>MEHQ01004355.1:666648-704148 GCA_008828725.1 Saccharina japonica | reverse complement strand
CCATCCCAATACCAACCCAACCCAACCAACCAACCCAACCCACCCAACCCAACCCAACCCAACCCAACCCACTAGCACCACTCTAAAAACGCGCAAAACACTCACCGCAAGCGAGTTCATGAGCCCGCCGTATCCAATGTCCGCTCCCGTCCCTCCGACCGCCTCTGCCTCTCGGGGGTCTCTGTGAAGCACAAAGGCTAAGCCGTCTCCCCCCTGCACGCTGCAGGTGGAGTGCAGCCGTCGACTGAACAGGGGGTCGGCGTGCTCGGTGCAAAACTTGCTGTGGTCGGTGATCTGCAGACAAGCGCAAGCAAGCAAGCAAGTAAGTAAGCAGGTGGAAATGGAGAAATAAAAAAGGAAAATTAGCATTTCAGCACGGTAAGGGGTGATACATAGAATGATTTATTGCGTCTGTGGCAGTAAGTGGCGGAGTGACGCGTGCTACAATAGAGGTACGAGCACTTTTTGGCGAGAATGGTTTCTGANCCAGCACTTTTTGGCGAGAATGGTTTCTGAATGATCTACTAAAGGTTTCCTATAGAGGTACCAGCACTTTTTGGCGAGAATGGTTTCTGAATGATCTACTAAAGGTTTCCTATAGAGGTACCAGCACTTTTTGGCGAGAATGGTTTCTGAATGATCTACTAAAGGTTTCCTATAGAGGTACCAGCACTTTTTGGCGAGAATGGTTTCTGAATGATCTACTAAAGGTTTCCTATAGAGGTACCAGCACTTTTTGGCGAGAATGGTTTCTGAATGATCTACTAAAGGTTTCCTATAGAGGTACCAGCACTTTTTGGCGAGAATGGTTTCTGAATGATCTACTAAAGGTTTCCTATAGAGGTACCAGCACTTTTTGGCGAGAATGGTTTCTGAATGATCTACTAAAGGTTTCCTATAGAGGTACCAGCACTTTTTGGCGAGAATGGTTTCTGAATGATCTACTAAAGGTTTCCTATAGAGGTACCAGCACTTTTTGGCGAGAATGGTTTCTGAATGATCTACTAAAGGTTTCCTATAGAGGTACCAGCACTTTTTGGCGAGAATGGTTTCTGAATGATCTACTAAAGGTTTCCTATAGAGGTACCAGCACTTTTTGGCGAGAATGGTTTCTGAATGATCTACTAAAGGTTTCCTATAGAGGTACCAGCACTTTTTGGCGAGAATGGTTTCTGAATGATCTACTAAAGGTTTCCTATAGAGGTACCAGCACTTTTTGGCGAGAATGGTTTCTGAATGATCTACTAAAGGTTTCCTATAGAGGTACCAGCACTTTTTGGCGAGAATGGTTTCTGAATGATCTACTAAAGGTTTCCTATAGAGGTACCAGCACTTTTTGGCGAGAATGGTTTCTGAATGATCTACTAAAGGTTTCCTATAGAGGTACCAGCACTTTTTGGCGAGAATGGTTTCTGAATTATCTACTAAAGGTTTCCTATAGAGGTACCAGCACTTTTTGGCGAGAATGGTTTCTGAATGATCTACTAAAGGTTTCCTATAGAGGTACCAGCACTTTTTGGCGAGAATGGTTTCTGAATGATCTACTAAGGGTTTCTTAACCCAAGATCGTCGGAATTTCATGATCGTTTTGCAATATTGTGAATTGTTTACTTAGGCATACTTAGGTATACTTAGGCATGGTATTAATCATCGGGTACTACAGTAGTAGCAACTGTTAGTTTCGTCCAAAAATCAGTTTGTGGGTGACTCAGTATTCGTGTAGAGCACCTCTACCGTAGTATGCATCGAGAGCGAGGAAAACAAATGGCCTTTCGCTCGGAAGGACCTATAGGATCTACGCGATCTACGTGACACCATGTTGGCCCGGGTGGTATCTGTATGTTCTAGACTATTCAACATGGCATGTGATTGATATTGTGCTGTTTTGAGCATAGCTTCTTTGTTGGCTAACCCCGACTGACAAGTGGTTGCCTCCTAAGGGATGTCTGGCGTACTCAGCAGCCACGCATCATACGTCTCAATATCTTTAGAATAGCATGATCCTCATTATCATAATCATCATCATTATCAACATCACCATCAAAATTAGGATCATCATCCAATCATCATTGTCATCATCATACTCGTCATCCATAATCCTCATCATCATCATTATCATCGCCATCACCAGTATCATCACCATACTCGCCATCCATCACCATCCTCATGCTCATCGTAACCATCTTCCGTCACCATCCACGTGATGATCATCCTAATCATCCCTCGCCATCATCATATTCATCATCCATCACCCATCAAGATAATGATAATCATCATAATCATCATCTATCATCATTATCATGACATCATGAGCCGTTCTACGGTAGGAGTTGCACTTTAAAGTCGAAGCATGTTTCGCTGACGGGGCTCCTCAACCATTGCAACTAAGAGGCTGCCCAACCACTCTATCTTTGGATCCAAACGTGCACTTCACAATAGCATGATTCGTTAGATACCTCAGTGTATCGGGCTCATGATAGTCTGCAGTATGTATCACGCTTGGCCTTAGTTAACTAAATAACCCTTTTACTACTGAAATTTCGTTTCCATACTATTAATAAGCAAGGCGTTTTACTTGAAAATAGAGTGTACTTCTAAAAAAGGGTCAAGGCGCTCGTTTGTCAGAAACATTGTTTTGACGAAGAAAGTGCTACGGTATCGTACCAAGGGCGCCCAAAACAAAACTGCCTGACCAACTCTGACGGTTTTGCCGCCCTCGGGCCGCATTTCCACCAGGACGCGTCGAAGAACAGCCGCTGCCACGGGCGCCGCACCGCCTGCTGTTGACTATGGTTTTGGGCCCGGCGGGGCCCCTCAACCAGTTGCCCGGCGGGCTACCCCCCCGCCGCGAGCCCCTCGGCCACGACCGCCTCCGGCCGTCATCATGGCCCCCGCTCCGGCCGCCTCGCCTGTCCCGACGGTACCCATTCCGTCCGACCGCGACTGGGCCGAGCCTGAGGGGACTCCTCTTTTAAGACTTCCGACGCCCGCTGGCATACCGTCCGTCGCAGAGACGGACTTGGATGCCCTCAGTGCAGCGGCCGAACTACAGTTCGGTGATTCCGCCGCGCGCTATTCGCAAGCCGACTGGGCCCGGGAGCAACAGGCCGAGCCCGCGTGCCACGCCGCCATACGCTACATCATTCTCGGCCGGCCGGACGCCTTGCCAGACGACTTTTTGTCCAGCTTTCCCTCACACCAACGCCCTTCCTTCTCGGAGGTGCAGGAGCTGGCTGGCAAAGGACAACTCCACACAACCGACGACGGGCTTGTCCTTCTTGTTCGACGGCCGACTCCACCCTCAGCGCCTGACGCCACGCGCTCGGTGGGCCGAGCAGCCTGCTTGTTGAACGACGAGCCCCTGCGCATTTACGTACCGCTGCTCATGCGCCCCTGGGTCATGCAGGCCTGTCATTCCACAGCTTCCTGCCACTTAGGGACCGCACGCACCCTGCGTATGCTCGAACGTTTCTACTGGTGGATCGGTATGAACATCTGCACCAGGTGGTGGCTACGCCACTGCTTGAAGTGCCAAGCACGCAAAACCTCGCGGCTGACGGTCCGATGGCCCGTCATATCGATGCCCCTGCCTGAAGGGCCCGGCATCGCTGTCAGCGTCGACTACTTCGGCCCCCTTCCGACCACGCCCCGAGGCAACACTTACATCTTGCTCTTCACTGACCGCTTCAGTCGCCGCGCCGACATGTTCGCCGTCACCGCCGCCGAATTCACCGCTGAGGGCACGGCCAATATCCTCATCAACAAGTATATCCCCCTCTGGGGATGCCCCCGCAGCATACTCTCGGACAACGGCCTCCAGTTCTGCTCGAAGCTTTCGCACGTCGTCTATCAGCTTCTCGGAGTTCGAAAAATCGCCACGAGCTCCTACCACCCTAACGGCAATGGTGGGGTGGAACGTGTGAACCACACGATGGCGCAGATGTTGGCGATGGTCGTCAACGAGCTCCAGAACAACTGGGATGAACAGCTCCCCCACGTCGAATTTGCGTACAACAATTCGGTCAGCGCCGCCACGGGTTTGGCTCCCAACGAGGTCCACATGGGTCGGCTCCCTCGACTTCCTCTCACGATTTTTGAGCGCGCAGGCGTCGCCGGCCACCAGAGTTTGGCCCGCGACCACCTCGCGTACTGTGACTTGGCGACGGACCGCCAGCAACGCGCGTACGACATCGTTCGCGAACACCACGCCCTCACGGTTGCTCGCGTGAACCGGCGCAACTCCGCCCTCTCCGACGCCTTGCGTCCGGTCCCCAAATTCGTCACTGGCGGCTGGGCGTGGGTGTACAATACGGCAGCCACCATTCGTCAGGGGGCCAAGACAGACACAGACGCCAAGGTCCTCAAGGCCAAGCTGTCGCTGAACTGGACGGGGCCCTACAAAGTCCTTGCAGTCGGACCTTGCTCCTCCGCGGACACCCCAGACAAATCCCCTCTCGGGGCTAAGCTCCTATATCTGGACCTGCCCTCCGACATGCCCGGCGCTGATGCTCGCAAGCGCGTGTCGGTACAGCGCTGCAAGCCCTGTGCAAACCCCCACGACCACGGAGACATGCCGAAGTATTTGCCTGCGGGGTTGACGCAATACGTCCTCAACAACTTCTCCAAGAAATCCCCCCCTTACCACGTCACCGAGGACGACGTTTCCACTCCTCTCCAACGTCTCGAAGTGGAGAAAATTACGGGACACCAGTCGGTTCGTGGCAGAGGTGGTGTCATAGCGGTGATGTACGAGACGCACTGGACGGGACTGTCTCGCCCGTCTTGGGAACGGGAAATGGATCTCCGACTCTCTCGCCGGGAAATTTTGCGATACTGGGCCGGCACCCCAAACCAGCACCGCCAAACCAACCGCCTGTACCGTCGAATGAGGATTGGCGCTGCCCAACGGGAGCTTTCTCGGAGTAACGGCGAACGGTTCCTGGCCCCCGGCTATGGTTGTGTACCGCACGCCGAATGGCTTCGCCGGTACAACGTCACCGTACTTCCCAACGGGGCCCACTTCTGGTACAAGGGCGACGACGGTCTGTGGTGGCTCGGGAAAATCAGCGCGACTACACCAACGGACGGAGTTTACTTCGTTCGATTTTTGGATGACCCAGGACCGATCAAGCTTCCTCTTTCTCCGGCGCGCTACACGACTTCAACAGGAGCTGTACGGGGTTCTTGGTGTCTACAAGTACATTTAGCTAGCGCGTTTACGCGGGGGGTCCAGCGTAACGTAGATGAATCACGAGGCGCAGCAGTGGACAGCTGAATTTTTCGCGTCGCCGCTGCGCTCGATTCTTTTCTCATGTTGTTTCAGGGGATTGGGGCGGAACCTCTTTGTAGTTTGTATTTGCGACGTTTTCCGAGTTTTCGGTTCGGACTGTTTTTCTTCTCAGTATCGCCTACCACTTTCTGATATTTTTTCTGGGGCGGTTTTGGGGGTAGTTTTAGCGTAATTCGTCCCGCCGACCCCCCCCGCTCAATGCCGGGGCGGGTCTGGATAATCGAGCCACTAACTTGGGGCTCAGGACGCGCTTTCTGAATGTTTTGGGCCGGGTTTCGGGGAAGTTTTTAAGTGTCTAGTTTTCCAGTGTTATCAGTTCTACCGAGCCCCGCTCTCGAGCCGGGAGGGCAGTTCATGTACAATGACTGCAGGATTTCGGTTCCAACGTTTCTTTTTTTTTGACGTTCCTTGCTCGGCTTCGTAGCCTTGCCGTTCAGAGGTGTGGGAGTGGGTTTTGAGGAGCCGCATCTTCGACTCATGTTTTAGTTCGTGGAATCGGGGTTTCCACGAATTTCTCATATTTCTGCATATACGGCTCATCAGGGTGGGCTAGTGTTATGGTACTGCTGACATGATGTGGAAACGTTTGGTAAATACCTGGTATCAGGTATAAGAATCGTATTGGTAGTACTTGGAAGGCGGTATCTTAGGTGGGAACCAGGGATGGTTCCCGATGGCTTTTAGCCATCTCACCTGCCTTCTCAGTCGTTCATCACGCGAAAACGGAATATACCTGCTCTTCTTCTATCTCTACGCAAACAACACACGTGAGTACCAACGAGTACCCGTTCCATAGGCTGACCTGGCTAGGGATACCCTGTCCCCTTATACCTAGCTTTACTACAACTCCCCCATACGGGCCGCCATACAAGCTTCCACAGACACAAATGTGGTGCACTGTTCGTCCAGACATGCACAACGATGTCTATCTGCACGTTTCCAAGCACCGATTTCATCTGAGGTGAGGCAAATTCAGCCCTCTGACGTTTGAAGGATAATCTTCGCGATCGTGTTCCATGAATATCGCACGGCGTTCGTGGGGGAGGGGATGAGGGTTAACCGTACCCTACTCAGCGTATCACTTGGGTTTAGTGTGGCTTCCCCCTCCCCCTCCCCGGAGGGCCGAATCTGAAAAAAACGGAGAGTTGGTGATGGTTTTGTTTTTCTGGGCGCCCTTGACGGTGCCTCTACACTACATATCATTACTTTAGGGGCGTGGGTGGGTAGAATTAGTTAACTATTATGAATGTCTTGAGTCAGTATGAACTGATTTTTTCTTAAAGTAGGAGACGATACACTATTAATATTATTGTTATTGTTATTATTATTATTTCTATGATCCTTGCCATCCGACAATGTGTAGTATGAATAGCATAAAATACCTTCAACATTGATAACTCATTGGCATTGGTTTTGGACGGGGCTCCCTCAGACTCGGAGGACTGTTTTGACCATCAGGTGCTTCGCTTGCCCCACTCAAGTCGGCAAGTCGCCTGGCCATCAAGTGCTTCTTGCTTTGCCAGCCGACTTACCGACTAAAGTCAGGTAGTCGGCTAACGGCACCTACCGATTAGTTAGTAGTCGTGAATCCCTGCCGACTCGCAACTCTATCTATTACGGGGGAGCATAGTAAACACTAGTAAATAGAGCCTACGGTACACACAAAAACCTACATATTGACCTATTTTTACTGACATTTTTTGGTCCTATTTACTAGGGTCCTCCTCCGTGATATTATTGATCGTGCATATGTAGAAAGTGTCATACCTGAAACGTGAAGAGCGTTTCGAACCCTCGCGTTACCGGCACCGGCACGGAGTACCACATCGCTCCAGACTTGGATGGGAGAGACGGGGTAAGCCGCGACCTGACACGGCAGCGTCGCCCTTCTGCGTCCGGAGACTGCTCCGCCGCTTGGCGGTTTCCGAATCCTGCCTGTGTGGCAAGGGCGTCAACAATAACGCCATCCATATATCCATCAATCCATCCACACACATGTTAGTTTTGATCAGTTTGCCATCATTAACAATGTGTGGTATTAATAGCATGAAAGAGCTTCAACGCTGACCACTCAGAAGCACTCCGAAAAAAAGAAAAAACTACGGAAACAAAAGGATTATTGTTATTACTTTTCCATTTTGCCATCTGAAAATGTGTAGCGCTTATTCCTTGTTCCAATCGTACCCTCCGCTGAGAAACTGTGCATGCAATGCAGGCATGATGCGTGCGTGCGTGAATTTTGTTTGGACATCTTTTTCGTTGAGGTGGGGAGTGGGCGGGTGGGTGGGTGGGTGGATGCAAGACAGGGTATAGATGGTAAAGCGGGGGGGGGGGGGGGGTGAGGGGGGGGGGGGGGGGGGGCGGGTGGGTGGGTGGGTGGATGCAAGACAGGGTATAGATGGTAAAGCGGGGGGGGGGGGGTCGCTGGGCGATCGCGATCTGTTCTTCCGTGCACTTAGGTTGTGGGCTTGCATCCTTTTGGCGTGATTGTTATTTTCGGAAAATCGAAAAAATCGTTTTGGGCTCGAATCCTTTTGGCGTTATTGTTTTTGTTTAAAAATCAAGAAAACCGTTGTCGTTCTTTGATAGTTAGCACCAGGTATTTGTATTGCTGTAGTGCAATGATGTGACCCTTTCATAACTGAACACGCGAAACACGTGCTTGGAGACAAAACTACTGTATTCTTGGATCCGAGTAGATAACGTTCTGCAGTATTGTCGTCAGCTATTAAGTCGCCGTAGAGGTTGAATCTCCGATTTAAACAGGGTGAAGAATCTTTACGGACACTGGGTTGGATGCGGTGGATGTCGGTGGGTGAAAAGAAAGGTTTGATGTGAAACACACAAACACACACAAACACACGAATTTCTCTAGAATGAAGAATCAGCGCGGACACTGGATGTGCTGGTAGTCGACGGGTAGAAACAAGTCAACTGTTTCAGCGTGAAGAACACACAGCCACACCTCTCCAAGACACTGACTGGATGGCACGTCATCATGCCGTATGTGCTGGCTGTCGTTGGGTGGAACATATGGGCGGAGAAGACCAACGTACGAAGCGTGAAGAACACACACAGCACACACAACACACAGCACACACAACACACAACACACACAACACACAACACCCCCAATCGCAGGCGAGCGCCTACCTGGTGAGAAGTGATGGTGGCATGCTCCCCGGCCTTGCTCGTGCTCACGTCCTCCGTCGCTACCTCTTCCCCAACCTCTTTCATCAACGCATCTGGCGAGCCTTCAAGCTGGTCGGCGTCGCCGTGTACGTTGCCGTACGCGAGGCCCGTGACATTGACGCAAGCGGTCGTGGCGGACGACCCGACGAACGTCAAACCGTGCGTGTAGTTGAAGTCGGAGAAGACGAAATCGCCGGTTCCTGGTCCTGCGGCCGCGGCCCCGAAGCAAGGATGACAGCAAAAATAAAAAAAGCAAAAGCCGAGAATGTGGTGGTACATGCAGTACAGTAGCAGCGCAGAACGTTGCCAATTGTCGTTTCTTTGCCCGCCAAAAATCAGTGGATACTGGATACTGCGGCCTTAAAGCTAGGGAAGAGAACGGCACAGGCGAGAATGGAGAATGGGCTATGTGTGCCTACCCGACGAACGTTAAGGCGTGCTTGTACTATTATTATTAATAGTAGTACGGGGTGGGCTATTGTAGTAAACACAGTAATTGCTACCCGCGAGGGATCCAAAAAAAGTATATAGGTATCCCCCTGTGTTTTTCGCACCATATTTGGTCATGAATATCATGTCCCCGCATACAGTACGCGACAGATGTTAAGAATTTGATAATTAAGAATTTCAGGCTGAGATTTTGCGAAATTTAAGAATTTACAGCTAAGCATTTGTGCTGAACTCGAGGAGGAAATAAGAATTAGAACTTGGGGAATTGCAACGTGTCGGCAGATAAGAATTTCCCACATTGCACTTACGGCCAGAATAATAAGAAACTGCCCAGACACCCCCCAAGGCGAGATCAGGCTCCCAACCAAGCTGCCTTCTCTCTGAAAATCGACCTCACAAGTGACCTGATTTTTTCATTTTTTTCAAGATTTTTATTTGCAATTTTGCAAATGTTTTGAAAATATTTGCCCAAAAAAAGATCCCGTCCCCTCTTCATACATACATGCAAATACCAAATAATGCAACCCCATTTTATTATCCATCCCCCCAGCGATGCGGACAGAATCAGCTCGGCGTGCTTGCTGCTTGTATATGCTGTCGCTTGTACCGCAGAGGACTGTACAGTACTGCAGACCCCTCAGAGAACTGTAGAGGATATTATAACGGAACCTCGACCTGCACTGCATTGTGGCGGACGATTCGCGGTGGTGAGGGTTTGCGGCGATGAATCTGTCCCACGACGCTTTGGAGGACCTCAATGCGCTCGCCGTGTTGAAGGCTGAGGGAGGGATCCTTGAGCGACACTTCTTGCTACTCAAGGGGCATGTCATCAACGACCACCGCCGTGTTGATGTCTCTAGCTTGGAGGGACTTCGCATGGCTTTGCGCGTGAAGCGTATAGGTGCTTTGACGGAAGAAGAGCACGCCAGAGACATCGATAGCAAGGTCGCCCAGATACTCCGACAGAGCGACTGCGTGCAAGTTGCTGCCCCTTCAACGGCTTCTAGGCCACCTCTTCAAATTGGAGGACAGCGAGGATGAAGACGAGGACAGCTCGGAAGGTGACGGTAAACGGCTTTTTGCTTCAAGTATTTTTGCTTCCACTGTATTCTCGTGTGCTTTACAGAGCTTGCGAGTGGTTTGCTGTACGTATGAATTGGTATTTGATGTACTTCGCGGGGACTTGAAAATGTGTGTCCTGACTTGTCATATGGTTCTCCTTTTCGGGAAAAACCCCGATATTTGCCTATTCGAACCGTGATATGTTGTTTCCCCGAATGCCGAAAATTAATACCGGTAAATTAATAACCAACCTCCCTTATCCCCATTAACCCCTCGATCGACACAATGACTACCAGGTATCCAACATTGAATGGACTATTATTTACGGAGTGTATAACACAAAATTCCACCCCGTGCGTGGTTTCCCTTCGCCGCTACATTACCACCTTATGCTGTTCAGGTGTCTTTGACAATGGGAAAGACCCGAAGACCCTGCTGGACGACGAAAACGACATATCACCGGAGGATGAGGCGATCGGGATGGTGATTCCAGACGGGTTTCGTCTCCAGGAGTCGAGACCAGCTGCTCTAGATAATTCGTTACTGAAACGTGGAGTGTTAGTGAGACTGGGCATGGGGTGGTTTGGTGGCCTGATCACTCGCAAGAGTCAGGAGCGGACGAAAAATGTGTACGACTACCGCGTGCATCTTGAAGCCGACCAAAGCGTGCGTAGCATGAAGCTACCATTAGCTGCATACAGCACGGAAAACACCGCGGCGGTGGGTGCGTGGGTTTTGCTAGAGCTGAACGACGCAGAGCAGACGGGGGGTACAGTCGGACAGGTCGGGCAGAACAGTCAGCCCAAAGGTTCAGAAGCAGGCAGGGAAATACCGTCAGTCAGTAGCAGGGGGAGAGCGTTAAGGCCCAACGTGCGTAACGTAGACCGTGTGGGTTGAGTTTATGTTTTGGCTACAGCAGTACGAAGTACTACCATACAGTAAGGGAGTCGTTGAAGGTGGACAACATGAGCTTCGATTCCTGCTGCCCTGAAGAGCTGCGTTTATACACGAATACTAAATATTTGGTGCAAACAACTGCAGTAGTACAGTAGTACTGCTGTGGTGTTGTGGATTATGAGTGATGGGTGCCATGTAGTAAAACATGCATGTAAATGATACGTGGTATATCTTAATAACAACCGCTCAAGAAAAAATGGTCGTAGGCACGCCTTTGCAGAAAAAAACATATTTGGAACGCCATTTCAAAATAAGCATACGCATTTAAAGAATTTGGCGTTTTGCACTCTTTCGCCAGATAAGAATGTGGATTTAAGCATTAATGCTGAAATCAGCAAGAAAATAAGACGCGAGCCTCAGCCAAAATAGGAGATTCTTATCATCTGTCGCGTACTGTACTTTGTTGTAGTCGGAGAAGACGTTATCGCCGGTTTCTGTTCCTCTTGCCGTCTCAGAACGAGAGAATGACGGCGAAGGCGAGAAGAGTGTGAGAGTACGGAACGTTGTCAAGGCTCCTTGCCTACGAAGTCGGCGGTTCCTATTTCTGGGGCCTCACATTCCAGTAGTAGTGGCAAACAAAACGGTGGGGATGGTGTCAGCGCAAAACGTTGACAGTGTCCTTTGCCCCCTTCGCACAGATCGGGATCATGGATTTGTAGTTTTGCCAACATGGCATATTTACTTCAAGGTACAAAATCCAAGAAGTAGAATAGGTCGAATGGCAAAAGTGAGGATGTTGTTAGCGCAGAACGTCGTCAAGATCAAGGTCCTTTATTTGCCCACAAAGCCGCCCGTCACTGCGTCCTCAAACCGAAAGGATATTGGCAAGGCGAAATTGATTTTGTAAGCGCATCGTTAACGTTGTCAAGGTCCTTCGTTCCCTTCGGACAAACCGGGACAGCATACTTTTAGATTGCCAACAGCATGGTACAGTATGTTTAATCGTTAGTATTCCTGTTGTACTTGTATGATAACACGCGCTCTATGCTGTTATGCAAGCAGGTATACTTGTACTCGTACCATGTCGTAGTACCATGTACCTGGTACCAGGTACGTCGTAGCTATTATGGTAAGCTGGGTTATAGCGTACGTAGTTTTCGGCAACTGACTGGGGTTTTACGCAAGGACAGGCCAATGGAATCACGTTTCGGTACTCTACTCTACAGTAGTACTGCTTTGTACAGCAGTAGTACATGCGATTACTGGTATTAGTAGTACTTACCAGGCACCTAATACCAGGTACCGGTATGCATTTACCCTCGAGTCTGGCGAGGCGCATACATAGGCGAACACACGACCGACCGCAAGGTGATCGGCAGCACCTCATACGAGTACACACATGTTTTCCCGGCACCCCCTCCATGACAGAGTACCATCGATGAGCAGGCATGTACAATACAGAAGTAAAGGTAATACCTGGTACCTGACATACGATTGGGACTGACTACTAACCTTCGCCGGCGGCGCAGGACAGCTGTTTTTGAAGCCCGAACGCAGCCACAGCGATGACAAATCTTGCGGTGGATACAACTCTCGACACCATCGATATCGATATCCGTCCGCTGCAGAGCCAGCACCTTGATGACCACACTCTGAGCAGCAGTGCACCGTTCGATCGCTGACGTCGCCTTGAACAGACCACGCCGACCTTTGGTCCTGTGCGTCACCTAGTGCACCTGGTATGTCCTAAGGTTGTCTACTGCTTGCAGTCACAATGCTGCCATGGTTCACGATGGATGCTGCCATGGTTCACGATGGATACGCGCGAGGCGGGGTCCATCCCAGATCCGGAGATCCGGGGATCCGAAGATCCGGGGAACCGGCACCGGAGATCCGGGGAAAATACGATAGATGAACACATGAAAAACGCCTCTGCGGTGACACGCAGAATTTGTGGAACTCCCATTTGCGGCGCCACATCATCGACATCAGCACACTGCACCTCGTCGAGGAGCAAGCCACGTGAAAGATGAGGGTGCACAGCTGTGCGGTGTCGCTTCTCCTGTCTCTAGATGTTTCTCTGGCCCTAGTGCCTTCGACAGCGGGGTGAGTGGTGCGAGCACGCACTGCCTGCTGCTGCTGTGCGTGTTGTTGCTGTTTGTTCTATAAAATACGTTGGTGCAACAGGTACCACTATGCCCGGAAATATAAGAAACATTTTAATTTTGATGTTAATATTAAAACAGTCCTTAAATTTACGTACATAATGGTTCATATTCCAGCATGACGTGATCATTTTACAGGCTACGGCTGCTGCTGCTGGTGCTGTACGAGGTACCAGAGGGCACCAGGTAAGCTGATGCTGCAACACAGCAGCCCTGTGTGAGTGTCTGTCCCTGAAAGCACTCGTCTACAGATTGCCGGCGGGGGTAGTTATTGTTACGCATAGCAGATCGATTTTTGCTCGAGGAACACGGAAGTTGCACTCGACTCGTCGTGTCGCTGCTGCTATAATACGAACGTACTTCACTGCTGCTGTCCGTGTGTTTGCCTCTCTTTGAATTCAAGATAAGATGTACTACTGTAGATGTTGGCATGTTGGCCCGTTTGTATACCGGGTCTCGATATACAGTCAGTACTTGCACGCAACCAATGACACACCCTGAAATGAGCAGCTTGAGGGGCCGATTTTCTCGTACCCTCAAGGTTTGCACACCGTACACACAGCCAAAAGGATGGGTGGGTTTGAGAAGATCTCGTGGAGCCCTTCCATATGATAGACCCATCACTCTCTCTCGCCGTTGTCAAGATAAAATCAGCTCGGAAGTTTGTCCTATGAATAGATAGAGGGGTGTATGTTGCCATGTCACGTACACGGTACGAACGTACGAACCCGCCTCCTACGAATGTACAAGGATTGGTATTATACGTACGGTTCTCTAGACTCGTACACGTACGAGGTACGAGTATGGTACAGCAGAGGTTCTACCTGGTATGCAGTTAGCACAGCAAGTTAGCTGTTCAGAAGCAGTACGTAGCAGCGGCAGCATGCTGCAGCAGAAGCTGCCGAACTCGGCATGATAACGTGCGAATGGAGATACCTGGTAGAAACTCCTGTGTATACGCCCAAATCGCATGCCAGATAGACTGACGAAGCCGCAGATCAATACCAGTATGTCGTATGTCCCAACATACACCGTACGATGTGGAACATTTTTATCTTACGAGTATTATATTACCAGGTGTGATTTAATCCCATCGCTCCTGAGATTTCGGGACAAATTGGTATTAGACGTTAGTACCAGGTATACGTAGATCAGCCCTGTGGGGAACAAGAGAGCGCTGCTGCTGCTGCTGCTGCTGCTGCTGTCTCACATAATTTCATACCTGGTACTACGAGGTATGAGGTGTATCATAGTGTAATACCTGGTATATACATACGCTCGGTAGATGATGGTGTCAAGGCAAGTGTATATCCCAGCCAGTAGATTATATGCCAGCACAGCAAACAGCAGCCATTTGGTGTACATAAAGCATGGCCCACGGCGCGAAACATCTGCCGTGAGACATGAGACAGCAGCAGCAGCAGCAGCAGCAACAACAACAACAATTTTAAGACGGGGCATCATCTGGGCATATACACTATTGGCAGGCACTGGCACATTGATTGGTAGTAAATAAATGTGTTTCCGTTTACTGCACTGCTGCTGCTGCTGCTGCTGCTGCACCGCTGCTGCTGCCACCGCTCCTTGCATCGGGTGCAAGAGGTACATAGCGGATTCGTTTGCGTACAAAAACTGTCAGATTTTGTACGTAGATCACCCTAAAACCCACACACCGCGTAGCACGTGCGCTCGAAGTTATCAAAACTAAGCTTGCAAATACGAGTTTTGAGGGGGGGGGTTGTCTCGCAGCCGAGGTGTCTTTTTGTTTGTTTTCAACGATAAAGGGGGGTTGATATGGTATACCTGGTTCAGAGCATCCGATACAAAATCGAACAGGACCTCAAATCTTTCTTCTCAGCTGCTGCTGATGCTGAACCTCATCTTTAGAAGGTTCTTGCTCCTCGCTAGCTGACATTTTCAAAGACATCCTGGACTTCTGGTACTATTAATAGACCTCAAACGGGCTCACAATTAGTGTTTTAGTAGATTCTATTTTTTTATTGGCTGCATTAGAGGAAGAGCGAGGCACAGGGAGTGGGGCCTTAATGCTCCCACCCCGAGCGAAAATCTTCATGAGAACGCCTGCGAAGGTGAAGGTGTATTCAATCCTCTACAACCTGTAACCGTCATGCTGGAACGATCCAAACGAACAGCTCAGTCCTGTAGTCCTGTGTTCACCTGGTACCAGGTACGGGTCGGGAACCAGATATCCCTATTAATAGACCAGTTGCGGCTGTGTGTACCAGGTACCAGGTACCAGGGTATTTGTGGGTGCATTTGTACTACTAACAGAGTAGTATTGCTGTGTTTACTGTTTGCTGTGTACTCGTACTGGTAAACGAAGTATACGAGTATACCTTATCGGTTCGTCTTACGTATGATAGATTCGTGAGACTTGCAGTAATCGTGAGAAGCCATTTTTACCGTTTTTAATCCGTTTAGCCCTTAAAGTGGGACCGAAGCCCCCTTGTGGGGACATTTTTCTTGGAGTTAGACTTATATTTTGGTTATATATTATTACGGAGGACAATAGTAAATACTAGTAAATAGCACCTACGGTACACACAAAAAAACTACCAGGTATATTGTTACCTATTTTCACTAACACTATTTGGTCCTATTTACTATGGTCTCCCGTAAGGGCCCGTTTTAACGAAGAAAAAAGAACAATTTGGAAAAAAAAAAATCCGCTTTTCATTGGTCAACACGCGCACCAGCACCAAAGATTAGGATCTTGGGGGGTGCTGGTGCGTGTGTTGACCAATGAAAAGCGAATTTGAATTTTATTTTTCCAAAATTGAATTTATTTTATACTCGTTAGTATGGGCCCTAATAGTATAGTGCAGGACTAAATGCTCTTGTCTGCAATATTCGTAGGGTGATCTTAAACCGGGTCACTCACCCTACCGGCACAGTACAGGTACAGCACTTTATCATGCCAGGTATATATCTCACCCAACACCCTCACCCAATACTTAACCCAAAACCCTTACCCAACACCCCACCCTATACCTCACTCAACACCCCACCCTGCAACAACGCCTGCACCGGTTGAACCCCCCCCCCCCCCTACACCATCCCCCACCCAGGTTCCCCCGGGTCCGTTCCGTGACGCGCCCGGCAACGTCAACAGTAACAACCGCACCGAGAAGCTCCTCGGACCGCGGCGATCAAACGACACGCGCGGAGGCAGTACGCTCTGTCTGGGGCACAGCCCTAACGGCGTCGGTAGCATTGCTCGCGTCTACCCAGCCAGCGCTCGGCGAGGCCCTGGAAAGTGGTCCGGTGGAGATCAGCGGTGACGGTGGCGAGGGGGGGGTTGGGGTTGCGGAGGGGCCGGCGGTGGTAGTGGAGGGGGGTCGGCGGTCATCTGTGGAGGAGGGGCTTGCGCGCCTTCCGTGGAAGGAAGAAGGTTATCTCTCGTGGAAGTATGATGGGCACAACATTAACTATGTCGATGAGGGGGCCAAGGATAAGGTGGGCAGTAGTAGTGGTAGTGGTGGTGGTATTAGTAGTAGTAGTAGTAGTGGTGGTAGTGGTAGTGGTAGTGGTAGTGGTAGTGGTAGTGGTAGTGGTAGTAGTAGTAGTAGTAGTAGTAGTAGTAGTAGTAGTACTAGTAGTAGTAGTAGTAGTACTAGTAGTAGTAGTAGTAGTAGTAGTAGTAGTAGTAGTAGTAGTAGTAGTAGTAGTAGTAGTAGTAGTAGTAGTAGTAGTAGTAGTAGTAGTAGTAGTAGTAGTAGTAGTAGTAATAGTAGCAGTAGTAGTAGTAGTAGTGGTAACAGTAGTAGTTGCAGTAGTAGTAGTAGTAGTACTAGTAGTAGTAGTAACAGTAGTGTAGTAGTAGTAGTAGTAGTAGAAGTAGTAGTAGTAGTAGTTGTAGTAGTAGTAGTAGTAGTAGTAGCAGTAGTATAGCATAGTCGTAGTAAAGGGGAGGGGGTGAGGGAAGGGGGGGGTGGGGAGGGAGGGATGTAGTAGTAATAGCATTGGTAGCCGCAGTAGTGGTACTGTCAGCAGTTAAGCTAATATTTTATAGTACTTGTTTTCCCGTAGCAGTAATAGCAGGCATAGCAATAGGAGTGGTATTAATAGCAGCAGTAGTAGTAGTAATAGCAGCAGCAGTACTGGTAGCAGTAGTAGTGGTAGTTGTTTTGTCTACGACGATATCAATACTATAGTAGCAGCAGTGGCACCTTGCGTACCGGTAGCCACCGCCCCATGCATCCCACACGATTCCCAAAATACCCCCCCAAAATATTGGAGGTTGTCGTCCATATGCAAGCCCGCCTCACAGGCAATTCTTAGCAGGATGCAGCTCACTCTCATGCAACTCGTCCAATACCTCACGGCGCTTCGCGTTGGGTGCAAGCAATGTCTGCCTGGTCGGTGAAAACCCGACATGCTCCGTCTCGGCATTGTAGGGATGCGAGGGTCTATGATCATACGACTACGGCCGTGCACGAATGAGTTACACACCGCCCCAGCCGTCCCCGCGCGTACCCGTCCTTCCCAGGCCCCACCCTCGTATGCAACCAGCCAACCCTATCCTCATCCACGCTCCCAAAGACCCGCCCCCCCCGTCGCAGTGAGCGGTCAATGGTCAATAATGACTAAGCAAGCGACTAATGAGTATGCCCCCCTCTCCCTTCCCCTCCCAGCTCCCCTCCCTCCCCTCCCTCCCAGAAATCTCCCTCACCCTCTCCCTCCCCCCCATCCGCCTCCCTCTCCCCTTCCCCTCCGCTCCCTCTCCCCTCCCTCCCCTCCCTCCCCTCACGCCCTCCCCTCCATCCCCTTCCCCTCACCCTATCCTCACCCTCCACCCCTCCCCTCCCCTCCTCTGCCCTCCCCTGCCCTACCAGCCGGCCCTAGTACTGATCCACGGGTTCGGCGCTAGCGTGTACCACTGGCGATACAACATCCCCGCGCTTGTGGATGCAGGTTACCGGGTGCTTGCCCTGGACCTTCTAGGGTTCGGCCTGAGCGACAAGCCTATCGTCGAGTACTCGGCGGAGACGTGGCGTGATCAGGTGTTGAGGTGTCGCCGTAAGCCCCAATCTCCCCTTGTCTCTTTTGTTTACACGTGTATCATAAACTTAGTTTAGTTGTTTTGTGTTGCCCTCCGACAATGTAATGTATAGTAATAAAATAGTATGCATGTTCCAGTCCGACTTGAATCGAATACCCTCTAATACAGCAGTAGTAAAGTAGTCTCTCTTCTATGACTCTGATTGGTTGTTTTTTTGTTTTTAGTTTCGGCGGGGCGTGGTCAGGTGTCGTCGTAGGCCCCGATCGGCCGTCCTGACTATGGTTTCTTGAGGCGTGCTACTACTACAAGGGTGCAACTTTTCGGCGGGATATTTGTGACTGACTTTTTCCTGATTGTTACCGACTATTCCTGACTATTACTGGCTACGTATTACTGACCATTACTAAAGTCCTCAACTGAGAAACTATCACCCGGTGTGATAAATATATACATATATATATATATTTGTGTATATATCCATTTAGGTCATGGGATTGTTCATGGGGTTAAGCCTACGCCATCTTGTCGAAAGTCATGGTTGGGTCACTTACTGTTACGGAGGACCATAGTAAACACTAGTAAATGGGACCAAATATTTCAAGTAAAAAGAGGTACTGTAAACATATAGCTTTTTGTGTGTACCGTAGGTCCTGTTTATTATGAGCCCCCGTAATAATACGCTAGCGCTAATTATGACCCTAATACTATATATATATATGTGTAACGCCTATTACACGTAACGCTCGCGCCAAGGTACGCCTAAGTCTAGCCCATACCCTATAACGTGAATCATAACGCTCATTCTAGCGCTCGTTCTATCGGCTACGCTTACGCTAAGGCTAAATATCACCCTAACAACGCGAACTCTATTTATCGCTATTTATCGCTAATTTTATGTAACGATCACGCCACGTTAGCTCTCTACGTCTCTAACCCCCACACAGTAATTCTACAGTAAGTCTAATGCCCATTCTAGCGCTCACGATATCGCTTACACTAACGGTATTGTTAACGCTTAATCCGACCCTAACCCTAGCTCGAAACTTGGTATATACAATGCTATTAATGGACCCCTGCTTCGATAGGGGTAGGGGTGCCATTTTTTGCCCTAGAAGGCAACATTCCTGACTGACTATTAGTATACTTCTCAACTGAGGAACTACTGCACCCAATATCGTTGCCTCTACAGTGCGGTAGAAGGGGTAGTTTTGCTCCCCAGGCGTTTCTGACTGAACACAGCGCATTCGTGGGCCATGCCTCTATAGTGCGGTAGGCGTTTCTGACTGACTTATTAGTATACTCCTGAACTGAGGAACTACTGCACCCAATAAGGCGTATGCCTTATAAGGCGTGTGCCTTATCGTCGGAACCCTTTTTTGTGTGTTACGTGTTATATTCGTTAGTTGCACTTCCATGTGTTCTCAAAGGCAGTGTTTCGGTGGACTACTGCAGGTATAGAGGCCCTCAGGTCAGGCGCAACCCCATCGCAGCTTATGAATATGTAAAAAACAAACAAAGTGTAAGAAGGCGAATACTTATAAATTGTCTTCGATACGACACGTGTTTTTTTCCCCTCTTTCAAGGTGTGCGCTTTCGTGAAGGAGGTGGTCGGTGCAGACGCCATCGTCGCGGGGAACTCCCTCGGAGGCTTTACGGCCTTAGCGGCAGCATCCCACGCACCGGACAGCATCAAGGTTAGCTTGGGAGTCGTTGAGACAGCCGTGGGGTTGACCTTCGCCGTTGGCTCTTGTGATGGTGCTGGTAGTGTTGGTATTGGGGAGAGGGGGGGGGGCGTACGACTCATTTGTTCCTTGCCTTAATAATGTGACCGTTGACCACGCATCCCTTTCGAGACGGAGCACCGTTCCTACTCCTAATAGAGACACCTTCAAAATTTGGGCGCTCATTACATTTTTTTTCATATGTTACAGATGGGGGGGGGGTGGAGGGTGTACTCATGTCGTGCACGGCCGTAGTCGTATGACCATAGACCCTCGCATCCCTACAATGCCGGGACGGAGCACGTTGGGTTTTCACCAACCAGGAAGACATTGCTTGCGCCAAGCGCGAAGCGCCGTGGGGTATTGGGCGAGTCGCATGGGGGGTGAGCTGCATCCTGCTAAGAACCGCCTCTGAGGCGGACTTGCATATGAACGACAGCCTCCAATGAATTGATTTAACATCTGGTGTGACCACTCCCAGAGACAGCAATGGGTATTACTCTATATCTGCCTCATGGGTGCCTTACCATATACACACTGTTGGTTTGCTTCGAGCGTGATTGGTTTCAAAGTCTTTTATTAGTATCGGTCCCATAGCAGTACCACAGGCAAGCGCAAACACCCAGCGCCAGCGAGCAGCAGAGAGAGTGCCTCCATGAGCACATCAGCCCACAAAGACAAAATAGCAAATAACACATCATATGCGAATAACCCGAACCGACACAAAGCCCGACATGAAACTGTCATATACAGGATCTCCAACGAACACCCTCCTGAATTATTTACATGACAGTAGGGTCGACTATATATCGAAATAAGTAGACTCAAAACCCTCACCACAAAACAAAAAAAAATGGCGAGAGGAAACTTATCCTCATCACGACGAGCAAAAACCTCTTCCATACTTCCACTTCCAACCATTGCAATCGAATGAGACTACAACAGCCGCGTCACGACGTAAAAACTAACGAAAAATATAAGGCCATAAATCGCAAGGTCTCCCGGACAAAATCTCTTCGTCCCCTACTACCGTTTTGCACAAGACCCTAACAAACGGTAGAGAAAGCGAGATAGCATTATTTCCGCACTAGAATTTAGTCGACGCTAAAAATATCCGAAATAATAGATAGCTCGTGAAACACAGAACCAAACTTACTCCCTTTTAGGCTCTACTCATTAGCTTTCACGTTATTCGAATATATACTTCTTAATTCCCGAACAAGATCAACCATCCCCCAAGTTCTGGAAAATCACCTTTCTCCGATGCGAACAACTGTCCGCATAAATGATACTGGTATACTAACAAATCATCCATGAATAAGCTCACCCTCCTTCATTCTGTAATCAAGTAGACAAACAAAAACAAAGGATACCCTGACTAGGGAAAGTTTGAGGCACAAACACCCAGGCCTGCTGTTTCCCGTACATACATCGAGGTCATTACTCCCGGGGCCAAAGGGGATCGCTCCCAGCCCCGACCTCAACGTACTGGTCTCTCTCGACTCGAAACTGTGGAGCATCACTCATACTCGCACCTGTTCCTCAGCCTCGAAGAGATGCACGGCCTAACTTGCTGCCCCCAAAGCCTGCTGACCCCTCCAGACGACCCGCCGTGCTTGTCAGAGAACAGCTCACCATCAGGCTGCCCTCCTTGCTCCCTTTGCCACCACCCGGGACTCCCGACGATGGCGGTGCAGCACTCCTCCCTGCTGCACCTACGGTGGCTACCTCCCCACCGGACTCTCCCTGCTGCGCCTTGCTATGTCGAGTAGTTCTCCGAAAAGCTCGCCTCCACAAGCATGATGATCATCCCACCAAAATCCTCAGCCTCTCGAAAAGAAAACCCTTGCTCCAATACGTTCTCCCGAAGACCCTGACCTTCGCCGTCGATGAAGCTGCCGAATCGCGACTCTAGAGTGTTGGTTTGCTTCGAGCGTGATTGGTTTCAAAGTCTTTTATTAGTATCGGTCCCATAGCAGTACCACAGGCAAGCGCAAACACCCAGCGCCAGCGAGCAGCAGAGAGAGTGCCTCCATGAGCACATCAGCCCACAAAGACAAAATAGCAAATAACACATCATATGCGAATAACCCGAACCGACACAAAGCCCAACATGAAACTGTCATATACAGGATCTCCAACGAACACACACTACGTTATACGATCATTCCCCTTGTGCGGAGTAAAGGTTATCAACCCCGCACAAATGATCTACTCGACCGCCAGCTTTGGTGACCGCCAAAAAAAAAAAAAAAACGGCGCCCTGGTTGTCTAGCTCACGCAGCGAGTGGCGTGTTTTACAGCGTCGTTGCCAACCGACGCCAACCCAACCTATAAATATATGATATATTTATAGGGGGGGGGTGTTGGTGCAATCAATAGTGGTGATGTTGCTGCTGTATTTACGCTAATGGTAGTTTTGATTTTCGTTGCGTCAGATGGCGAATGCCAAAGTGAAAATTTCCAAGGTCAGGTTCTGTAGGGTTTGTGGATTTAGGGTCAGGGTATGGGTGGCTTACAGAACTTACAGAAGTTCCGGGTTAGGGTATAAAACCCTTACAGAACTCACAGAAGTTCCGGGTATTGTGGCCCGGGCATACAGAACTCACAGAAGTTCCGGGCAGGTACAAACACATTGTACCGGTACCCCAGGTATTGTGAAACGGGGAGTACAGAACTTACAGAAGTTCTCTGTAGGGTATGAAGGTCGTACAGAACTTACAGAAGTTCCGGGTACGGGTATAAAACCCTTACAGAACTCACAGAAGTTCCGGGTATTGTGGCACGGGCGTACAGAACTCACAGAAGTTCCAGGCAGGTATAAACACGTTGTACCGGTACCCCGGGTATTGTGGCTCGGTCGCACAGAACATACAGAAGTTCCGGGTACGGTTATGGAGGTCACACAGAACTCACAGAAATTCCGGCTATTGTGACACGGGCGTACAGAACTTACAGAAGTTCCGGGTATTTATGGTGGAACGGGCGTACAGAACTCACAGCAGCTCCGATTGTGGCCCGGTCGTACAGAACTCACAGAAGTTCCGATTGTGGCCCGGGCGTACAGAATTCACATAAGTTCCGATTGAGGCACGGGCGTACATAACTTACAGAAGTTCCGGTGATACCCTGGTAAATACCCACCTCAAGGGGGCGAAAAAACTGCAAATGCACTCCTAAAAACATATACATAAAATGCATTTCGAAATACTGCGATTGGTGTACTTCAAACATGACACACCATACCGGTACTAACGCGTATATACCATGCATGTACCATTGTAACTAATTTCTGTTATATCGTAGCTGTCTTTCACGATTTTCACGGTAAGGACCGTTCCAACTTCATGGGAATGACTTCCGCGGTCATAGATTTACCCCCCAAATCAAAATCCACGTACTTGTTGTGTGCTCGGTTCATGTGTAGTTGTGAGCGAGGTAGGTTGTACAATATAATTTTATTTCGTTATTTCGTTTTTGGTGTGTGTCACTGATGAGACATGACGTCAGAATGCGTAACATCAKTCCTCAAAAGGTGTCAGGAGACGGCACTTTTACCCCTTGACTGACGGCAATTTTTCATTTTTTATCCTTGACTGACGCCAAAATACTACTGTAGGTTTTAGTGTGGAACACATGAGTCCACACCCTTGACCGATGCCCATTTTTCCTCGACTGACCGTCTCCTGACATCCTCAACGATACCCTAATCTGTACCGGCACACAGGGTATTGTGCCGAGGGAATACCCTTACCCGGGGTATTGTGCCCAAGGTGTTACAGAACTTACAGAAGTTCTCTGTAGGGTATGAAGGTCGTACAGAACTTGCAGAAGTTCCGGATTAGGGTATAAAACCCTTACAGAACTCACAGAAGTTCCGGGTATTGTGGCACGGGCGTACAGAACTCACAGAAGTTCCGGGCAGGTACAAACACGTTGTACCGGTACCCCGGGTATTGTGAAACGGGGAGTACAGAACTTACAGAAGTTCCCTGTAGGGTATGAAGGTCGTACAGAACTTACAGAAGTTCCGGGTACGGGTATAAAACCTATGCAGAACTCACAGAAGTTCTCTGTAGGGTATTTTCCGGGTAAATACCCCGGGTATGGTGCTGTAGGTAACCTACAGAACCTGACCTTGAAAATTTGGATGGTGATAGTGTGATTAGTGCTATTAATAGTGTTGTTAAGGGTGGTAGTGTGAATAAAAATAGTGCCCTGTTCAGGAAAAATCGCGACTACTGGTTTTGCAGGTTGCCAATGGACCTGCTCGGGTCAGTATCACACCGTTGCGCAGTGTGGTAGGCTGCGGTTGTACTACAGTAGCTGCTTGCCTCACCGGGTGTCTTTTGACCGTAGAGGGGTGAGCAATACCTCATCCAGGCAGGTGGTGGTAACGCCTGCCAGGTACCATGAGGGGACACTTGCGCTAAACCAAAACGCCGCAATACAGGAGAGAGAGTGCCGTAACAGCCCATAGTGTTGATATCATTGAAGGTGTGGCCCGGTGAGCGATGGACCGAGAGCCCGCCGTGTCCCCGCCTCCATCCATACGCAAGAAAGTCCGCCTCACAAGCGGTTCTTAATAGGGTGCAGCTCACCCTTCATGCGGCGCGCCAAACACCTCACGGCGCTTCGCGCTTGGTGCAAACACTGTCTGGTCTGGTCGGTGAAAACCCGACGTGCTCCGTCCCGACGACAATTGTAGGGATGCGAGGGTCTATGGTCATAAGACTACGGCCATGCACGGCATGAGTACACCCTCTGCATCAATGCCGTGCACCCCAGAAAGCACCTTCAAAGCCTCCCAACGCCTAACGATGTCCCTCTATTTCTCTTGGAACTCCCTTATGTTGGCCGCCCTCGCATCCTTCTTGCCCTTGGTTTTGTGTTTGATAGGGTTGCGTTATGTTGAACGGAGCGGGAAGGTTCCGCGATCGAGAGCAAGAGGCGCTTCTCGAAGCTCAAAAGGTCAGTGCGAAATCTAATTAGGACTTTTAATAATTCGGGGGGGTGCCTCGCGTATGTACACCACAGTCGGGATTCGTTGAAATTTGCGGTTTCGAATGTCGTCCCAGCGAGTCACATGTGTCGGGACTTTTCCGCGAACTGCATTGTTTTGCTTTTTTTTTGCTGCATGCATCGCTTTTCTTTTCCGGCTCAATTCGTATACAGGAGGTATTGCAATTTATCAACGAAGTGTTGCTTAACCCCTTGAGAACTGGTCCCACGGATTCGGGGGAAAAGTACTTGGAATTAGTGTGGGACATTTTTTTCAGTTATGAACGGGTTAAGGCATGTTTTCTTTTTTATCAGTTGTCCAATTGCACGCGAAGGTTGGTTGAATCACGAGCATCAAGGGCGCCGAGTGGGCCTAACTGCTAAAAATTGGGCAAAAAAAGTAGCTTGTGCTCTCTGCGGTCGTAGGGGAGGGGGGGGGGGACGGGGCCGTTGCCATACGATCGTGTGTTATGCTTACCGCGCGGCTGGGCCTTCCTTTCCCCGCCAAGGCGGGCCTCCTCTCAACGTTTTGTTACTTCGGAACGCTATGCTGTACGTACAGAAAGTCTCTTTCTGCCTCTTTCTTCTTCCCACTTCCCTCCCACCCGTTTTCTCTTTCTTCCCCTCTGCCCTCCCCCCACCCCCACCTATCCCTTCCCCATCCCCCCACCTCTCATCTTGCCTCTCCCCTTCTCCTCCCCCCGATCTCCCATGTTTCTTTTTCCCCCTTCCCTCCCCCCTCCCCTTGTCACCCTGCCCCATACCTCGTCTCCACTTCCTTCCTACCCCTCACCTCCTGTCCCCTCTCCCCCTCGCCATACCCCCACTGCTGTACGTATAATACTGCTGTCTATACCAACGCACTCACTGAGAAAAACGGGATTACTAAAAAAAAATCCCCCGAGAGGGGAGGATCATATTTCATCCCCGGGAAAACTCCTTCTATACAAATAGAAACCCTAAACAGGGGACAAAAAAACAAATCCTGGGAGGAAAACGCCTCTTGAAATTTAGATCTCCACCCCCTGGTGGGTGAAAACCCAACGTGCTCCGTCCTGGCATTGTGGGGAAGCGAGGGTCTATGGTTATACGACTACGGCCATGCACGACATGAGTATACGAGTATACCCCTCCACCCCCCCCCCCTCTCCGTTCTCCCCCTGCTGGCTTGTCGCGCGCATGTAAAACACACTGGGTGTTTGGTGTAGAACGCCCCCCCCAGGGCCCCGTTCCTACTTGCGTGGGACGAGTCTATAAAGAAGGCGGGAACATACATCCAGACCGCCGTCACCCGCGTTTCCTTCTACTACACCAAGCAGCCGGCGCGCATCAAGCAGGTGTGCGTACCTGGAACCGATAGTTTTTTTTTGCTCTCGTTTTTAAGCGCTTCTTGACTTTATTTTCTTAATTTTTTTGTTATTGTTATCTCGTGTGAAGTTGTTTTTTTGTTGTTTCATTTTCCACGTTGGTGCGGTCTATTGATAGTATATTTATAGTATAGACTACCCGCCGTATATGGTTGTTGGTTGTGGTGTGGTCCGTTTTGGTTTATTTCCTTTTTGTGTGTGTTTTCCGTTTCTCTATGCTTTTCTTGGGTTTCTCTTGTTTCCTCTCTGTCTCCACTGTCTCGCCTANGCAAAATTCAAGAAAGTCAGTTACTCCCACCAATATCCTTCATCAGAAAAACATCTCTCAAGGTACCTACGTTACCCTTATTTCTTGGAAAAGGCAACGTATACCATTCAGAACGAATCTTAGATGGTGCACCACTCATTCATCTTCTCTGTAGAAAAACAATAAAATGCCAGAAGTTTCACCAGCCCCCTGTAACCCATTCCATTCGACACATTTAGTAGCAGCCCACACACAAATAATACCAGCAATTCATTGTACACAACCTACCACGTACCAACGCATTTCTGCATTTGGGGGAGAAATGCTACGGAATAATGCCTAAAGCGTATTGGTAATTTACTAGGGCATATACTGCAGACCCACTCCATCCACCAACCGTGTGCCCCTCCCATACAGAGAAATCAATAACACGTAGATGTCTGTGAAATATTCTTTGAGTTGTTTAGTTGTCTTCACATTAAGAATGCCCGTTCGTTTCTACCTCAAGACCACATGCAGTGACAAGAATGACTGCCCAGTGCCTTGTCCCTGATTACACACAATCCTAGAAGACGATACAAATTCTGTGGTCACAGACTGTGAAACAGAGAAAAACCAAAACAAAATAAACGCAAATTAATGGGTAAAGCAAGTGAGATGCGTAACGTATCGGGTACGAGAACACAGCGACACGAGCCGACCAAAAAAATAAGCAAAAAAACAAAAAAGACAAAATAAAACAAGTTCTGAAATGAAACAGAATACAAATGACGCAGGGAGACAGAAGCGCCAGAAGCGCCAAAGCGCCTCCTAGACGAAAAGCACACGTGCCCAAGAGGAACAGATAACTGCTGCACGAGCGAGGCAACACGAAAAAAGAGAGAGACACCGGCATAGGGTGGAAACAAAGGGAGAAACAAGGCAAAAAAATCAAGAAAGAAGACACGAGAGAGGAAAAGAGAAAATAGTTATCAGGCAAGCTCAAGGCGATGGTAACAACAAGTTCCCGTCTCTGCTATAACAAACTGATACGGGGACCATGTCACACCTTCTGCCATCTCATTCCCACTCTAAAAACAA
This sequence comes from Saccharina japonica, assembly GCA_008828725.1. Taxonomy (NCBI): domain Eukaryota; class Phaeophyceae; order Laminariales; family Laminariaceae; genus Saccharina; species Saccharina japonica. Next base: position 676,653 of record MEHQ01004355.1, on the reverse strand, counting down.
AAACGGTGTCAAGAGTCGATACTACCTCTGCGCCCCCCCCCCAGTGAACACATCAACAGGAAACAAATAATAGAATTCAAGGACTAGTCGAGCCGATATCTGGCCACACGATCTATCATTTCGTTTCTGTCATTCGTCGACAGCTGTATCAGTACGGCCGCCCCGCCCCCCCCCCCCCTCTCCTGGTCGCCTCTCTTGGCGCTCCTCAGCTGCATGCCGTAGCCAGCTCCTCTCCGCTTCGGCCCTGTGCCACCTCGCCATGAAATGGTCCGCCGCCTCGCCAACCCCCGATRACCACACCCCCCTCTTTTTAGCCGCCCTCGGCCATAGTACCGTCTCTGCTCCGAACAGTAAAGGGAGCTTTCTGTGGAGCCCTCTGTCGCTCGAAAAACCCTGAGGTCATCTGCTAGACATTGTGCCCAGTTATTTTCTGGTCGGCCAGGCCCGGGTTCGTCCCACCGCGATCGTTCCCAAACATCACCCGCCTGGTCAGCCGCTCATTGGTCGTGCGCTCTACGCCCCCCGCAAAGAGGAGGCGTTGTTTGCGGATGGTCGTCTCAAGCTCTCGCATTGTGCCTTCTTGAGAGCCTTGGCGTACGCATGAGATGGTCGGTGCGTTGTCGGTGCTGGAAACCAATGATCCGTAGGAGGAATGGTTGTGTGTGCCGTTCGGAGCTCAGCGAAGTGGCTCCTGGCCAAGGGTCCACGTCACACACCCGTACAGCAGTGTCTCCATCACCTCGGCCTTTAGCATGCGCACCTTTAGAGTGAACGGAGCATCCTCCATATGTACAGCTCCCGCTTGAACCGAGTGTAGCATGCCCATGCGAGTCGGATGCGTCGTTTGATCTCTGGCATAATGTCCGCGTTTGCGACGATAAGACCGCCAAGGTACAAAAACTGCGTTGTCTGTTTATACCTCTGGCCCGCTGCTTCGATGACGAGCGGTGAGGTCCGGTGAGTGCTTGGTTTGGTGTCCGCAGTAGCATAGTCTCCGTTTTCTTTTCGGATACGGGGAGACCAGCTGCTTCGAAAACGGTCACAATAACGGTCATCATCTTCGCAAGCCCTTCCGCCGATTCTAGACACAAGTACCTGCATCGTCGGCGTACAGCATACCCCATATTGCTCTCCGTACACGTGCTAGTGGTCCTCCTCACTTCCCCCCCCCCGAGGTCCTGCTCGAGGTGAACCAGGTCCCTCAAGATGTCTGGGTCCTCACTGAAGCGTATCAGTACGGCGTGTATCACAGCAGGAAGAAGACATTGAACAAAAGCGGTGACAGCACACATCCTTGCCGCAGTCCCTGAGTGACATCGAACACATTCAGAGTGCTCACCGTCGTCCGTACGCACGGCGAGCTCGCATGCCTTCGTGGAATTGGCGGATAACGGTCAACATCTTCTCTGGTATGCCGAAGCGTGCGAGCACCACCCACAACAACTCTCGGTCGACGGAGTCATAAGCCTTCTGAAGGTCAATGAAGCACATATACAGCGGGATTTGTTTGGCTCGTCCGAGTTCATGCAGTCGAAGCACGACGAATAGCATGTCGACTGTTGATCGTGCTGGGCGAAAGCCGCACTGTTCCTCGGGGAGTATCCCTTCGGCCTCGCAGTAATTGCTGAGACGTGACGCGACCATTTTCAGCAATACTTTGCCTGAAGGAGCAACAAGCGAAATCCCTCGGTAGTTGTTGCAATCGGATCGATCCTTCTTTTTATGAAGGACCTTAATGGTCGCATCTTTCCATTGCTGGGGGACGTCACCCGTTCTCCACACATTGACAAGCAAGTTGTGTGCGTATATACCATGCATGTACCATTGTAGCTAATTTCTGGTATAGCTGTCTTTCACGATTTTCACGGTAAGGACCGTTCCAACTTCATGGGAATGACTTCCGCGGTCATAGATTTACCCCCCAAATCAAAATCCACGTACTTGTTGTGTGCTCGGTTCATGTGTAGTTGTGAGCGAGGTAGGTTGTACAATATAATTTTATTTCGTTATTTCGTTTTTGGTGTGTGTCACTGATGAGACATGACGTCAGAATGCGTAACATCAATCCTCAAAAGGTGTCAGGAGACGGCACTTTTACCCCTTGACTGACGGCAATTTTTCATTTTTTATCCTTGACTGACGCCAAAATACTACTGTAGGTTTTAGTGTGGAACACATGAGTCCACACCCTTGACCGATGCCCATTTTTCCTCGACTGACCGTCTCCTGACATCCTCAACGATACCCTAATCTGTACCGGCACACAGGGTATTGTGCCGAGGGAATACCCTTACCCGGGGTATTGTGCCCAAGGTGTTACAGAACTTACAGAAGTTCTCTGTAGGGTATGAAGGTCGTACAGAACTTGCAGAAGTTCCGGATTAGGGTATAAAACCCTTACAGAACTCACAGAAGTTCCGGGTATTGTGGCACGGGCGTACAGAACTCACAGAAGTTCCGGGAAGGTACAAACACGTTGTACCGGTACCCCGGGTATTGTGAAACGGGGAGTACAGAACTTACAGAAGTTCCCTGTAGGGTATGAAGGTCGTACAGAACTTACAGAAGTTCCGGGTACGGGTATAAAACCTATGCAGAACTCACAGAAGTTCTCTGTAGGGTATTTTCCGGGTAAATACCCCGGGTATGGTGCTGTAGGTAACCTACAGAACCTGACCTTGAAAATTTGGATGGTGATAGTGTGATTAGTGCTATTAATAGTGTTGTTAAGGGTGGTAGTGTGAATAAAAATAGTGCCCTGTTCAGGAAAAATCGCGACTACTGGTTTTGCAGGTTGCCAATGGACCTGCTCGGGTCAGTATCACACCGTTGCGCAGTGTGGTAGGCTGCGGTTGTACTACAGTAGCTGCTTGCCTCACCGGGTGTCTTTTGACCGTAGAGGGGTGAGCAATACCTCATCCAGGCAGGTGGTGGTAACGCCTGCCAGGTACCATGAGGGGACACTTGCGCTAAACCAAAACGCCGCAATACAGGAGAGAGAGTGCCGTAACAGCCCATAGTGTTGATATCATTGAAGGTGTGGCCCGGTGAGCGATGGACCGAGAGCCCGCCGTGTCCCCGCCTCCATCCATACGCAAGAAAGTCCGCCTCACAAGCGGTTCTTAATAGGGTGCAGCTCACCCTTCATGCGGCGCGCCAAACACCTCACGGCGCTTCGCGCTTGGTGCAAACACTGTCTGGTCTGGTCGGTGAAAACCCGACGTGCTCCGTCCCGACGACAATTGTAGGGATGCGAGGGTCTATGGTCATAAGACTACGGCCATGCACGGCATGAGTACACCCTCTGCATCAATGCCGTGCACCCCAGAAAGCACCTTCAAAGCCTCCCAACGCCTAACGATGTCCCTCTATTTCTCTTGGAACTCCCTTATGTTGGCCGCCCTCGCATCCTTCTTGCCCTTGGTTTTGTGTTTGATAGGGTTGCGTTATGTTGAACGGAGCGGGAAGGTTCCGCGATCGAGAGCAAGAGGCGCTTCTCGAAGCTCAAAAGGTCAGTGCGAAATCTAATTAGGACTTTTAATAATTCGGGGGGGTGCCTCGCGTATGTACACCACAGTCGGGATTCGTTGAAATTTGCGGTTTCGAATGTCGTCCCAGCGAGTCACATGTGTCGGGACTTTTCCGCGAACTGCATTGTTTTGCTTTTTTTTTGCTGCATGCATCGCTTTTCTTTTCCGGCTCAATTCGTATACAGGAGGTATTGCAATTTATCAACGAAGTGTTGCTTAACCCCTTGAGAACTGGTCCCACGGATTCGGGGGAAAAGTACTTGGAATTAGTGTGGGACATTTTTTTCAGTTATGAACGGGTTAAGGCATGTTTTCTTTTTTATCAGTTGTCCAATTGCACGCGAAGGTTGGTTGAATCACGAGCATCAAGGGCGCCGAGTGGGCCTAACTGCTAAAAATTGGGCAAAAAAAGTAGCTTGTGCTCTCTGCGGTCGTAGGGGAGGGGGGGGGGGACGGGGCCGTTGCCATACGATCGTGTGTTATGCTTACCGCGCGGCTGGGCCTTCCTTTCCCCGCCAAGGCGGGCCTCCTCTCAACGTTTTGTTACTTCGGAACGCTATGCTGTACGTACAGAAAGTCTCTTTCTGCCTCTTTCTTCTTCCCACTTCCCTCCCACCCGTTTTCTCTTTCTTCCCCTCTGCCCTCCCCCCACCCCCACCTATCCCTTCCCCATCCCCCCACCTCTCATCTTGCCTCTCCCCTTCTCCTCCCCCCGATCTCCCATGTTTCTTTTTCCCCCTTCCCTCCCCCCTCCCCTTGTCACCCTGCCCCATACCTCGTCTCCACTTCCTTCCTACCCCTCACCTCCTGTCCCCTCTCCCCCTCGCCATACCCCCACTGCTGTACGTATAATACTGCTGTCTATACCAACGCACTCACTGAGAAAAACGGGATTACTAAAAAAAAATCCCCCGAGAGGGGAGGATCATATTTCATCCCCGGGAAAACTCCTTCTATACAAATAGAAACCCTAAACAGGGGACAAAAAAACAAATCCTGGGAGGAAAACGCCTCTTGAAATTTAGATCTCCACCCCCTGGTGGGTGAAAACCCAACGTGCTCCGTCCTGGCATTGTGGGGAAGCGAGGGTCTATGGTTATACGACTACGGCCATGCACGACATGAGTATACGAGTATACCCCTCCACCCCCCCCCCCTCTCCGTTCTCCCCCTGCTGGCTTGTCGCGCGCATGTAAAACACACTGGGTGTTTGGTGTAGAACGCCCCCCCCAGGGCCCCGTTCCTACTTGCGTGGGACGAGTCTATAAAGAAGGCGGGAACATACATCCAGACCGCCGTCACCCGCGTTTCCTTCTACTACACCAAGCAGCCGGCGCGCATCAAGCAGGTGTGCGTACCTGGAACCGATAGTTTTTTTTTGCTCTCGTTTTTAAGCGCTTCTTGACTTTATTTTCTTAATTTTTTTGTTATTGTTATCTCGTGTGAAGTTGTTTTTTTGTTGTTTCATTTTCCACGTTGGTGCGGTCTATTGATAGTATATTTATAGTATAGACTACCCGCCGTATATGGTTGTTGGTTGTGGTGTGGTCCGTTTTGGTTTATTTCCTTTTTGTGTGTGTTTTCCGTTTCTCTATGCTTTTCTTGGGTTTCTCTTGTTTCCTCTCTGTCTCCACTGTCTCGCCTAGTGTTGTGTTTCTTTTTCTATTTGTTTGTACGGGTTGCCCTTTTGCTGTTTTCTATGTTTTTCAAATGCCGGCGCTCTCCTTATCTCCACCCTTCTCGCCTACACGCCTTCTCTCACAACAACTCAAGTACTACATCTACGCCGCGCGAACCCCGCCTTTAAGTTATACGTGTACCCCGGGACAATAATTACCTCCTACCTCCTACACCCGAATTTGTTACTTGGCACAGCTTCTGGAAAAAAGGGTTGATTGTCCACACTCTTAATAACGCCTTAATATATCAACCATCTTCGCTCCGAGAAAATTCCGAGGTGGTCAGGGTTATAACCCCTTTGGGTGTGTTGATATAGCATACCCCCTTTGGGTGTGTTGATATAGCATAACCCCTTTGGGTGTGTTGATATAGCCGCCAAACCAACGATAACGTTGATGGTATCAACCGTCTACGAGCGGCGTGAGTGCCCAGCACAGTAGGGGTAGGGTCACGTTTACGCCCGTGCTGTATGAGATACGACGCCTTGCATGCTAAGCTCGGACACCAATGGGTATTATCGCCCAATCGCGCAGTTGGCCATCGCAGTACTCGTCGCTTTTGATCGTCAATGTTCCCCTCTGTACTATAACCCAGTTAGTATACTCCCAAGAGGGTTAAGGTTAGAGTGAGGGTTTATTAGTCAAGTAGGCGTCAACAATTATTTTTCAGAGTTGGGTGGAGGGCTATGGTATGTACATATATACAGCCCTCAATTTCTAAGGAAGACGCGAGAGCATTTCCCCTGGTCCGTGCCAGGGCGAGGCGCCCCCTGTGTCAGAGAGCCCTAGCGGCTACCCCCTTGAAATCGTTTCTAGTGAATCCCTCGCACCGCTACCTTCCCCAGCCCCTCCGACTTCCGACCCCCCCCCTATTGCTGTCTCTGGAAGTGGCCACACCAGAAACCAAAATCAAGTTATTCGAAGCTGTCATCCATACGCAAGAAAGTCCGCCTCATAAGCGGTTCTTGGTAGGAAGCAGCTGACGCTTCATGCGACTCGCCGAACACCTCACGGGGCTTCGCGTTTGGTGCAAGCAAGTAATGTCTACCTGGTCGGTTAAAATCTGACGTGCTTCGTCCCGGCATTGAAGGGGTGCAAGGGTCTATGGTACTACGGCTACGGCCATGCATGACATGCGGCTAATGCGTACACCCCCCCTCCTCCCCACCTCGTGAAACCCGACGTGCTCCGTCCCAGCATCGTGGGGATGCGAGGGTCTATGGTCATACTACTACGACCATGTATGACAATGAATACCCATACCCCACCCCCCACCGCCCAAACATCCTCCTCCACCCAGAAAGACAAGAGTCGAGCGAACAGTGAAACGAAGAAGAAGCTGAGAATAGGGTCATGGAACGTATGTGGATTCGCCACGGAAGAGCGCAAGAGGATAGAAATAGCCGAACAAGTAAGTGAGCGCGACCTAGACATAGTGGGAATTCAAGAGTCGTGGGAAAAAGAGGGGGGCGAAATAGGATGCACAATTGGAGAGTACGCATGGATAGGGAAAAAGAGAAAGGGACAGAACAAGAAGAATAGGGGGGCGGGGGGAGTAGGGTTCCTAGTCAAAGAATACCTGTGTGACATAATAGAAGTGATCAAAGACAAGAAATTCGACGAAAGCATCTGGATAAAGATATCAGGGGAGAGGGGAGCGAAATATCATTTCTTAGGAAACATCTATATGCCCCCAGAGTCGAAGAGTACGGTAAAATATATACAGAAGAAGTTCGGAGAAATAGCAGTAGATGTACAAAAATATAAAAGACAAGGAGAAGTAGTACTATTAATAGTCGGAGATTTTAACTCAAGAATTGGGAAGGCAAGCAACCCGAACGAGAACATTGGACAGTATGGGGAAGTAACAAAGAATAAGAACGGGGAAGAGATGCTGAAGTTCCTTAAGAACAATGAGATGAAGACTCTGAACGGTAGAGCAAACAAGCCAGAGCCAGAATGGACTAGACAGTGCATACAAAAGGGAGAAAGCTCCGTTCTTGACTTTATAGTGGTAGAAACTGGAAGTAGTAAGGAAACGGAAATACATGTATGCGCGGCGGACGTAGGAACTACAGATCACTGCCTAATATGGACAGACAGCCAGCAGACGAGAGTTYMCCAYAATAGGCGCGGTAGGAAATTGTACAGATGGCGAATAGATAAACTAGAAGTAAAGGAAAAACGGGAAGAATTCCAAGAAGAGATGACTAAAAATGCAGAGCATTTTTCCGATCTGCTGGAAAGCATAGGTATGACAAAGAACAATATAGAGAGAGATAGTGCAGGAGCGAGGATAATAGAAGGATGGGGGGAATTGGTCAAGACCACAGCAAGTAAAGTAGTAGGGAAGAAGTTGATAATATGCAATAGAGCAGTGAAATGGTGGGATGAAGAAGTAAAAGAGGCTATAAGAGTAAAGAGAAAGGCACACGCAAGATACACATCGAGCAAAACTACGTCAGGATGGGAGGAGTATGGTATTGCTAGAAAAAAGTAACAAAGGTGGTTGAGAAGAAGAAGAAAGGGGTATGGAAAGGCCTAGTTAATAAAACGAATGAAGACTTTGATGACGGGATGAAGCAGATGTGGGTAGGGATAAAAGGGATACTAGGCAAACAAGCAGGAGATGCAGATACGGGGATAGCTACATTTAGAGCACAGAACGGTAAAATGGTTAGCAGTTCGAAGGGGAAAAGGGAAGTAATTGTAGAGCATTACCTTGCAAGCTAGGGACGCCCACAACCAACGAAACGTTCGACGAAGAATTCGAGAAGGATATCAACGCGTGGGCAGAGGTGAACGTAGATGCATCAGAAAGGGAAGACAGTGGTTCAGAAGGGTTACAGGGAGAGTTCACAAGAGAAGAAGTAAAGAAGTGTGTAGCTAAACTTAAGAATAGAAAGGCAGCAGGGGCAGACCAAATAGTTAATGAATTTATGAAGTACGGGGGAGAAGGAAGGCTTACCATGATGGTTAAGTTGTATAGCTGGGTATGGAAAAACGAGTACACACCTGAGAGATGGAGAGAAGGAGTAGTAGTAAACTTGTTTAAGAAAGGAGACAAGGCTGACCCGGGTAACTATAAGGGGATAACGCTACTAAGCACTGTAGGTAAAACGTTCTGTAAGATTTTGAACGATAGAATGGGAACAATGATGGAAAAGGAAGACAAAATTAGCGAAGGGCAAGCAGGATTTAGGCCAAACCGTAGCTGCGTCGACCATGTGTACACATTAGGTAAGATAATCCAAGGCAGGAAAGACGCGGGGCTAACAACGTACTGTTTCTTTTTAGATGTACAGAAGGCCTACGATACAGTATGGAGAAATGGGCTGTGGAAAAAGTTGTGGGAAATAGGGATAAGAGGAAAGATGTAGAGAATGATGAAGAAGATGATGGAATGTGCGAGAAGTGTTGTGATGTTGGACGGGGAAATATCGAAGTACGTTGATATCCTACAAGGAGTTGCACAAGGATGTACGCTATCACCTAACCTATTCAAGGTATATATTAATGACATGATAATAGCAGTAGAAGCAGCATCGCAGGGGGTCACGGTGGGGGAAGATACGGTGTCGGGATTGATGTTTGCGGATGATTTCGTCTGCATATCAGAAACACCCGAAGGACTGCAGAAACAAATAGAGAAGGCCCTAGAATACACCAGGAAGTGGAGAGTGACGGCGAACGTAAAAAAGTGCGCAGTAGTTGTATGTAACGAAGATAAGGAGAGCCCGGTAACTTGTAAGTGGAAGTGGGGAGAAGATGAATTACCGATCGTAGACCAGTATACGTACCTTGGCGTAGAGATCTCAAAATATTGCTCTTGGGATGCACACATAAATAAAGTGATAGGCAAGGGTAAGGCACACGTAGGCAAGATGGAAGCAGTCCTGACAGACTCGCACCTTGACACTAGAATTAAGAGATGTATACTGATGAATGTGATTGTACCAAAGCTAGAATATGCAGGAGAAGTATGGGAAGGGAATGCGAAGCTCGTAAAACAGCTGGAAACAGTACAGATGACTGCAGCTAAAAAAGTAATAGGATGCTCAAGTACGACGAGTACTACAGTATTGAGAGCAGAACTGGGAATGTACCCACTTAAGACAAATAGAGACGTGCCTAAGTTGAAATGGCAATATAAAGTAAAGAAAATACCAAATAAGAGGTTGCCAGCCATAGCTGAGAAAGCTGTATGGGAGAAAGTAACCAAAGGGCGAGCTGGAATATGGTGGGATAGCGTAGTCGAGAAAGTATGGAAGGATATAGGAAACCAAAAAGAGATGCTAGCCATAGAGAAATTTAGCGGATACAAGACAGAAGTAAAAGAAAGGATAGAAAGAAGGGAAAGGCTAGCGCTAAGAAAGAAGGTGGAAGGGGAAGAACACTTAGAGATATACGGGGGGTTGAGAGAAGGGATAGGAATGAAAACGTATTTGCACGGCCCAATGAACTTCGCGAAAACGCTGAAGTTACGACTTCGTGTAGGGGACCTGGGCCTGCCAGAAATAAAGAGGTATACCAGTACCCAGGCGGAGGAGGAAGTAGATGCACAAATGTGCCCTTGTGACAAAGCTGGTGGAGAGTAGAATTCCCATAGTGGGAGAATGGGAAATGTACAAGGAGGAACGGGATGTGTTGGAAGAGGAGATGATAAAATAGACGAATGTGTCATGGAGAAATTTGGTACCCCACTAGATAGTAGCGAGAAAACGATCGCTATCTTAGGAGATAGGCAAAGCTGATGGAGAGTGGAATTCACATAGTGGGAGAATGCGAACGGTACA
>MEHQ01004355.1:576956-665332 GCA_008828725.1 Saccharina japonica | reverse complement strand
CCGATCCGACCCGACCCGACCCCACCCCACCCCCCCCCCCCCCCCCCCCCCCCCCCCCCCCCCCGTTTTTCCCCCCCCCCCCCCCCCCCGCCCCGCCTTTCCATGTTGCAATCATCTTTCGCGCAAGGTTTTCCAACGCGTCATTACTCGGACAGGGGGACCGGGGATAACCGTAGACGACCTCCTCGACGATTTCAAGTCCCCTCTGCTGCTTCTCTGGGGAGAGCTTGACCCTTGGATCCGACCTGCCGCCGCGGATAAGATTCAGGCGAGATGCCTACCAGTATCGTACCAGTGTATAGTGATTCCTAAGTGGTTTCTCTTTAGTGCCGGTTAAGTAGTGCCGGCTGCCCGCTATAGTCGGCAGGAGATCACGGCTAATAGCTATACCAGCAATCGGTTTATAGGTGCCGTCGGCCAACTTACTGACTTTAGTCGGAAAGTTGGCTAGCAAAGCCATCTAAGCCAGCTGATGATGATGATGGCCAGCCGACTTTTTGCCGGCTTAAGCTTAAGTCAGGCGAGCGAAGCGAGAGCTAAATCAGCCCTCCCCAACCGAGGGGGCCCCGCCCAAAAAAACTAAGAATTGCATCCCGCATTGAACAATCCTTCCTAAAATTATAGAAACCCAATAAGTCGGATAGCTGGCACCTTCGGGAAACGACTATTAATAACTATGAATCCGACTATTGACTAGTTGGTGACTTAAGTCATGCCCATTCACAGCTCTGGTGGTTTCGATACTCCTGTATATTTGGTTGGGTTTAACTAATATTTGGAACCAGCAAACATGAAGAGCTGGTCGGTATTTGGTTGGGTTTTACAAACATTTGAGACTAACAATCATGAAGAGCTGGTCGGTATGTGGCTGGTCGGTTACTGCTGTGAGCTCCTCTGCTAAAATCGCAAGCGAGGAGAGAGACGATTATTACCCTGGGGGCGCGAGAGTTTATTCGTTTATTAATGGTGTGTGTTGTGTTTCACCTCTGTGCGTTTCTTCGAGGTGAAACGGTGATTCCCTTCCTATGCTTCCCCCCCTCCCCCCTCCTACACTGCCTCCCTTTGTCTATGTCTAACCTTGATTTTCGTCGGCCGTGTCTTATGTTGTGGTTCGTTTTTGTTTTCGATTTTCAGGCGCTGTACCCGGCTGCGAAACGGTTCAGCGTGCAAGCCGGACACTGGTGAGTGAAGCAACCTGGCGCTCCGTTGTATTCTATTAGTACTATATTATTACTGAATATCGTTTTTCCTGATTTTCCTCTTTCGTTTCTCAAGAAAAACAGAACAGGAAAAAAAACGTACATCATGAAATTTAATGGAGGGAAAAAAAACAGGAACGCTTGAGCAGCATCGAAAAAAATCAGGAAAACCATAAGGAAAAAAATACAACAGGAAAAACCAAAAGCAAACGACGCTTTTTCCAAATATATAATTCAGGAAATTGAACAAGGCAAGAAATCAGGAACTTCACATACCAGGTATAGAGCATTCCTCTCTGGGAAAAATGAACAGGAAAATCAGTGAAAACAAAAATAAAGAAACAGGAAAATCAGGAAATTTAGGATAACAAACAGGAAAATCAGGAAATTTGTTGTTCCTGGCCTTTTCTACCGTGCAACACGCGAGACACCACACTTACTCGGACAAAGTTCCAAGCTGATTTTCTCGACACCAGGGGAGAGTGCAAACGCCGAGTGGTGTGTGCATAGACATCTTATATCTTCGACGAGACCTCCCCAACGCCACCGTTTTCGCTTCGGAGACAATCGACTCGAACGTCCACCCCCGGAGGTCTTTCTTATCTTGATTACAGTTTTTTTTTCTCTCTTCTTTTCCATCTCATTTATTATCTTCGCACTTGTGTTTTTCTCCCTCCCTAGTCGTAACTCAGACCCGGGGTCACAAAGTAAGCTCCTCTCCTTCCTCCCCCACTACGGTTCTTGCCTTGATTTTTATCGCGCAGAGGGTTCAGCCTTCCCAACGCTCGTCGGTTTTCATCGGAGTATGCTAACTCACGCTCTCGCGCTTTCCGCTAGTCAAGATATTGTTTTTGCGAGAAAAATTCCCTACGAGCATGCACTCGGGGGGGCTCGAACTCACGATCTTGACTTTAACAGGTTTCGTGGTTACCTGCTAGCCCACCGGGGCGACCGGCAGTATTATCACATCATTATTATATTGATTACAGTATTGTCATATTATTATCTTGATTACAGTATACGGTAAGACAGCAGTGGGTACCCCGAGTAACGTTGCACATTATTCAAGTATTACACGGCTGTTATTCGATTCGTACCGTCCGTAATCGTCCCTTGCCGTAACTCTGGATGTTATTAATAGTTGTATCTGCTTTAGACGGGTATTCCTGCAGGACCGGTTGTTACGTGATTCCGGTTAGCCCGGTTAGTACTGCGGTACCGGCAATTAAATAGTTATCGGATATTATCATTATGACTATCCTTGCTTACTACCTACCCCCTGTTTTTGTCGCCCTCTGACCACTCCCCCCCCCCCCGACTCCCCCCTCCCCGCCTCCTTGAAACCCTTTCCTTGCACCCGATTTGGGCTTGTACTACCGCTGCTGCTGCTACTGTTGTTGTTGTTGTTGTTGTTGCTGCTGCTGCTGCTGCTTCGGTCAACGCACCGCTTGGAACGGACGTGCCTCTCCGCCCCCCCGGTCCCGAAAAAAACATTATTCGCGTGTTTTTGGGGAAACCTGTTATTTGTAATACGTAACCGTGCGTGGGAAAACAGTCCGCACGATGAGGCGCCGGAGGTAGTTAACGGTGCCCTGATTGACTGGCTCAAATCCATCGGGTACAAGGCTTGACTTTCTTGACGTTCTTGACGCGCTTGCCTTGACTTGCGTGACACTTAGCCTGCTTGACTTGAGTGGCTTGCTAGACTTGCTTGGCTTGACTAGCTTGCTAGACTCGCTTGGCTTGACTGGCTTGGTTGACTTGGTTGACACTTAGCCTGCTTGAGTTGAGTGGCTTGCTAGACTTGCTTGGCTTGAGTGGCTTGCTTGGCTCGCTTGACTTGAGTGGCTTGCCTGGCTTGCCTGGCTTGCCTAACTTGACTTTCTTGCCCTGATTGACGTGTATGGCTTGATTTGGCTGGCTTGTTAGCTTGATTGACTTGACCTTCTTGATTCGTTTTACTCTCTTGACTTCCTTGACGGGGGGGCTTGGCATGTTGAGCTTGCTCGCTTGACTTGACTGGCTTGCTTCACTCGCTTGACTAGCTCCGCTTCGGCGGTTTGGTTGCCTTGACTGCTTGACTTGCATGACTCGTTTGACTTGCTGGAACCGCTTGGCTGGAGTGGCTTGAGTGGCGGAGGGGAGGACGTAAGAAAGGAATGTTTACGCAAGTCCGCTTGAAATTGAAGTACTGACTGTAGAGGAGTTGCCGCGATAGAAACGGGGGGGGGGATTCGGAGGTTTCGGATATTGCGGAGATTTAGGAGATTATGGACCACTGCTGTGGAGACTGCGGGTCGTTGTAGAGGTCGTAGTGATTAGGTGTGCGGGTACAATATCGCGACTGTTTTGATTTACGAGTCTGCTCTGGTTTGGTTGGTATAGTCTTGATTGGGCTGGTTTGGTTAGGTCCGGAATGATTGGAGGTGGTTTGGTTCGGTTTGATTCGGGGTGGTTTGGTCCGGTTTGATTCGGGCTGGTTTGTCCAGGTTTCGTTCTGGTTTTATCCATGAATAGGGGGCCAGGGGGCGCAGGCTGTGCGATGGCCAATCGGAAGGTCCACCTTGCTTGCCATCGCGCCGCAAGAGTACTGCTGTCTTGCGTGTTGGGGAGGGGGGAGGTCAGATCAAAAGAAGAGTAGAGTGCGTTACGACAAACGGGCGTGCTCTCTGATCGCCTTCGAAAAAACGAAAACACACACACCTGACAATGATAGAATATGCCCAACGAGTTATTACAATGTGCCCACATGTCGTATACTGATTAAGTAGAACCTCCCAATGTAACCCCCGCCCCGATGCCATCCACGAATAGGTGTTATTTTTTGCGCTGGCGTCTTGCGAATTCCTCTCTTGTTATACCGCGCTCTTGCCGCGGAGGTTGTGCGTGGTGCCGGCGGTCATGACCCTCGTCGCCGTTTCGCTACCGTCGCGAAGCGTGTCACGGCATCTGGCCTGACCTGATGTGGGCGACCATGCTCCTCGGTCACATTTTGTTTCGGTCGCGAAGCGCATGTCTCGGCATCTGGCCTGCCGGGTGTCGGCGGCCACGACCCTCGCTCATTTTGTTTGGTGTTACGAGTCGCGCAGTGTGCGTCGTGGCATCTGGGCTCCTTCCTCGTGTCGGCGGTCATGATCGTCGTTTTTTTGTTGTCATGTTGCCGCCCGTGCCACGGCATCTGGCCTGTCTGGTGTTGGCGGTCATGGCGTTCGCTATGATTAGGTTTTAGTCACGATCTCGCAGCGTATATACGTCGCAACATCTCGCCTATCCTATATCTGTTGTTGCCACATTCATGATGCTCGTTTGACTATTATCACGGTTGCGTCACGTGTCTCGGCATCTGATCTGCGTATTGTTGGCGGCCGAAATCCACGGGAACACTATGTTACGGTCGCAAAGCGTGTCATGGTATCTGGCCAGCCTGATGTTGGTGGTCCTGATCCTCGGTAACAGCTTTGTTGTTAAGGGTCTGGCAACTTGTGTCGTGGCATCCGGTCTGCCTCGTGCCGGCGGTCATGATCGTCGTTTTTGTTTTGTCCGCGATCTTGCCGCGTGTGTCACGGCACTCTGCCTGCCTAGTGTTGGCGACCATGGCCTTCGTTTAACATCTTGTTGGGGTCGCGAAGCGTATGTCCCGACGTCTGGCCTGCCTGGTCAGTCAGTGCTGGCGCCGGTGACCCTTTTCGACGTTTTACCATGGCTCTCGCAGCATGTGTCGCGACACCCGGCTGGCCTGGTGTTCGCGAACATGATTATCATCGACAGTTTGCCATGGGGTCTCGCAGCGCCTGGCTGGCCTGGTGCTGGCGACCATGATCCTCGACAACATCAAGCTACGGGTCGCGAAGCGTACATCTCGGCAGCTGGCCTGTCTGCTTTGGGCGGCCATGATCCTCGAGAGCAATTTATTACAGTTGCGAAGCGTGCGTCGCGGCATCTGGGCACCGAAGAGTACTCGCCAGGTTGATGGGTGCAGGCTTGGCGACTAGCCTGACGAACGGCATGGAGTGGCAAGATGGGGGACCCATCTTGTCATAAATCGGGTGATCTCGGGTCAATGATACCAATGATGATCCACCCATCGACGAAGGATTGCACCTAGATCTTACCGATGAGATCTTAGGAGAGCTGACGTCACCGTTGCACAGTAAGAGATGCATTTCTTACGACCTAGGTGAAACGGTGATACCTCATGTGAGATCCTTATGAGGACCTCTCTATACACATGAAGGCTGGACGAGACCTGTCACCCACATCGCCCCCCAACGCTTGAACACCTCATACTAGAGAACCCGGTTTGGCTTTCGTCTTTGTTTGGAGACAGGTTTATAGTTCCTTTATCAATCCAATGTAATTGTACCTCAGTAGTTGGTATAAACTTTGCACTTGTCATCAAATTATCAAGTCACCCCTTGCGTACGTAGTGTGAACCATGTAACCACCAAGTTTCGTTGGGACGTTTTGTGTAGTTTTGAGTAATAAGTCAATACCTCACGCTATTCCCAACACATACGTGCTGGTCAAGTGGCATGAGCACCGCAACCGTTTGTCGGAAGCTTGGCACGCCGGGATCGTTTTCTATCCCATGTCGTGAAAGGTCATCTTACGTTAGAATCGTTCAGCCAATATTTAACATGTCTTTTTTCAACCGATCTTTCTGTGTGCCGTGGGCTATACATGGGCATTTAAAGAACAAAAAACCGCTAAAACAATCGGAACACACCAATGAATGGGATTGCAAAGACAGACGAGTTTGCACACATCGGGAAGATGATTGTTTCCACTCCATGACCTAGATATTTCAGGGCAGATGGGTTCCTGGTCTGTGTGACCTACCACTAGCTCACCATGTTGCCGGGTGTGGGAGGGAGTGGCATATTCTGCATGATCTAGGGCGTGTTTCCTGAGTGGGATTTATATATGTACTACCCAGATCCGCACAACACGTCATAACGTCAGGTTAGGAATTACAGCCTGTAGATGATCTAGATGAGCTAGACGAGCTAGATGAGCTAGATCGTGGTCCGTCCGACGTGTGTCAAGCTTGGGCCAAAAGTTCCCCCCGCTGCCGAATGAATGCGACATGGAGAAGTTTGGTACACTAGATAGTAGCGAGAAAACGATCGCTATATTAGGAGATAGATGGTGGCCACAGGCGGCGAATCAGGAAGGGGATAGGTTTAGCAAAACAAAAAAATATGTAATATATGGAAACAACGTATTGAGCGCCTAAATGTTGGAGGTGTCTCTATTAGGCGTAGGTTTAGTACGAGTACGGCATCACGTACTTCGTGTATGTAGTTCGGGATGATCCAAACGACCAAATTTGATACCCAGGTACAGTATAGCACCAGGTATATATACCAGGTATACCGACTTTCTTTCGCTGGTCGTTATGCCATGCGTTTTTTTGGCTGATAATAGTATGTAGACTTGGATTTTTCTATGGCTGGTGGGCGTTTCGTGTTGTCAGCTTCACCAAACGTCATCGGATTTTACCTCGCGTCACCCCACCACCCCACCCCGTGTCCGAATGTCTCCGGAGGGGAACCTTGTATGCCCTACTACAAACCTTGGACAGACGCTTCCCTACCTGCCTGCCTAACTAAGTACGGTACAGTACCATATGATCACGGCTTGTCCAGAAGAAGGTTTCATAGCCAAGCGTGCATAATTCATTAATCCGATACGGGTTGATGAGATGGCAAGTAATTACATTCAGTCATGACCAATACATGGAATATATCATGCCATGCTATCGTTCGGCAGAGGGGGGGGGGGGGGGGGTACTCATTTGTTGCTTGCCTTAGTCATTTGACCATTGACCACGCATCCCTTCCCGAGACGGCATACCTGGTACGAAATACGAGTTATTCATTTATTGCCGACGACGCCAAATGTGAGGGTGTTTCCTACTGAACTATCGAGACAAACGATCGATCAAACACCCAGCCGAAGGTAAAATCGTTACCGACATTTCACAATATTAGCCCCCCCCCGACACATGCCTTGGTTTTCATACACTCAATTCATACCACATATAGCTCATGGGGTGCTGCATACCATGGGCTTTACTTTTCGGTCTCCCTCGGTTTTCTTCTTCGTGGTAATGTTTTTGAGCGATTGGCATTGACGCTCATGGTGTTAATAACAGCATTGTCCGACGGCAAACGTTGGTACGTATAATATGTTCAGTCAGAATAACTACGTGCCTCACGGCGATTTTTATCACACAAATGTTGGATTTTTGTTTACAGTAGATCTCGCGTGTTCTAGCTCTCGCACTGCCAGCGGCGGAAGAGAACTCACAGAAAACGCCTTGCTATTTTATGGACTGCTGCGTATCATGTCCGAAATGTAAGTATACCGTTTGGGTATGAATATGAACACAGCACCCAAACCTCCCTTACACTTACGGTCAGCATGGTATACTGCTGCTGCTGTATTGGTGCAAGCACAGAGTACCACGGGATATACCCAGCAATGCAAAGACACAGGAATGGACGTTGGTCGGCGTTGGCCCAGGCTGGCCGGCGTTGTTACTTTTGAGCACGGCTGTGTCTTCCACTAACTTGAAGAAAAACCACGTTGGGATTTGTCCAAGTCCTGAAAAACTACTATATACGAGTAATCTCAGCGGGTAAGATATGATACTCGGAAAAACTAAAAAAAAACATTTTCGGTTTCTTGGTCATTTTTGGAGATTGACACACGCTGAACTTATTATGGGATGACAAACATAAAAAAAAGTGTAATAAAAATTAGAATAATAAAAATGCTGTACGAGTTACACACTCACTCCTGTCTCCGACAACTTTTACACAGGGCAGGGGGTAAGTTATAAAAAAACAAATGCGCGTTTACACTTCGTACACAAGTCCATTGGTTTGCTTTTCATGGGAAATGGGAGGGGGGGGTTCTCTTTTTCGTCGTGCAGTACTCTCGCGCAGCTCGGCCCTGCTCTTTTTCAGCTATCATATCTTCAGTATTATTACGTGTCCCATATATATACGAGTATCAAGATACTGGTACTTTGAACCCTGGTACCCGGTAAAATATTCCCGGTAAAATATCCCCCGGTAAATATATCAGATCATTCTGGCCGGGAATATAGGGAACGTTTGATAAAAACATCAGACACCTAACGGGGACTATATTTCCGGCCATCATAGTGGTACCATCATATAAGGTCTGGTGATTACGGAGGATGGAGGCAGTGGTGACCTCTGATGGTACAACAGCAGTACGTAGCACCAGTGGGGACTTTTGCTCTAAGCCACTTAAGTTCTAAAATTATTCGGGATAATTCTCAGAAATTTATATTTTTCAGGCCGAATCATGACTCGTCGTGCGGAACATAGTGGACACTTTCCTCCCCCGGCCCCCTCCTCCCCCCTTCGGGGGGATTATGAACAGATCGTCCGGCAACATGCTGGATCAATGTACGGGCGTAGAACCGACCCTAACCCTAACCCAAACCCTAAACCTGTCCACACTATTAGTGACCCGTAAATTTCCAAGAAATATCCTACCGGACGAAATGCGAATAGTACTGCCCTTCTGCCTACATCCGGTCCGCTGGGTGGAAGCAAACTATTAAATAACACATATATATATGGGCAGCGGCCAAAAACAGGTACACCTGGTCCGTTCGGGGCCAAAAACAGGTACATACTAAAATCAAGTTTAAAACGCACCCCACGAACCTGCCGTTCCTTGCAACGCAAAGTAGAGTTTTTTCATGTTCTTCGTGCTCGGCCGGTGGCTACGTAACGAGTAGCTGCTATTAATCGTACGAGGAACGAACGCCTGCTGCTGTATTCTCCTTTCTCAGCTTGCGACACCCCTGGTATTCCAAGTCAACCACAATCCCGAAGGGGAGCCTTCTAACTCGTATTATTTCGGCGGAGGTGTGCAGGCAGATATGTGTGTGTCGCTCGAGTGGCGTGTAGTGTGTAGTGCGAGGTGCGAAGGGAGAAGGGGGTCTCCGCGTACGTCGGCATTTGTATAGGGGGCATAGGGTGGAACTATGAAGGGCCTCTGATTGGCTTTAAAAACGACAAAAAAAAAGGTGAAAGTCAAGCAGAGTAGACAAAATCAGGTATACCTGGGTGTTAAAGAGGCAAAAACCGGTACAACGAGTTTTGGACCAATGGTAGGGCACGTGGAGTGCGTTTTTTACTTGGTTTTAATTATGTACCTGTTTTTGGCCGCAAACGGACCAGGTATACCTTTTTTTGGCCGCTGCCCTATATATATCATCTATCCTGTATTCCTGACCCTTCGTTTGCTTTGTATGTATTCGAACCACATCCATTCACTTCTAAACATCACGTATATACCTGGTATATATACCTGGTATACAAGAGGTTGCAATCATTTTTCGCTGGGGTGCTGTTGTTCCTGTCTTCACCTACCAGGGTATGGGCTATGACATCCTTTTTTTGGAGGGTCATAGCCCATAGATCTTCACATTGCGAGATACTGCAAAACGCTATTTTTCCCGAACGGAATCATCACACCCAGTGTCCTTCCCGATTATGTATTATCATTTCCCATGTTCCTACTTAATTAAGAGAGATAAAACTCATGTGGGCACAGAGAAAAAACTAGACTAATCACAAATGAGGTGTCAATGAGGTGCCAACAACGTACCGGTGTGGGGGATAACAATATTGTTAATAAGTTAATACAGTAGTAGTAGTAATAGTGCCGGTTGCCCGGTATAATAGTGCTTGTGGAATCGCTTGGCACAGCAGATATGGTATTCACCAGTCTGTAGTATCACTATTAATAGCGCATACCACTATGTATGATATATCATATCACCGCAAAAGCTTGCAAAGATGAGTGCTGAGGAAAAAATCGATATCACGGCTTAGGTTTTATGTTTTCAAACTTTATACCACAGGTACACTATTAACGTGTATGTACTCGTCTGCTATTAACCCCTTTTGAACTGGTCCCACAGATTAGGGGACAAACTACTTGGAATTAGTGTGGGACATTTTTTTCAGTTCTGAATGGGCTAATAGATGGTAAGCTGGTGAGGCTGAATACCAGAATAATTAGCATCCCGGCGCTACTGCCGCCGCTGTTGCATGAAGGACACAGAACACAAGAACTATTGAATACCTGGTAGATTCGAATATCGTATCGAAAGTTTCCATACATCGAAATATCGAACTCTCGATATATCGAACTCTCGATATCGGGTTCTCGATATCAAAATCTGGATATATATCGAACTCTCGATATATCAAACTCTCGATATATCAACTCTCGATACATCGAACTCCCGATAGGTCGAACTCTCGATATCGAACTCTCGATATCGGGTTCTCGATATCGAAATCTGGATATATCGAACTCTCGATATATCAAACTCTGGATATATCGAATTCCCGATAAGGTCGAACTCTCGATATCGGATTCTCGATATCGAACTCTGGTTATATCGAACTCTCGATGTATCAAACTCTGGATATATCGAACTCCCGATAGGTCGAACTCTCGATATCGGGTTCTCGATATCGAAATCTGGATATATCGAACTCTCGATATATCAAACTCTGGATATATCGAACTCCCGATAGGTCGAACTCCCGATATCGAACTCTCGATATCGGGTTCTCGATATCGAACTCTGGATATATCGAACTCTCGATATCGACCTCTCGATATCGAACTCTCGATATATCAAACTCTCGACACATTGTATCGAACTCTACCCTCCGTCCTCCGTCCCCTGTGGCATCCCCGTGTTCTTTATGCAGATACTGCACTGAACCAAAGCTTCCATGTATCAAATAACGAATTCGTTTCAATGTTTTTTTCGTGTTTGTCGGTGTATGTATATATATATAACTATAGTAACGAGAACTCGATTCCGATATATGTAACTTTAGTATCGAGAACTCGATTCTGATAGCGATATCTAACACTACACAGCACAGAACACGAGCCCCATCAAAACTCGGATAGTTCCTGTTTATATATATAATAGTAATACATTCGATACATTGCACCTTTTTCTTTTTTCATTGTATTTTTGTTCTTATTTTTTTGTTTGGCTCGTGTCGTTGTGCGCTCGTACCTACTGCTACGTTGACATTTCCCTTGCTTTACCCATTGATTTGGGTTTATTTTAGGGCAGCGGCCAAAAACAGGTACACCTGGTCCGTTCGGGGCCAAAAACAGGTACATACTAAAATCAAGTTTAAAACGCACCCCACGAACCTGCCGTTCCTTGCAACGCAAAGTAGAGTTTTTTCATGTTCTTCGTGCTCGGCCGGTGGCTACGTAACGAGTAGCTGCTATTAATCGTACGAGGAACGAACGCCTGCTGCTGTATTCTCCTTTCTCAGCTTGCGACACCCCTGGTATTCCAAGTCAACCACAATCCCGAAGGGGAGCCTTCTAACTCGTATTATTTCGGCGGAGGTGTGCAGGCAGATATGTGTGTGTCGCTCGAGTGGCGTGTAGTGTGTAGTGCGAGGTGCGAAGGGAGAAGGGGGTCTCCGCGTACGTCGGCATTTGTATAGGGGGCATAGGGTGGAACTATGAAGGGCCTCTGATTGGCTTTAAAAACGACAAAAAAAGGTGAAAGTCAAGCAGAGTAGACAAAATCAGGTATACCTGGGTGTTAAAGAGGCAAAAACCGGTACAACGAGTTTTGGACCAATGGTAGGGCACGTGGAGTGCGTTTTTTACTTGGTTTTAATTATGTACCTGTTTTTGGCCGCAAACGGACCAGGTATACCTTTTTTTGGCCGCTGCCCTTTATTTTATTTTGTTTTGGTTCTATCTCACAGTCTGTGACCACATAATTTGTATCTCTCTAGGATTAGGAATCAGGACAGACACTAGGTGTACTGATGATGTAGTTGGGTAGAAAAAACGAGTGTAATGTGAAGACAACACACACTACCTCGATCGCACACCAAGACGCTTCGTAATTTTGATAAAAACTGGAAGGATGTAGAATACGTATCATACCTACTACGTAGAACAGCGCGGAGAAAATATATTAGGGAATACTCGTACCTGGTAAATGTTTACCAGGCACTATTATTAATAGTATTAATATTACAGCTCGGTTTGATGTAAGTGTAACTATTCATAGAATATAATACATCACACCAAGCTTAGGCTTGCAAACATGATTTTTGAGGAACTTTTCGATCTCACAGCTGAGATTGATTCATTTATTTTTCAAAATCGTATGCATTTCTTTAAAATTCTCCGTAGCCCTCTCCTCCTCCTCCTCCTCTTCATTTGCGCACTACTGTATCGTACGACGTGCACCACAAAAAAAACGACAATGAATAGGTCGACTTTAAGGGACAGCTACAAACTCAAACTTAACACATATTATGCCAGTAACAATTAAAACCTACTTAAATTGAGCTACAACAACAGTACGTATAATACACGCACTGCTTATATACTGTTGTTTTGCTATGTATAATTGCTGCTGTGCAAAATGGAGGGTACAACGTACAGCGTACTGGGTGCAAAAAAACAAACTGAAGGAATCCATCAACACACAAAAAAATAAAAATAAAAACTCCAAAACGTCTTTGGAGTCCGCACTCAGCGCCGAAAAAACGAAGGGAAAAAAAACTTGAACGAGAAAAACAAATTCAAAGAAAAGAAAAGAAAAAAAAACGTGAAAAAAAAGTTTGTTTTTCAAGAAAACGGAAAAACGAAACACACACGAAAAAAACGAAACGCCACATACAATAGAAAGCTGAAAGATGGCCATCGAGCCAAAACCCACCGCGGCATGGGATCACACCCCGCACAGCCCGACTCTAGCTAGTCCTGCTTAGCGTTGCCAGCTTTCTTCTTTTTCGGCTTGTCTCCTTTTTTCCCGAGCGCCGCTTGGGGCGACAGTTTCGTTTTCATTGATGGTGTCGCTGCTGATGCACTTGACGAGCCCCCCCCCCCCTCTTTTGTAGACGCCCCCTCCTCTTTCTCCAACTCCTTCTCTTCCTCGTCCTGCTTGGCCTTCCTCGCCAACCGCTCGATGCTTCTCCTGGATGGACGGACAGACAAGACACGAAGACCGTCCGTGGTAATCTCATAAATATGTACATATGTGTATAGACTAAAGCGAAAAGTGAAGAAATGTAATATTGTTCTCCCCCTTTTGCTAAATAAATAAATGAATCCCCCTTTTTTGCTAAATTAAGTATTAAAATAATTCCATTTCATCCACCTAAGACCCTTTAAGGCTTGCTCTCCCTCTTTTCGCAAAATAATTCAAGTATTAATAGTTCGATCTATATATACCATGTAACTTAGTTAACACATATCGTAGAATACCAGTAACAATTAAAAGGAGCTACGTACGCAGGTACAAATATTATATTTCGTGGAAACAAGCGGCGAGACAAGACAGCAGTACGTACATATAAATCGCGGACCTACGATACCGCCGGCAATCAAGCGCGAAATACGTAAGTAAACGATTCGTCTACGAGTAGTGTACGTAGGGAGTCGGGACGTATGACATATGTATCATATATCTACCTCATGAACTTGACGACGCTGGAAGCAATGATGACGCCAAACATCATCGTAAACCCTTTGCGGTTCCTCTCCACGAAACCCTTCGGCTCAGGCGGAGGCACCTCTAGCGACACTGCCGCTCCCCCTGAAATCGATCGACAAAATTGAAAAAAACAAAACAGATACCTCGTATCGTCACAAAGGAATATTCCGGTATATAATAAAAACGAGTAAAACGAGTAAAACGAGAAAAGAAAAAACTTTGACAAACAACAAAATGACAGGCAGGCAGGAAGGTTATGAAGTTGCGCCGTACGGAAGAGAGCGGGTACGATGGCACTAACATCGTACTCGTAGTATTAACACAAATATGAATACTAAAATATTATTTTTTCGTGGTAAGTAATGAATTGTGATTATATGAGTATTTGTTTTGCATGTCGTGTAGTAAGAGCATGGCACAACAAAAAACACAAAAAAATACGTAAGAGTTACGCCAGGGGCGTCCCGAAAAGTAATTTTTCGACACCCTAACTATCGAAAATGGTCAGAATGGAAAAACAATCGGAGCACTGCTGTGATCGCTGCACGATTTAGAACAGAACAAGTTTTTTTTTTCTGAAAATTTCTAAAACCCAATCACTTGGTTTTAAAGACCCCCCCTCCCCCCCTGAGCCTCGGAGGGGAGGGGGTCTTTAAAACCAAGTGATTGGTTTTGGAATTTTTCAAAAAAAAAACTTGAAAAACTTGTTTTGTGCTAAATCGTCCAGGGATCACAGCAGTGCTCCGATTGTTTTTCCATTCTGACCATTTTAGATAGTTGGGTGTCGACAAAATACTTTTCGGACGCCCCTGGTTACGCCGAGAAAAAAAATAATCACACCCAGTTGACTTGATTATGATCGTAAAAAAAAAATAATGACCTGAAGCAATCAACAATTAACAACCAAAGTCAATAAAGCATAACGCCTGCTGGGCTGCTGGGTTTGTTGGTTGAGACGGAAGTAAAAAAACCCTGGTGCGTTTTGTTGATTGCTATCATAGAGCTGTGAGTAAGGCATGCCTTGGTTAGACTTTACGAGTCCCTGGTGGTTTTTACTTGGTAGCTATTACCTTGTAGTTACTACTGTATTATTGTATTATTATCTGGCAATTGGGTGCGGCGAAGTAAGCAAACCGAGTAACTTTAGTCTTAATTTTATATTAAAAAAAAAAATCGAGCCACAACACGCCAGCCAGATATTACAATAAAATACGCAGAAACTTCACGAATTGCCGCGCGGAACAAACTGTAAATAAATACCTAGCCAACTAATGCCAACTAAAACCTAGTCGGCGACTTTCGGGCGGCCAAACTCATAATAATAGCCCCGTCGGCTACCAATAACCGGTGCTATTTAATATGAAAAGCCACAACTCACCATCTGCATCCAGCTTCCGCGCCTCCAGTATGACCAAACCAGGAGAGGTGAACGTCTGGGGGTCGTAGTCCAGCACAATCTGCCGAATTGTTTTCAACGAGACCATGTTATTTGTCAACAACAGCATGTTATTTTACCTTATTACCGAATGTTATCAACAGCACCATGTTATTAACAACACCATGTACATAACAACTCCATGGTATCAACACCATGTTATCAACAACACTATGCTATTAACAAGACCATGACATCAACAAGACTATGACAATTTTATTAACAACATGTTATTAGTAACACAAGCGAAGCGAGTTGCGTTACAAACGACATGGCCGCCCAAAATATAGGGCATGCCTTTATACCTTTATGCCATTTTTATGCTTTACTTTTGAGCTGGGGAAAGCCGGATATATCCCATATAAAATAATTCGGAAGCTCCAAATCCGTGCCGTCCGACCCAAAACCTCCGCACTATACGTATTATAACTGGTACCTGGTATGTTATATGTTATATGTTATATGTTATATGTTTTTCACCACCTCACACAGCAGTTGATTAGACAACACGCCTTATTACAAACACGTACGTACCAGAGCGACTTCCTAGCGAGAGTAAGGCATGTCTTATATTATAATTCGGTTTAGGGTCGACGGGTAGAAAGGACGGTTTAATGTGAAGAACACACACAGGGCGTATTACCGTGATATCGGCTACGAAGAAACTCTAGGAAAAAGCAATGTTTGTGGGCATGAAAAGTATTACGTCGTAGTATTAATAGATGATGAGTGTTAAATTAATGTGGATGCGAGAGTGAAAGTGAACGAGAATGTCAACGCCAAGGGTCAAACTTGACATTGCTGTTTACTACATACATATTAATAGCAGTATGGTTTTCAACCATATTACTATTAGTACTATTATTTTAATAATAAGATGTTTGAACAGTTCTGAAGGTGTTCACGTAGATCTGCCAGTTCAGGCGAACTTCCTTAGACGTGCCTGAACAGCAAATAGAGCCGTTCCAACCACGACGACCAGCTGGCACACCCACCAACCATGCATGCCTCTCGTTAGGGTTACGGTTAGAGCTCCGGGTCGGGGTGGTGGTCGCTGTAGCCGGTCGCCCCGGTGGTATAACTGGTAGCCACGAAGCCTTTTGGGCCGGATGTCGAGGGTTCGATTCTCCCTATGGAGGTTTTTATTCTAAAATGACACCGACTGTCGAGAGCGCATCTTATAGCGTGGGTAAGCAAAATTCGACGAGAGTTGACGAGGGAAGAAAGTGCTGAAATCTTCTCGCGATAAAAATGCAAAGCAAGAACCGTAGTGGGGGGGGGAGGGAGAGGAGCCTACTTTGTGACCCCGGATCTGAGTTACGACTAAGGAGGGAGAAAGACGGAAGTGCGAAGATAATAAATGGGATGGACAAAGAAAAAATAAAAGCCAAACATGCATTCGTTCCCGGTTTCCGACGGTGAACATAAGCTCATCGTCGGGAACGAATGCCTTACAGCTTCCTAAGTGACAAAACCCTTCCTCATTATAACCAGCATCGTTCTATTCGGGCACGTCTGAGGAAGGTCGCCTGAAAAACAGGCGGATTAATGCCAGCTGCTTTTGAAGGGGTCAGTATAAGTTCGATGCTCATGTTCATCATGTCCGTTATCTTCATTTTGATTCTATAAACATGTAATTACGACAAAGTTCGCGTTCGTCTATCATGACTAGACGCACGCGCGCGCGACGCCCCAACAAACCCAGCACAGCAGGGGGGGAGCAAGGGCCCTGTCAAGTCAAGTCAAGTCAACTCGCAGGCGCCGACCAGTCGCCGACACCGCCGGTCTGCCGCTACTGTTGCTACTGCTGCCGCTCTTCTGCCACTACTGCCTCTTACCTGGTACTGCGCCGTGACATATTGTACCGCCACTGCCACTCCTACTATCGTTATTGTTGCCTATACCGCCAATACTGCCGCTTACCTCGTACTGCGCCGGGACATATTTTACCGCCACTGCCGCTATTATCGCTACTGTCGCCACTACCGCTACTATTGCCGCTACTATTGTTGCTACTGCCGCTACTACTGCCTCTACTGTACTGCCGCTTACCTCGTATTGCGCCGTGACATCCTCTTGCCCGTCGTCTGGCCCCTCTTCGGTAACATCCAGCAATAGCACCATCGGGAACCAGTCTTTTCTGTCTGGCCCTTCACCATACTGTTTTTCACGCCCGCCATCGTAATAATTGCATAAAAATCATGTCAAAAATAAAATAAAAAACAATACCGGCATAGCAGACACGGCACGAGCAGGATGGGAGAAGCAGCGGTTAATACGGTAAATCGAGCCGAAAAAGACAGAACAAAAAAAAAATCGGGAAAAAATCAAGAAACATGCACAAAAACAACAACAACAAACACTCGTATATAGCACAAAAAAGTAAAGGAGGGAGACATGCAAAAACGGGGAAAAAGGAGGAAAAAACAAAACCTGGCCATGAGAAATAGATCCTCTTAGAAGCACGAAGGAAAATTATACTATTAATAGTACGTATATACCTCGTACAATATCTAAGATCTCCATACGACTGCCCCTGGCTTGTTTCCCAGGCAGTCACTTGCCAATCGGGCGCAATAATTTGCAGACACAATCCGTGGAATAATCCCACAGGTGAGACACTATTTACTGGTTTTAGTATTGTTTCCAGTTTTTTTCCGGGGGAGCGGGGGGGGGTTAGACACCTCCAACATTTGGCATTTGGGCGCGGGGGGGGCGTACTCATTTGGGGGGGGGGGGTGGGCGTACCCATTTGTTGCGTGCCTTGGTCATTTGGGCATTGACCACGTATCCCTTTCGAGACGGAGCACCGTTCCTACTCCTAATAGAGACAACCTCCAACAGTTGGGCGCTCATTACGTTGTTTCCATATGTTACATAGAAACTTTTTGCTAATCCTGTCCCCTTCCTGTTTCGCCGCCTGTGGCCACCATCTCTCTCCTAATATAGCGATCGTCTTCTCGCTACTATCTAGTGTACCAATATTCTCCATGTCACATTCGTCTATTTTCCTCATCTCCTCCTCTAACATCCCGTTATTGATGCTAACCCTGAAACCCCCCTACCCATGAAATAGCGTCTAACCTGCGATATTCTCCCACAGGCTCGTAGTGACAGGAAATGATTCACACCTCGGGCAGATGATGCAGATCATACAGATCATTCCCACCTGGTCATCTAGAGGTTTCAGGGCAGATACATGCATTCCTGATCTGTGTGATCTGTATGATCTGAATGATCTGAATGATCTAGCTTGTGTTGCCGGGTGCGTGCCGTATGATCTGCATACATACGATATCTAGCGCGTGTTTGCTGGGTGGGATCTGTACCGTATACAGATCCTGCACAACCTGTCATAGCGGCAGGTGATGAACTAAATCATCTACAGTAGATGACCTATATGTAGATAGATAGATCCTGATAGGTCAAAGGTTTGAACTCCAGGCGAACGACATTAAATCGGCGGCCGACACTGCCCTAAACGCACTACATATCGGACAGATAGATCACGATCTAGTTCTTCTAGATCCTATACCTGCCATACCTGCTGCAGCATATGAGATGGTGTGCCAGATTGATGTGCCAGATTTGTATCATACAAATCCCCCCCGGCCAACATGTGCGCAAGAGCCGTGTTATTCATACAGACCACACAGACCACACAGATCATAACAGATGATACAGATCCCACCCGGCAAACATGAAGATCGTGCGGATCATAAAAATCAAAGATACATCTGCCCCGAAGGGTCTAGGTCATGAGTTGCGAATATTATATGTCCGATGTGTGGATAAACATTATCTAGGTCGCGCAGATGAAGTAAAGCAGGGATACATCTGACCCGAAATATCTAGATGATGAACGGGGGATCTATCTATCTGTCGTATCTGATTTGGCCGATAAGTGAAACCCTACTCGTAGGGACTACTCGTACTCGTACTGCTGATGATGCTCAGCAGCAGCATGGGCCTGCGCACACGAAACACCTACGTACTCGTACGTATAATCTGGGCGAGGCTTGAACTCATATTTGAAAAAAAACGAAAACAGCTGTGAGACCGAACTATCTCTTCGAAACTCATCAGATTTGCGAGCTTGGTGTGATAAGTTGTAACACCAACCTTGAGCATCGGCTATTATTTACTATATACTATATTATACCATTAATATAAGCAAACTTTGAAAAACGCAGGTACAAGGTGAAACAGGTGAGTTACAAGCATAAAAATAGTGCAGCAAACCTTGTTTTTTGGGGAGGTGTTCGTAAAAACATCCCCGGGGTGGCCAGGGGGTGCCTGGATACCACCCCCGCGTGTATGTTTTGCATAACTCATACATATCATACATGGTACGTACAAGGAATATGGTGTAGCGCTCACCGTTAAGCACGATTTCTTACTCCGAATTTCTTAGTACCGTAAAATAGCGTCCCCCAAAAATTGACCCTCGCGTTATTCTTGCATACCAGATATGTTATGTTATGTCGTTATTTCTTAATGGTGAGCCTTAAAGTTCTTACATCCTGCTCACGTACAACAAACCTCTTTGTCCCTATCGGAGTGAGATATTCTGCCGAGCGTGCCGAAGGCATAGCCAGACGCCTGCAGCATCTTGTGGCTTGCCAAGCCTAAGCTGACGAAGTGGGCCAACATGGGGTTTGATTGACGAAGCTGCCAGCATGGGTAAGAACAGCGACAGACGAGGTAGGGCGGGGGGGGGGGGGGGGGAGGGGGGCCGGGGCGTACTCATTTGTTGCTTGCCTCAGTCAATTGACCATTGACCACGCATCCCTTTCGAGACGAAGCAGGGGGGGGTAACGGTGGTACAGAATCATCCTATTAATCGTAGTGGTGGTAGTTGTACAAAAAATAGCAGCAGTAGTAGTAGCAGTGGTTGTATATACAAGTAGTAGCAGCAGTGGTTGTATATACAAGTGGTACTAGTATTACGGGGGAGCATAGTAAACACTAGTAAATAGGACCTATGGTACACGCAAAAACCCATATATTTACCTATTTCAACCTAAAATATTTGGTCCTATTTACTAGGGTCCTCCGTAATAGTAGGTTGTAGTAGTAGTAGTAGTAGTAGTAATAGTAGTAGTAGTAGTAGTAGTAGTAGTAGTAGTAGTAGTAGTAGTAGTAGTAGCAGCAGTAGTAGTAGTACTAAATAGTAGAAGAAGGAAACGCCAAGGAGAGAGATACGGCACGGCAGGCTGTCGTTCATGTCGGAAACATACAATTGGTTGTCATTTCTGTTTCTCTTCTGATTGACAATCGCCCACAGAACCCTCACCCAAATCCTAACCTCGGTCATCACGTAGTGCTGCCTGTGATGCTACCTGCGGTTGTCAGGGCCAAAATCTGTGGCTCTAGAGCCGAAGTCGCACTAAACTAAGTTTTATCAGTTTTTTTCTGCTGCTTCGTGTTTTTCACTTGTATCCAGTTTATGCCTTTTTTGGCTTCGAAATGACCAATGTGTACTCGTTTATACC
Organism: Saccharina japonica; assembly: GCA_008828725.1. Taxonomy (NCBI): domain Eukaryota; class Phaeophyceae; order Laminariales; family Laminariaceae; genus Saccharina; species Saccharina japonica. The sequence continues at coordinate 644,641 of MEHQ01004355.1, read as the reverse complement.
TGTTTTTGGTTTTGGACCACTGCCCATCCAAAAGTATCCGGTACGTATCAGTAGTGGGACCTATGTAAGGTGGTATATACGAATAAGGCGGCCAAAATCAACTGGTACGACAGAGACCCAGCCAACCGTGCTAAAACGAATAAGGCGTTTTCTCGATATAGGGCGGTCGAAATCTCGGCGCACTATTCCGCCTTACGCCTTATACAGGCCCTACTACTGCGGTGTGTGTGTGTTTACTCGTGTGCTCGTACTTTAGCTCTATGAATAGATAGGTTGTTGTGCGTGACTGCTGAACGTATGTATGGTATCACATAATAATTCGTCTTGTATACTGATGTTAACTCTGCGCGAACATGTGTATAAAGGTAGAAAGGTATAAAGGTAGAGGAAGTTGTGGGTGAGAGTGTATTGCAGATAGAGCTGGGCTCTGGTTCTATGCACTGCCAGTACTGCAGGCACTGCTGTTCTATACCGGCATATAAATACATTGTAACTCTGATATTGATACCAGGTACTGCTACTGGTATGTAGTATATATATACGTGGGGTGGAAGTCCGGCACAGGCGCACGCACGCAGATACGTTGGGATGACAGCATCTGTGGCCGAGACGGGGGTAAAGCGTTTTCGCAAAACGGCGTTCATAGATACGGACGCCCCCAGCAGTGCCGCAAGCTCATATGCAGCGTTCCTACGGAACAATCGAAGCGGTGCCCACGAGAGGTCAACGTAGAAGATTGGGCATAATAAGGACGATAAACAACCGGCGGGAAGGATAATAAGATACAAATACGCTGCATGTACGGCATTGAGAGAAGAGCAAAAGAGACGACAAGTAAGTATGGGTGTGATCTCATCCCGCAACAGCGAGGCCTCATTGATCCCAAACTAAATACGAGCTAATGCGACGACGGCATGTTACCGGAGGTAATCTTAGAACCAAAAGGCGGGGACGCATGCAGCGTGTCCCCGGGTTTGGAGAAAGCCTCCGGACTGTACAGAGAGAGCGAGATTATACAACGACAAGCACTCGCCCCGCAACCGACCGACAACAGCCCGGAAAAGTAGAAAGAGGTTAAGGAGAAACAGACCGTCCCTCCCGCGCATCGTCATGCGCGAGACACGCCGGCAACGGCATCAACGGCGTCAGTTTAGTACGAGTTTTTATTTTACAGGGTAACAGCTCTCTGCGACGAGGTGCCGCATTGATTACCGGCGAATCAACGCCGGGGTAGTAGTCCTGGATGAGAGTACCAGGCTGATCGCAGCAGAGAGGTCTGATTGACCCCATACGTAAGAGACGGAGACTATTATTAATTATTACTGGTAGCAATGTTGACAACAAACGCTTATTGTGTGGCATTTAGCCTTCTATTTAATAAACCCAATTCCACCACATCTAATCGAGGGAGTTGTCAGTGCTGCCAGTACATCGACGGAGGAGACAGGGGGACGGAGACCATGAGTCGTACATACGATGGACGAAGCCACCTGAGCCACTGATCGTATCGGGTCTGCAGCACCGTCACGGCGTCCCTGCGAGCCGAGTCTTTCACGGAATGAGCCCCGCTGCTGCTGCTGCTGCTATTGCTGGTTGCTGGTGTGGAAAAGCTGTGTGCCAACTCTCAATAAAGTGTGGTATATACATCCATGGGTATCCCAACCTTCCCCTAGGTAGGCTGCGCTCTCCCGCACTGCGGTCAGTGTGGGCTATTACTGTAGTATTCCGTACACTCCTGCACTACGCCAGGTATGCATGTATATGGTGCCTGGTATCACAGAGTACGTACGTACGAGTGTCTCTGGTTTTTCGCAAGTTTGATGAGCCAATCTGCCACCCCTTATATATACGAGAGACCGAGGAACTGCCTTCGAAACATCAGCGAAAATTAACGGAATTTTCAATGTTCAGCTCTACAGGTGGAAAGATGGAAGGAACGGTTTAACCCCGTGAGAGTGAAGAACACGCACACCGCACACGCAATCAATCGTGGTAAAACGCCTGTCCGGCAGGGCGCCTCCGGCAGGGCCCTCCAGAGGCGCCGCCTTCGTGGCCCCCTCACGAGGCGAGGGGAGAGTCCGTGGTCGCAACTTCGCCGAAACTGTATGATATGATACGGCATTGTTCAGATCCAGTGCACTGGCAGCCAGCACCGGTATGAATGTACGTTTTGTATGGCTGAAGCTGCCAGCTGGGGCCCATCTCTATGTGCACAAGAACATAAAATGCCCTCGGGTGCACAAGAAAGCAAGAAGAGAGAGTGAATCGTAGCATCATACTTGACTCCTTGACTACACCCAGATCGGTTCGATACCTGGCATTACAGGTACGAATATGTACAAAGTAAGCCCTCTTTTTCTGTTCGGTTCCTGTTGCTTTGTCGTGGAAATGTAAGTCAGTGTGGAAATTGAAACATCAGCATTCAACACTTCACCCACGCTGCTGCTGCTAAATCAGCTGTGCTGCTGCTGCTGGCTGCGCTGCTTGTGCGGTACGTGACCAGGGAACATAACATGGATACCTGCCGTTATGTTCCAACTTGATGCATCTCTTCGGAATCAAGACCTCGCTCCACCTATAGTGTATATATATGTCGTGATTCACACCATGAAAGTCAGAGGTGCCCTTGCTAATACGATGCCATCGCATACCTCGTACTCTTCGATGGTGCTGCCATCCTCAATCACCACGCTGTGGGACGGAGTGAGAGCCACGCCAACTTGCCCCCCAGGCCTTGCAGCATCACAGCATGAGCACAGCACGGCTACAGCGACCGTCAGAACTACCAGGCCACGCCGAAGCCAACTCTCTTTCACTGGTGCCATGGCCAAAAATCAACTACGTAGTATTCCTCTTTCCTGGCCTGCCTTCTGGGCACCTCTGTTTTCCCACACAACTCCTCATCAGCTCAAAGCGTAGAAGCTCGCACAGATTTAAATGGAGTTCGAGTATAAATTTGGTTGGATACTCCATGTAGGGGCGAGGGGAATGTTTGTGAACGAGGAACGAGGACCAAAACGGGAGGTGGGTGGAATTGAAATGATGGCTGCAGACAAAAGTCCTGCTAGTCTACAAATGCGTCTAGGGCGAGTCTAGCTGAATATTCCGCGCGCTCGGCGGTCAGAAGGCAGCAGTATTCGGCCTGGGTCAAAATCGATTGTTTATATTCGCGTCCGTTCAACGTAAAAAACGCGAACTTAATTGGTGGCGTTCCTTTTGAGGGGACCGGGATTGCCCTGGTCACATGGAAAAATTCAGATAAAATGGTTTTGATAATTTTTCGAAAAAACGGAAACAAATTTACTCAAAATATCATAAATGTACCAAAAAATGTACAGGTGGCACGAAACCAGGGTCCGCCGTACTCTGATTTTTATGGTTGGGAAACGAGCAACACAAATCGCAAGTAAAAATACCGCCGTTCGGGTAATTTCTCTCCAATCTCCATCCACCCCACCTCCCTTTTTTATAGTTCGGTCAGGTACGTCGTCGTTCGGGTTGTCTCTCGACACTTGCCACTCAAAGTCGCAGACCAGTCAATCGACAGGCGCACCCGGGCCACAAGGAAGGGCCAGGAAGACAGGCAGACAACCAGCCCCATCGCTGTGCGCCTCTATCCGTCCCCCCGAAATCGTCGCGGCTCATTTCGGCGGAAGGCGGTTGACCCTCACTTCAGCAGAAAGGGCAGGCAGGGCTAAAACAATTCGAGCAGGCAGTGCTGGAGTGACCATAGAAAGGCCATCGTTAGCTTTGCCTCCGGTTCCGAGACTCGAATCTTGCTGACACGGGAACAGCTGTCTGGCGGCGGACACAAGCGCTGCGCCCTGGCCCTCGGTTCAGCCTCCCGTCGTGGTAGTTATCCAGGGCGAGCACCATGGGGGGCGGTAACGCGGCGGTCCAGGCGGTTGGGCGGACGTTCTTTCGTATAACCCTGCTGGGGTACACGCTGTCAGGGTTGGCGATGTTCCCGTCAGTGATCCTCGGCATCAAGGGGCACTACTTCACGTGGGAGATGGACCGATGCACATGCGTCCTTGATGACGGCGTGGCCTCGTCCGCGACGGATGCGTGCGTGGTCGGGGCGGATTTGGCAAAGGTCAACATCGGGTGGAAAAAGTTTACCTTCGACGAGCTCAAGCACACGTCGGGGTGCCCGGAGGCCACGGCGTCTTTCGAGCGAAACTCGACGCTTCTCAAGAGCGAGCTCGACAAGGAGCAATCGTTCGGCGCTTTCACCGACGTTTACAACATCGACGGGATTTTCCAGAAGACGGACTTCCCCACCCAGGCGGACGAGACGAACGGGGGGGCGGAGGCCGGGGGCGGGGTCGTGGCCATGCAAGTGGTCCTCTCGTTTTTCTCTATTTTTACGTATAAGATGCTCAAAGCTTCTTACATCAGCAACGGGTCTCACTGCAGCGTGGGTCTCGGACTCATGACCCGGCTCAACGCCCTCATCGGGGTTGGCACGGCAGCAGCTCTGGTCAGCTACTGGTGGCTCATCGAGGGGAGGTTTGGGGACGAGGACAAGGCGCTCACGACGGCGATCGAAGATGTGAGTTTCGTCTCTCAGCAGCAGTCCCCATTCGATCGATCGATCCGACATTGTTGTTTTCGGTCGTTGATTTTTTGTTTTTGCGCCACGCTCCCTATTTGCTCTGGCCTTTGTTTCCGACTTATTTTTCTGTTTGTCTGTATTTTTGTGAATGCACCCGTCTGCCGTGGCCCCTTGGAATTCTACTTGCTTGGCGCAAGTAACTAAAATATGATACCGCGTACGTAGAATACTGGAATACCAGGGTACCCGGTATGATACTGCTGCTGCTGCTGCTGCTACTGTGCTCAAGAATACTGGAATACTGGCCCAAGCTCTCCCAGCCTTCTCACCAAATGGTTCTTGCCATGCCTTGTGTGTGTCGTCGTATTGTCGCAGCTATTATAGCAGCTACTGCTGTATTATATGCTCTGCTGTAGCCCGGGTCAGTCCTTGCGTTCGGCATGTACGAGTATGTATGTACGATAGGACGCCGCCGGGCAAGTATGTCGGGCTTGCTGGTGTCAGAACTGTATACGTTAACCCTTTTTTAGGCGACATGCCTGGGCGGCCAGCGAGGAAGCGTTTATCTTCATCCAGGTTGGGTACGTCGTACAGGGATAGGGTTAGTACAGGCAGTACGTGCAAGTACGCCTATACTCGGACTCGAATCGCGCGCCTGACTACTGACGCCGTGTGTAAGAAATATATATACGTACGTCAAAACACGAAAACAGAGCAAGCACACCCCACTCTCCACTCTGTCTGTGCCGGTGCCAGTTTATGTATTCGTATACGACAAAAGGTCAGATAAATACTGAAAGGTCAGATAAATACTGACATTTATGGAATTCGAAGAGGCGGCTATATCGACGCAATCATATCATATGTATAATCATCAGTCATAAATCAGTCCGTCGCCGTAAGCCCTACGAGCCAGAGCCAGTACTGGTACCTGTACCACGTACGCTCGAGTGTTTGGGAGTTCCGTCCCGATGTTCCTATTATTCAGACGTAGCCTATTAATAGTGGTCTGCTCTGCTCCTGAAACCAGGTGTATAGACCAGAGCAGCCTATTTAGTACCATTGTACCTGGTACGATATACCATACTGGTAACATAGTGGTACTCGTCTTTTTGTCTTTTTGACCGGAACTGGTACACCGTATACCGGTACTACTGCTGTGTGCACATTTACTGGTTGATTGGTAGGTTTGGTTGGCCTCGGAAAGTTGCTTCCCCTTCTTTGTCGTCGTAAAGTCGAAAAACACACGGACGACCTACTAACTCCTTACTGCTGTACGACGACAATGTACCTTGGCTACCAGTGGACAGCGGTGGACCCCCCGGATTTTCCACTCCAGTTTAAAACTGCCAGACAAGGCAGTAAAGCAGCAGAATAACAGAATAGTGCGGCTAAAATAACCGGTACATACTCCTGCTTGTATATACCTGGTACTACAGCAGTAGTACCAATTACGAGTATTGAGATACAAGTCCAGTACTATTTTACCCCTTGAGAACTGGTCCCACGTTTTTGGGGACAAACTGCTTGGAAATAGGGTCGGACAGTTTTCCAGTTCTGAATGGGTTAATAGACTGCTGCGCTCTCGCGAATGCTATTCTGTAGCCGTCGTGGTATTTCTTCAGGCGGTATCATGTATCATACTGGTGTGTACCCCGTAGTGCATGCACTACCTGGTACTATTAATAGCTGGTACATATATATTCTTCTGCTTTGCTGAGAATATTTTTTGGAGTGTTTATGGTGTCGTAAGGGTGACTGGTAGCTAGTGACTGGAGAGTGGAGTGAGTGGAGGGATGAAACGTCGCCACGACCACAGAGCTGTTTTGTCTTTCTTACGTCTTAGGTTAGATGAGCATCTTTGGGCTAGGTATTGACAGTCAGTATTACGGTCATAGCGCCATAGCCCATGTAGGGTTGGCACGTTGGCACCAACCACCACACAACCACGGCTGCTGCTGCTGCTGCTGCTGCTACTGCTGCCGGAACAAAGCGACCCTTGGTCGTTGAGCTGATTCATCGTGGCTTGGAGTTGGTTTGTTCATGTTGGCGAATGAAAATGTTGGCGTCGAAAGTGTACCCCGCTCGTCCTGCATTTTTTTTTTTTTGTAGTAATTCGAGAAGCAGTCGTCACGCGTTCTACTGCAGATGCTGTACAGCAGCATTATGAGGTATGAGTAGACCACCACCAGAGCCCGTCGGAGGCGCCTCCGGACTCCGGAGGATCGAGTCTGTCGCAGTTGGAAAAAAAACTAAATTTGTCTTAATTCCCCACGCAAATGTTTGAATGGTAAAAACCAAACAAGCCTTCCTACGTACGGGAAACCGCTGCAATCTGTATACCGTAAAATCCTTAATACTGGTAATATGAACACTTAACAGCAGTCGGCGACTTGTAGCCAGCCAAATCACCCCCCCGTTACGTGTTCTTTCTACGAATCCTTTCTAATCCGGTAGATACGTAGATACTAATAATACCACGTACCATCTACGTTTTCCGCAGTGCCAGTCGTAAGGTATGTACGAGGTCTCATGAATTACTCTGTCGTCACAAAGTAATGTGTGAATACTCGTATTAATAGTGTCGGATATACCGATAACGATACAACTGCTTTTGTACTCGTAGTGCATAGTATGGTGATGGAAAGGTCCTCACATTATCTCATTGCCACTCCACGATGTATACCAGGTATATTTTTTGGAAATCTATAGCCCCAGTGGTGACGGACATAGTTACAAATGTGTTGTTGTGTTCTCCTTGACCGGGTAGTTTATAATTTGCCACCGGGGGTGGGGTCAATTCTCGACAGCAGTAGTATCAGTAGTATCAATAGTAGTACATACTTGTATACACGTACAGCACGTTTCCCAGTATCTCACGACTCACGACCTACAGGTGTTTTTTCCCCGGAATTTCCTTTCCTTCCTCCTTTCCGTCTTGAGCAGTAACCACAGCAGCAATAGTCTGGACTACAAACAGTACCTTGTACTACTGTATACGTATCCACCGACCTTACATCAAGGGCAGGTAAATCGGTAGGAGCTGTCAGGCTCGCTGCTGCCAGAGTGTTTTGACTATTGATGTATATATAGACGTAACTATTAACTCGTTCGGGCTGGTCGGTGTCACTTGCTCGGTTACTTGCCCAGTGTGTACTTTTTTATTTGGTACGTACATAGCTTTCAAGAGTTTTTTTTTCATGTGCGTTTTTGCCCGGTGACTATATACGTACTACGAGTAGCTGGTACGAGGAACAAACGCCTGCTGCTGTGTTCTCCCGTTCCAGCTTGCGACACCCCCGGGATATGAAATCAACCACAATCCCTAAGGAAACCTTGTACATATTTCACATATTATTCGTCCCACAACATCGCCTCATAATATAGCGGAAACCCATCAAGATGCGCGCCGAAAAAAGAAAAAAGACACGCGAAGCAGAAGAGAGAGGAGGGAAAGGAAGGGGGGAGAAGACTGCTGTGTGTGTGTGTGTGTGTTCTTCACATTAAACCTTCCTTTCTACCCGTCGACATCCAGCACACCCAGTGTCCGTGCCGATTCTTCATCCTAAAAAGGTACCAGTTCTGTGGTCACAAAACTACGACACAGAGATACTACACTCAGTGCAGTAAGCAGAGCAGACAATGCAACGCCATATACGACAGGCAAGACCTACCCTGCTAGCAATCCAGGTGCATGCAAGAGAAAAAAAGAGAAAAAAGAAAAAAGCGAAAAGAAAAAATAATAAAAAGTAAATATACTGAAGCAAATCAATAATCAAGCAACCAAATAAAAAGCATGACAAAAAAAAGAAAGAAAGTGTCGTGCTTCTCCCAGAGCTGTGAGCACGATGGACGAAGCCGTCGACTTTCAACCTGCAACTGCTGTAATTGTTGATTTAAAGAACTGTAAAATTCTTAAAATTTGATATAAATATCAAATCTCAAATCTGAAATCTGAAAATAGACACGCGAAGCAGAAGAGAGAGGAGGGACAGGAAGGGGGGAGAAGACTGCTGTGAGCACGATGGACGAAGCCGTCGACTTTCAACCTGCAACTGCTGTAATTGTTGATTTAAAGAACTGTAAAATTCTTAAAATTTGATATAAATATCAAATCTCAAATCTGAAAATGTCGAACTGACCTTCCCCCCGACGTACCGCACTCCGCTCACACTTCACTTCATTTGGCGACAACACAAACGTAGCAGCATATCATTATCATATATCTCAAAAATTGAAACACTAGTGTCGTTGGCTTTTTTTCCCATCCACTTGTTGACGTCACGAGACTCCTATAACTCATACCAGGTAGGCTAGTAGTCTATGGTAGCGCATGTCGAATGCCACGAGATATTTCGAGATTTTGTGAGTCCGAGATTTCATTCCGATTATCTCCTACGAACGCTCGGAAGGATTCACCTGGTACCTGGTATAAATCATGTTTTTGTGTGGTTTTATTGCTGTTCTATTTACGGTTCTGTAGGAAGTATAGGGAAGTAAAGAACACCGAACGCTTCTGCTTTAACGCTGTCGTTTGCTGTTGTGCAGGCTTTTCGCGTTTAGTGTACATTTTTTTTCACGCGTACCCAGGCGTTTTTATGTTCTTTGTTGAACTTTTTTGTTGTGGTTGGGGGTTGGTTGTGTTTTCGGCTTTGCAGTCCAGTCCACCATGTCGTTCACGTCGACCATGGAGGATACCCACATTGAACATTAAACCATTCAGGCTTTTAAGACCCATATTACATACCTGGTATTATCGTATGATATGATATGTATGGTATGATCCCATAAATATAAATCATCGTGGGTGGTCCTTTTTTTTTTTCCCATCCCATTCATTATCTTCGCACTTCCGTCTTTCTCCCTCCCTAGTCGTAACTCAGATCCGGGGTCACAAAGTAGGCTCCTCTCCCTCCTCCCCCACTACGGTTCTTGCCTTGGTTTTTATCGCGAGAAGATTTCAGCACTTTCTTCCCTCGTCAACTTTCGTCGAATTTTGCGTACCCACGCTATAATATGCGCTCTCGACAGTCGGTGTCATTTGATAATAAAATTTAAAATTCTCCATGTGGGGAGAATCGAACCCTCGACATCCGGCCCTACAGGCTTCGTGGCTACCAGTTAGACTACCGGGGCGACCGGGTGTGATACAAAACAAAAGCTGCAGTTCCCCCTCTCTTGTTTCAAGGGGGACCTGTAGTAAATAGGACCAAATACTAGGAGTAGAAACAGGTAAATATATACAGTAGGTTTCTGTGTATACCGTAGGTCCTATTTACTACGAAATAATAATAAATATTTTTCAATTGTGCTGGCAATTAATTGTGCATCAGCTGTGTTGTCAAGTTGTGGAAGTGATCGCAGGTGTTCTGTCCGCTGTTCTTCGCGCGGACCAATCTTCTTAACCCCTCTGGGACTGCAGTCCCGTTTTGGGGACAACCCACTCTAATTCTAAGTAATTTGTCCCCAAAACGGGACTCCAGTCCTATAAGGGTTATAACCCTGGTGCCACCAATTTGGGGACAAACTACTTGGAATTAGTAGGGGGCCTTTTTCAGTTATGAATGGGTTAAGTCACGCCGACGTGTTGGGATGATGAGACCGGTACTCCGGTACTATACGTAATAGTATTACCAGGTACAGCAGGACAACTGCTGTATTATGTATATACGAGTATGTGTTGAGCCCGCCTCTTGTGTTTTCTTTTACCAGGTACATGAAAAGTGCCGGTACAATATTATCTCGCAGCTCCGCGCAGCTGAGTGTTTATATTAATTTGTACTTTTGGTTACTATTACAATATTACAACGGAACAAACCCTCTCGCCCGACTTTTTTTCACCCTTCTACTCGAATAATATGTGTTGAGGAATTAGATATACCAGGTACGAACCATAATAGCATAGGTTTTCAAATTTATAGTTGCCGACATTCGGGGGGGGGGGGGGGTGTTTTGCGTGTTTGCTTACTTACGCAGAAGGTGCGAGTTAGCGATCATATATAGCAGGTATATACTTCAAGCATGATATATATGCATATATATATAATAGCACAGCAGCAGCTGGCTGTTCACGGATCGGGTCAAACCTCGCGGGTCGGGTCGGGTCTGTTCGGATCAGGGTGACCCGACCGGGCCCGACCCGTGAGATTTCGACAACCTTCTGACCCGACCGGGCTCGACCCAGCCCGTGAGATTTAAAAAACCTCCTGACTAGAGCTGCAGGTTGGGTGAAGAGTCGTGAAGAGCCCTGGTTAAGACTATCATCGCAAGCGAATAGGCGAATGGAAGCTTCCATTTTTTCCCGGCACCAGAAACTAGAGACCCCTTTCGAGGTGGCCGAAACCGAAAATCTACACACCCGGCACACACCCGGGGGCGGCGGTGTATCTCACCTCGGACTAACACCTCCCAGCGCACGCACACAAGTTGACGACAGCAGTTTCAAATATCCTGCTGCAAGAGTTTCCTATCGTACCAAGGTTATGTATTACGAGACTGTCCTTAGCGACAGCACTGATACAGTACAAGGACACGTACTAAGAAGCAGGCTGATAAAAAAGCCAGGATGGCATTTTTCGAGTAAAGTAAGAAATTCGAGAGTCGCTTATCTTGAAATTAGTGTAGAAATCATCCTCGCTCAAATAAGAAATTCGGTCTGGGCAAGCTTTCCTGTTTCTTAATTACGTACGTGTTTACTTACATTCAATGTTCATTATTTATTTCTAGCGCGTGACTGACCCTATTTTTGTATGTCCTGTCGTGTTTCCGTGGCAACAGACGCTGTTCCTTGAGTGCTGGGGGGAAGTTATTGACCAAGACAACTGTCCCGTCAGGCCGTGGACGTTCGAGGGGCCCGGCTTGGCATTGATGATCGCCATCTTCCAGGTACGAATTACTACTAGTAGGTAGTAGTAGTAGTAGTAGTAGTAGTAGTAGTAGTAGTAGCAGCAGCAGCAGCAGCAGTACGTAGGCCTGTAGTCTGTAGTCTGTAGCAGTCGTACTCCCGCAGGCCGTACGTGGGTTGCAGACTCGAGGTCTGACAAGTTGCTGATTTTCTTATCTCCTGTCTCGTGTTGCTGTCTGCTACTGTAGTTGTTGTCCTGATGACAAGTTGTTTCCTATTGTCGTTGCTGCTATGATATGCACCAGCTACTTATCTCTTTTGCGGTCAAGCTGTTGCCTTCTGACATCTCCTTGCGTTTTTGACGTTGCTACGTATGCTCCGTACTAAATATATACCTGGTACATATTTCTCTCGTTTTGCTGTCAAGTTGTTGTCTTCTGGCATTTCTTGTTTCGTTTTGTCGTGCTGCTCTATACCGTGCATGCCTTATCGCTCGTTTCGCCGACTCGTCATTGTATCCTTTTTTGTTGCTCATTCATCTTTTTTTTTTCTCGGTTTGCTGTGTTGTTGTCGTCTACATTGGAAGGTGGGGTTGTTCCTTCTGATGACTTTGATCATGTTCTGGAAAGCGCCGACTGTTGAGGGAGTGCTGGACGGATCCATGGACCCCACCGGCGTCGTGCTCAAGCCGCGAGTCGTCGAGGTACGTTTGCTTCTCCGGAAGGCTACGAGTATTGTTACTGCTGTGCGGAAGGCGATTGGTTGTTTGCAAAATAACTGAAGGCATAAATCGGTCATTTTTCTGAAGTGTTGTGCCGTTGTCTCATGACCAATCACCTTCGAGAGCCAAGAGCAACCCGCCCCCCCTCCCGACGCAAAGGCTGTACGCTGTCTCTTATACACATCTCCCCCCCCCCGCCCCTTCCTCTCTGCCTTCAACGGCTTTTGTTCCGATGAGCGGTCGCGTGCGGGAGCGATCGCTTCCCCCCCCCTCTCTTCCCTTATCGACATTTATGCCGAGTCGCGTGCATGCGCAACGCCGACCCCGACCCCCGCGGCCTCCTCCGTCAACAACCCTGACCCCCCCCCACCTCACCCTTCCTCCCTTTATAAAACTGTGTCCCTGTTGCTCGCTGACGTATGAAATCAGGTGGAGATGGTGGTCGGGAAGGCCCTCGCAACCGACGGAGACCCGGATTACGACTCGGAGAACCCGCTGTACAACGGCGCGGCCACCATGATCCGACCCTACCCCTTGCCGAAGTCCGCTAAGGCCGCTAAAGCGATGGAGGAAGGGGAGGGGGATGGGGAAGAGGGGGGAGAGGCCTCGGTTGCCGTCGTCGCTAGGAATAGCAGCAGCACGGCCTCCAGCGACTACGAGGCGAAGGATGACCCGGAGATACAGGACGACGACACGTTGAGCGCGCTGCACTCGGAGTACGCCGGACCCGCTGACCTAGAGATGATCGTGGAGGAGAGCGAGGAGGACCGAACTTCCTCGCGTTACTCGGAGACTCGTTACTCGGAAGCGTCGAGGTACTCGGAGACGTACTCGGATTACGGCGACCGCCCGTCAAGGCAACACGGCGCGCGAGGCCAGCCCGCCCCGATGCGATAATAATGTACCGAGTTTTGGCCAGACGCAGAGGACCGACGGCAACTGGTGGGGGGCCGTACACCGGTACATTATTTGCGTAATTTTGGCCCTAAGCATGACCGACAGACAAGACAGGCAGGCAGGCAGGCAGAGGCCTCCAGGGAGGACAGGGCAAAAAGGCAAAGCAAGCAATAAAAAAAAGCAGGGCAAGCCAAGCCAGGACGTTGATTTTTTTAGAATCGAGGATGATGGAAATTTGCGTGTGCCTAGTCGCTCCCCCCGTTTTGGCGAGGGGAACGGCTTCACACACAAATTTCCATTTTTTCCCCGATGCGTCGCGTCAGGCGAGTTTTACTGAAGGGAATGGTGGACTGGACATGGACGTCTGTGCGTTTCGCGTTAGGCCAACGGTAACCGGGGGGGTGGCGATGGGCGGAGGAGGCGGTTAAGCGGGAGGGTTAGAGTCTAAAGTAGTGTTTTCGGCGTTTTCGAATTATTCCTTATCATAACACTGGAACTACACGCGGACTAAAACCTGTTCTCTGATTTCTATACTTTATCCTAGGTAATATAATTCAGAATTGCGGTAAAGGCGGCTCTTTGAGCCCTTGTGGCCGGCACACCGTCCGGGGGGGGGGGGGGCCAGGTCCAAACGGACTCTCGATTCGATTAAACCCGATTTTTCTTCCGGGCTTGTGCTTTTTGCTCTTTTTTTTGCTTTCTAGGACGACGCGTGTTGGGTGTAGAAATCAATCAGTCTTGCCTGGTGTACGGACAGTGCTGTGTTAGGTTTGGGGGTAGGGTGGGGGGGGGGGGGGGGCGGGGATGGGGGGCCTTGATGTTGAGTGGATTGTTTCTGCTGCGCTCTGGTCTGCGGGGTTGGTGGGTGGGTGGGTTTGTCTGCCTTGTTGTGGTAAAGCCCCTCTCGCGGAGGCGGACCGTTCAGTAGCACGAGCGAGCTTAGCCGCAGGGGGGTGATTTTAGTATAATAGCGCGCAGGGTCAGGTCAGCCTTGTCATCTTTTTTTAGTTTTTGCTGCGTATGTGTGGCCGACGACAGGCAGGCAGGCAGGCACTATTTATTCGTGCTGCCTGTTGATTGGAATGGAAGCACACTCTTGTCCTCCCTCAAAAGGGGGTTGTGTGGTGCCTCGCCACAAGAATGTCACGAAGGGGTGACCAGTACAATTCAGTTGTTCGGGCTTTTAGCCTGGACCTCGTTTGCAGTTGTATCCCCCTCACCACGTCCGAGAAGATGTGGTGGCTGTCGCTGTATACCTGGTATGTTTCTGTTATCGTTGGGCTGGCCGCTGCATCGTCTAATTTGCATGTCGGAGAGACTCCACGGAGTGAGGCGGTGGATAGTATGGGGTAAGGGTAAGTGAGGGCTGGGGGGGGGGGTCAGGCTGGGGAAGACTTACGAGTTGAAGGCATCATTATGCTAGGCATCAAGATTTATGGCTTGGGAAGGCGTAAGAAGGAATACAGGAGGATCGCGCGGTTTTCTGTAGGCGCGGTTACCCTCCCCTCTCTTCTCTGCTTTTGCCTGCGGGAGAGAGGTCAGAATGTTGCCTTTTTTGTTGGGTTTTTTTTTTTTTTTTTTTGGTCTGCACTTCGCGATCGGCCGCTGTTGGTGACGCGAATTAACCCTACTTCGCCAGCGGCGTTTTCCAAATACACATCATTATGATTATTGGTGTTCTCTTTATAGCCTGCTGATGGTACTTATACCAGAAGTGGGCGTCATTTTCGTGTTATTTATTTTTTGTCGACGCAAAGGCTGTACGTACTCGTAGCTCTTTGTGTATGTGTGTAGCATGGAAAACTGGCGAATAAAAAAAGTCCAATATTTTCTTTTGTTTTTTCTCTCTCCCGGCCCCCTCTCCTCCATGCTCTGCTGGATGATGTTGTTTTTTGTGTGGTTGGTTTCTTTTTTTGCTTGCTTGCTTGCTTGCTTGCTTGCTTGCTTGCTTGCTTGCTTGCTTGCTTGCTTGCTTGCTTGCTTGCTTGCTTGCTTGCTTGCTTGCTTGCTTGCTTGCTTGCTTGCTTGCTTGCTTGCTTGCTTGCTTGCTTGCTTGCTTGCTTGCTTGCTTGCTTGCTTGCTTGCTTGCTTGCTTGCTTGCTTGCTTGCTTGCTTGCTTGCTTGCTTGCTTGCTTGCTTGCTTGCTTGCTTGCTTGCTTGCTTGCTTGCTTGCTTGCTTGCTTGCTTGCTTGCTTGCTTGCTTGCTTGCTTGCTTGCTTGCTTGCTTGCTTGCTTGCTTGCTTGCTTGCTTGCTTGCTTGCTTGCTTGCTTGCTTGCTTGCTTGCTTGCTTGCTTGCTTGCTTGCTTGCTTGCTTGCTTGCTTGCTTGCTTGCTTGCTTGCTTGCTTGCTTGCTTGCTTGCTTGCTTGCTTGCTTGCTTGCTTGCTTGCTTGCTTGCTTGCTTGCTTGCTTGCTTGCTTGCTTGCTTGCTTGCTTGCTTGCTTGCTTGCTTGCTTGCTTGCTTGCTTGCTTGCTTGCTTGCTTGCTTGCTTGCTTGCTTGCTTGCTTGCTTGCTTGCTTGCTTGCTTGCTTGCTTGCTTGCTTGCTTGCTTGCTTGCTTGCTTGCTTGCTTGCTTGCTTGCTTGCTTGCTTGCTTGCTTGCTTGCTTGCTTGCTTGCTTGCTTGCTTGCTTGCTTGCTTGCTTGCTTGCTTGCTTGCTTGCTTGCTTGCTTGCTTGCTTGCTTGCTTGCTTGCTTGCTTGCTTGCTTGCTTGCTTGCTTGCTTGCTTGCTTGCTTGCTTGCTTGCTTGCTTGCTTGCTTGCTTGCTTGCTTGCTTGCGCTTTGCTTTGTTTGCTTGCTTGCTTGCTTGCTTGCTTGCTTGCTTGCTTGCTTGCTTGCTTGCTTGCTTGCTTGCTTGCTTGCTTGCTTGCTTGCTTGCTGATATGGGTGAAAAAGAGTGTCGGATAACCTCTTGTCGTGTGTGGTTTGGGTTGATTTTATATGTTTCCCTTGGAGACCCGCCGCTTTGAGCGCTTGTCATCCGCCCGTACTTTACTTGCATGCGTGTTTAGTCTACGTGCTAATTACTGCCTACCTTTCGTCGATATTTGGATTGATCCTCTGCGTTCTACATCTAAGGTGGTCACAATCCTTTGGGTATACGTCGTTGTCGTGTTGGGAGTGCGAAGCAAGATTATTACGTAGATGATAGTTGATTTGGTGGTGGTGTCGATTCGTCCTTCGTAAGATGGTGTAGTAGGAACAGTATGCGTGTGTTGTTATCTGACTGTCGGCAGTATTTATCGTTGATGATGATATTTTCGTGCCGTTCGCAATGATGACTGTTGATCGATGATTGGATTGATGGTTTGTCACTTGTTGTTCTTCTTTGCACTTTTTGATTGGTTGTTGCATTCTTGCCTCCGCTCCTCTCCTTCAATAATTCATCACGGTGGGGTAAAGAAAGGGGTCTACTGTGTCCATTCGGAGGAGGGAGGGATGCGAAGACGTCGTTCGTTGTACACGATGATGGCCGATCGATCTTATATATAATTTATTCTATTTTCTTGATCCTGGCTTGCTTGTGTTATTGCATTGCAGTGTGGGTGAGCCCTTGGGCCGTAAAGATAGACCAGGATTGCTGCCCGTTCGATTGGCTCGCTTTGCTTGTTGAATTCGAGTGGAGACGGCCTGAAGGCTGCAAGCTGATTGGAGCGCCCGAGACGGCCAGAAGGCCACAGATAGATCGACGAAAAAAACATTATGCATTTCGCGCGTCGAAACAGGCAACGCAGTTGGTTGGTTGGTTGGTTGGTTGGTCAACGAGGCAACAAGCGCGTTGCAGACGACACAAAAGCATGATAATGATGATGGCACGGTAGCTATTATATGGTTGGACCCGTTTTTTTCGTCGACAGTGGACAGATCTGATGATAGCTTGACTTTGATTATGGTTTTTGGGTGGTATCGAGAAAAGGTAAGACAACGGGTATATAGGGCGCGTGGTCGTTTTATGGGGTTTCACGGCCCCGTGGCAGGCTTTCTCTGCGGGGCACACTCGTACCTTACATATTCCCTATATATATATGGAGGACAGGGGCTCCCGACAGCCAGTCGTATTCCTGCCCTCAACTTAAGTCAAGATACGACCCTCTTCGCGGACTGGTAGGGACAGTCACTACGCATTGAACAGTAGTTGTAGTAGTAGTGGTAGTCCCTGTCATATGTATATAGCGCATAGCGCGGCAACACCCGGCCCCTGCCCGACGCCATAACTATCGTCGGTGCAAAATGGGCACCCCGGCTACGGCCCGGTATAATATCGTGTGAGCCTTTTGTAGTGGCGCCCCGGCGCTGCTTCCCCCCCCCCCCTGCCTAATACTACTACTGTTTCAGTACTATCATCGTCGGTACAAAGCGGCCATGGTGGGAACAGCGTGTGGGCCTTCCATATAAACAGATCCTCCTCCGTTCTTCCGAGGCGCCTTTTCGCTATATCGTGTCCTTCGAAGGTGAAAACTAATTAATGACTTGAATTAGTAATAATAGTACGAGTACGAATTAATAAAAAAAATGGCATTGTATCGTAAGCTTAAGTGAATTTACCAAACGGGGGCCGGGTATCGTAATATTACCATGAACATATCGCTACTTACTACATCGAAATGTCTAGGGTCTAGGGGGGACATACACAGATACTGATGATAGTTTGACTTTTCATTTTTTTGCTTTGCTCTCTGAGAGAGTGGTGCCCAGCATGAATATGAGCATGGATGGCCCATTCATAGATTTCCGACAGTCCAACACATATATATATACCCCTTGCCCTCCCAAAGAGGCCTTCATGCTCATAATTATCGTCTCGGTACGAGACGGGCATCCCGCTCACGGTCCGATAGCAGCGTGTGTGCGCCTTCAACACAACCGACCCCGCCCCCGTCGTCCTTTCCAGGCACTCCGGCGCTGAAACACCCCCACTGCCCGACGCATATTAACTATTATAGCAGCATCGTCGGTGCAAAACGGGCATCATGGTCACGGGCCGGTTGCAGCGTGTGCGTCCTCCATCCAACGGAGCCCCCTGTCCCTTCCCGGCACCCGCGCCCTGCAATACCCCCCCCCCCCATGGTCATACCACTACGACGGCCGTGCACGACATGAGTACACCCCCCGTCTGCCGGGTCCACCACCACATTACTTTCGTTGTATTTACTTCCATGGAAAGTAAATGTAATGTTTACTTCCTTGCATGGAAGTAAATAATATTTACTTCCATGGAAGGAAATTTCTCTTCCATGGAAGCTGAAACCTCCACTGTTAGTGTCCACCAACTCCCATCAACTGAATGTACATTCCACAAGGTAACAAATGCAGAGTCCTGTGTATCATATTTTTTTTCGTGGAAGTCGCCGTAATCTCCCATGAAAGCTTCCATGGAAACGCGGAAGCTTCCATGGAAGCTGTGGAAGTGGTGGAAGCTTCCATGGCTGCCATGGAAAGTTCCGGAAGTTTCCATTTGAGCAGGGCCTTCGGCCACTCTCCCATTTGTAATTGCCCCACGTTTTGGTAATCGGGATGGGTCTAGTTTGGGTGGGACGGTGTACCAAGTGGGACCAGGGGGTGAATTCATGGGTGCTTCCCTGGCTTCCATGTTTTACTTCCACGGAAGTAAAAAAACTGCCATCGTGAATTCATGGAAGCTTCCCTCGCTTCCATGATTTACTTCCTCCATGGTAGTTTTATAATGTATTCCCATGGAAGGAAGCAAACTCAAAATTCAAGTAATTTGGGACATCGCCCCTGCCCGACGCATAACTATCGTCGCTGCAAAACGGGTATCCCGGTCACGGCCTGGTAACTACCGCGTGTGCGCCTTCCATAAAACGGATTGATTGTCTGTCCTTCGTCGGCGCCCACAGTCGCTGTAACGCCCCCCCAAAGTGACGCTTAAAACCGTCGGGGCCAAGCGGGCACTCCGGCGATAGAACTGTAACACCCCCCTGCCCGACCCAGTTAATGCTATTGTCGTCGGTGCAGAGCGGGCATCCCATTCCGGTCACGGCCCGGTAACAGCATGTGCGCCTTCCATATATCAGATCCTCCGTTCTTCGTCGGCTCTCCGTCGCTGCAACGAAAGATCTATCTGGTGGACACACATGCTAACACGATATTAACACGTAGATGGCTTGACTGTGCGTTCCCATGGTTATTTGGGTGATATCGAGAGAGATAGCCGGCATGAGCGAGTGTGGCTCGTTCACTGATCGTGGGTTTCCCTTATGATGGTAGGCTTCCTCCACCGGGGGAAACCCTTCCTTAATACCCGTTCTTTTTTTTTTTTGACAAGGAGCTTCCGATTAGCACAACCACCATTGCTCTCCCTGATAGGCCCTCCGCTCGGCACTGCTTCGGACAGTCCCTGCGCCGTATCATACTGAATATGGCACACGGCACTGCAGCACACCCCCCCCTACTCGACGCATAACTATCGTCGGTTCAAAACAGCGGGCATCTCGGTCACGGCCCGGCAACAGCGTGTTGTGTGCGCCTTTTGGCATACGACGGATCCCCTGTCCCTTTCCAGCGCCCCGTCGCTGCAACACCCCCTCTGCGCGTCGCAATACTACTATCATCGCCGGTGCTAGCGGGCATCCCGTCCATGGCCCGGTAACAGCCTGTACGTCTTACACATATAGCGTATCCTCCGTCCTTCCTCGGCGCCCAGTCGCTGCACACACATGCCATGCGCCCCGTCAGCTGCTTACACTTACTTGCTGGTGGTGGTGGTGGTGGTTGTGGTTGTGGTGCTTTTTACTTCTGTAAGGCAGTTCCCCAGGGGGTTACCACTGTGGGATCTTCATGTTAACATAGTGGAGCGGATTTTCGTCCTATTGAGTTTCAACCACAGGGTAAATCTCCGATCGATGTTCACGCTAAAACCAAGGCAAATGACAAATGACCCCTCGGCTTTCCCTCTACGAGCCAGGGTATCCATACTATTAAAAGCTTATATTATGTCTGTCCGTCTGTCTGACTGTAATTGAGCAGCGCTATCCAGAGCGGTTCAGCCCCACCTGGCCCCATGGGTAGGGAGGCTGGGTGCCACAACCCAAAGAACACTGAGTCCCATGCCGCGCCGAGCCGTGGCCGTGGCGCAATCCCGATGCAGTTCTGGCAGCCATCTAGCCAGCCTTCCTGCCGACTTGCAATTTTTGAATTACTATTCTGGCAGCTGATTGGTTGCCCAAATCCATACCAGTGGCTGCTGGCTCTTTCTAGAACATCGGTGCTGAAAAGAGCCACCGAGGTTCCACCTAACCCGGGGAGGATAGGCTCCCATCCCCGGATCAAAAATCCTTCCATATCTCTACAACTCCGACCAAACGGAGACAAAAACGGCGATTTCCCGGGTCGACACTGCCCCGCACGGTGTGGAAACCCCACCCCCATCAGTTGGGCACTGATTGGCTGAGGCTCAGGGCCGCATCCGAGGATGATATGACCCCATCCCCGGGTCATAAATCCTTCCACACATGTACAACTCCAACCACTTGGGGACGAAAACAGACATCCCCCGGGTCGACACCGCCTCACAAGGTGTGGAAACCCCAATACCACAGGCAAATTTACAAATTTACGGTTGGCTGGCCCTCATAGAGCCAGCGTGCCGCGAAAGAACCCCTCGGGGCAACGTCGAAGTCCCGCCGCACCCGGGCATGATAACGTCCCATCCCCGGGCCAGAAATCCTTCCATACATCTACAACTCCAACAACCCGGGGACGAAAACGGACATCTCCCGGGTCGATACCGCCCCGCAAGGTGTGGAAACCCCACCACTGCTGGCTGATTGCTGATTTGGCTGGGGCGCTAGAGTTCATAAAGCCAGCACGCAGCGAGGGTTGCCCCTCGGGGCAACGGCTGGGTCTCGCCGCACCCGGGGATGATATGATCCCATCACCGGGTCAGAAATCCCTCCACACATCTACAACTCCAACGACCCGGGGAGGCAAGCGGACATCCCCCGGGTCGATACCGTCACACAAGGTGTGGAGACCCCAACCCCACGGGCAAATTTACGGTTGCCTGACCCTCATAGAGCCAGCGCGCGGTGAGAGTTGCCCCTCGGGGCAACGTCGAAGTCCCGCCGCACTCGGGGATGATAAAACCCCATCCCGGGGTCAGAAATCCCTCCCTACGTACACAACTCCAGCAACCCGGGGACGAAAACGGACATCCCCGGGGTCGATACCGCCTCACAAGGTGTGGAGACCCCAACTCCACGGGCAAATTTACGATTGCCTGGCCCTCATAGAGCCAGCGTGCGGCGAGAGTTGCCTCTCGGGGCAACGTCGAAGTCCCACCGCACCCTGGGATGATAAACTCCCTTCCCCGGGTCATAAATCCTTCCATACATCTACAACTCCGACAACCCAGGGACGAAAACGGACATACCCCGGGTCGATACAGCCCCGCAAGGTGTGGAAACCCCACCACCAAGGGAAAATTTACGGTTGCCTGGCCCTCATAGAACCAGCGTACGACACGAGTTGCCCATCGGGGCAACGTCGAAGTGCCGACGCACCTGGAGATGATACCGTCCCATCCCCTGGTCAGAAATCCTTCCATACATCTGCAACTCCAACGACCCGGGGACGCCAGCGGACATTATCCCCACGGGCAAATTCACAAATTTACGGTTGCCTGGCCCTCATAGAGCCAGAGTACGGCGAGAGTTGCCCCTCGTGGCAACGTCGAAGTCCCACCGCACCCGGCGGGGATGATATGATCCCATCCCCGGGTCAGAAATCCTTCCATACATCTACAACTCCAACAGCCCCGGGGAGCCAAGCGGACATCCGCCGGGTCGATACCGCCCCGAAAGGTGTGGAACCCCTACCGCCACTGGCCGATTGCTGACTTGGCTGGGGCGCTGGAACCCAGAGAGCCAGCACGCAGCGAGGGTTACGCCTCAGGCCAACGGTGAGGTCCCGCCGCACCCGGGGATGATAAAGTCCCACCCCCGGGTCAGAAATCCTTCCATACATCTGCAACTCCAACGAACCGGGGAGGCAAGCGGGCATGCCCCGGGTCGATACCGCCCCACAAGGTGTGGAAACCCTAACCTCACGGGCTAATTTACGGTTGCCTGGCCCTCATAGAGCCAGCGTGCGGTGAGAGTTGTCCCTCTGCGCAACGTCGAAGTCCCGCCACACCCTGGGATGATATCATCCCATCCCCGGGTCAGAAATCCTTCCATACATCTACAACTTCAACAACCCGGGGACGAAAACGGACATCCTCCAGGCCGATACCGCCCCGCAAGGTGTGGAAACCCCAATACCACGGGCTGATTCACGGTTGGCTGGGTCTCATGGAGCCAGCGCGCGGCGCGAGTTTCCCCTCGGGGCAACGTCGAGGTCCCACCGCACCCGGGGATGATAACGTCCCGTCGCCGGATCAGAAACCCTTGCGGACATCTACACCTCCAACAACCCTAGGACGAAAACAGACACCCCCCGCGTCGATACCGCCCTGCAAGGTGTGCAAATCCCAACCCCACGAGCTGAGTTACGTTTTGGTTGGGGCTCATGGTCGATGTTCCGCTGTACCCGGGGATGGTAAGGCCTCATCTCCGAATCATATATCCTTCAATACATGTACACCTTCAACAAAGACGGACATCCCCCGGGTCGACACCGCCCCGCATAGTGGTTGTAATATTTGGGTTCAGAGTGGTACATCGCAGCACACACACTGTTAATGCGAGTACTATGTACCACACCAGGAACTTATTTACTACTGTGGCCAACGCAACGCTAGCGCCACGGGCGGAGCCGTGGCCGTACCGCTAGTAATAATAAATTTAGGACCAGCTAGCTAACAATACTACCAAATTGTACACGAAGCGAGGCATGTATATTACAATGTTCCTTGCTGTACCTCGTACTTCTTCTCAGTTCTACCAAAGGAGGTGTCGTATTGCATTCTGCGTGTTGTATGATACACTCGTACGTATCTTGATCTTGTTTCTATGTAGTCCGTTGGCCGTTGGGCCAATCTGCAATCTGTCTGTGGATTTATATACTTTTGAACCTCGCTCCGCCGGCGTCTCTAGTCTCGAGATCCGAGACCATCACGACGTTGACACAACCACCACAACACGACCACTTCGGCGTGTGTCCACCTACAGTATTCGTATTCACCTGATACTATACGATATCATCACGTTTCACACGGCTCAACTCATCAAGTACGAGTCGAGTAGTTCCCCACCCTGTTGTTGTGAAGGTTTCCTATGTTTAAGTAGGCGGGGGTTGGTATAAGATCTCGGGGTTAGGGGAATTTTCAACGGCCTAGAGCCACATTGCTGAGGCGCTGACCGTGACATTGCAACGCCACACACACGCAGTCACCCCGAAGCCCCCAAGAAACTGGAGCAACCGCCCGACCCGACACAATCAACTGATTGCTGACCACCACCCTGTACATATCTGCTGCTTCCCACTGCTGCTGTTGTTGTTGTTGCTGGTGCTGCTGCTGGTTGGTGCTACTACTGTTGCTGCTGCTCCTGCTTGATGGGATTCGCGGTGAGAGCTGAACGCGGCGTGGGATGGGGAATGCCCTAGAGGCCCCTGTCACCGAAAAGGACACCGTGAGGTACAACCGTGCCAGCGCCGCTCCTAAGGTGATAAGAAGTACCTGGTACCTGTGATATCATCGAGATTCTGCCCTCCGCATAATAGCATACGTATCGTATACATCCCTGGTACAACGGTACAGCAACCAGGCACCACGACGAGAACACAAGTACATGACATACGACACAAATTAAAGCTGAATTGTCTCATATGATATTATACTAGGGAGGGGGAAATGTCACCATTCAGAATAACTGATCCCCTGTCAGTTGTTGCCCTTGTGGGGGTCTAACTACTCAGAATTAGTGGGGGGTAACTTTTGCAAAACGGTTTGAGAAAATATGCTCGTTGGCCTGGAGGCAGAAAGATACCGAAATCAAATGTATAGGTACAACTGTAGTACAGATGTAGTACAGATGTACCATGATACTTGGTATGTCTCTGATGCGCTGCGCCCGGCGAATTGCATACCCTACTTCAAAGATGTCGGGAGACAGGACTTTCAACCCTTGACAGACAGCAGCTTTACCTTGACATGCCGTGACTGACACCAAACTACTAGGTTTTAGTGTGGAACACTTCGGCCCTACACCTTTGACAGCGCACGTTTTGCCTTGCTTGACATGTCTCCCGACATCTTTGCCCTACTTCGAAGTATCAGTATATCTGCACGAGTACGTAGCTGTCAAAGATACTACTACTACTGCTGCTGTGGGCCCAAAACAGGTACGTCTATCTTTCCCGTGAACCCTTTATTGAAACTCTTCAAAACTGATCAACTCTCATTCCAAGTACTGTACGTACAGTAGTGCATCTCTAAACTTGATGATTAAACCAAATATAGCGCCCCCCTTTTGGCCCGGAAAACTCACGCACCTGTGAGGGACCTAGATGTAGGCGGACAGGGTATCCCTAGCCAGGTCAGCCTATGGAACGGGTACTCGTTGGTACTCACGTGTGTTGTTTGCCTAGAGATAGAAGAAGAGCAACCGAAGATGGAATAACGATACCGATACTAGAGTACTACTGAAATACAGTAACTGCTGTACTGTAGATCCTGTGCAACATATCGTACAGCTACTGATGCTGCTGCTGCTGCTGGAGCAACGGCATATTTAGGCCCGTTCTTATCGAGCATTTTGTTTTTAAAAAAATTCCGATATTGTATATTTTTTTAATTCCAATATTTTTTTGTTGCGCAAGTTTTTGTATTTCCATATTTTCCAAAAAAAAAGTTCCAAATATTGGAATGCGAACCCTTCCAAATATGTTTCCCTCTGTTAAAATCCAAACTTTCCAAATAAATGCTGTTTTTCCTTCTTTTCCTGTTTTTTTTTGGAAAAAAATAGTGGAATTTTTTTTTTTTAAGTTGCTCGATAAGAACGGCCCTTGTTTATACGATCTAGATGGTTTACTACAGAACAAAAGTCAGTACACTGCTGCTGAATATCGTGATTTGTCCGAACTATTCACCATGTATTGTGAGGGTATTACCTGCTGAGCTATAGGGGTAAAATATCGATCAATTACCCAGCTCAGGGTAATCCTTATAACACTCTCCCCCCCTCTGAACGGCGGGATATTTGGGACGTCGGTACCGTATACGGCCGTACGTTGACCTACCCGCTTCGTTTCAATACCTGGGGAACCAGGGAGACGTGTTATTTAGGGACGCACGCGCAAGCGTTTCTGAAAAAAGAAACGTTCGAAGTGAGATTCGAACCCGTGTCCTGCCGTCGACGCCAAATGTGAGGGTATTACCTGATGAGCTATAGGGGTAAAAGATCGATCAATTACCCAGCTCAGGGTAAGCCTTATAACAGTATATACACAGCATTGATCTATTATTACATTGTTACTGATCATCTACTTATATAATAGCCTAGACAGACGCTTCTATCAATACAACACTCACTCTAGTATGACGAGGGTCTAATGATAGTCTTCGCCCGTCAGGAAAGTAACTCTGCCGTTCGTTTTGTTGGATGATTGGGATCACGACACAGACGCACCCGCAGAATCGCCGAGAACAGCAACAACAACAACAACAGCAGCATTCCGGAGCTAATCAGAACGGTGGAGGAGGTTTAAAGGGCCATCGGACGGCGGGAGATGTTGGAGATGACAGAAGAAGCGTTAGGGACGTTCCTCCGGGTGACGAGTTCAGCGACGGCATAGCGGCGGCATCGTGTTCTATGCAGGGTTGGAGGTGTGTGGCGCATGGCCAAAGGAAGGGGTGGCCTTGAAATGAGTGTCATCGTAGTCGGTGGTGTACGTTGTTGTTGTGGATGTCGTCGTTGTCGTTGCTTCTTGTTATTGAAAAATCCAATAAAAAAAGGGTTACTTTGTGAATGCGCCGTTCTGAAAAGCTTCGGTCCATTTTAAGGCGTGATTCAAAAGAGTACGGGCGACAGGCCCCCCCACCCCCCGCGGATGGCACCCTCCCACCCGCCCCCGCATCACGTCGGTCTATGGCTATACGACCCACCGCATGGTATATATGGAGGCAATGAGCACACACCCCCCCCTCTGCCTGGCAACTCCCCCCGCCCCCCCCACTAAACAAAATAATTGGAGAAAAAAATAATCATCTCGTCGTGCCTCGCCGGCGGCGCGCTTGGCACGGAACGAACGCGCCCAAGACGAGCCAAATGGCGGCTCAACGTCGATAAGTAGCCTACTCAAAAAGTACAAAACCTGTATCGCTCCAACGCATGAGTCATGGATATATGATACAGCTTTTGTACGTACAGTAGTATTACGGGGGGCCATAGTAAACACTAGTAATACTACTGTAGTAATACTAGTAAATAGGACCAAATGTTGGTATTCATAGAAAAAATAGAAAAATATATAGGAATTAGGGTGTACCGTAGGTCACCTATTTACTAGTATTACTAGTATTACTAGTGTTTACTATGGTCCACCGTAATAGTATCTATAAGTACACACGGAGATTGTTGCAACGGTCTACTTACTTATTATCAGCTTCTTCTTCTTCTTCTGATGATGATGATGATGAGTTTTTTCGTCAACCATTTCCCTCGAGATGGGGTACGACACAACGACCTTGAGTATCACAGTATTGCATGCAGCTTGCCAAGACGAGGTTCGCAACAATCGAACTCACACAGCTGACATCGTTCTCGTCTCGTGTTTTCATCCCAAAAAACGTGAGATGTGCCAAGACGAGTTTCGCGCAATCCAACGCACATCTCACGTTTTTTTTTCACGTTTTCATTAAGAAATAACTCTGCGAGTACGTGAACAAAGCGAGGGCGTCGGCTTCATCTAATGTATGCCCCCCCCCAGGCCGAGCATCCTTCTTCTAACATATGCCCCCCCCCGGGCCGAACGTGCGTGGATTATGTTCCGCGCTGTGTTGTAGGTGCGCGATGGAGGACAGAGTGTGTGCCATCATGGACTTGCAGGTAAGTGAGGCCTTCCGATCAAAGATCAGATGTAGAGTGGCGTACACGCGTGGGCACGCTGTGCCAAATTGTACGTGTAGGACAGGTCGTCTGCAGATCATACAGATGATCTGCAAATAGGTCATATACAGATAGATCATATACAGATAGACCATCTACAGATAGATCACCTACAGATAGATCATCTACAGATAGATCATCTATAGATAGATCATCTACAGATATATAATTTACAGATAGATCATCTATAGATAGATCGTCTACAGATATATCATCTACAGATAGATCATCTACAGGTAGACCATCTACAGATAGATCGTCTACAGATAGACCATCTACAGATAGATCATCTATAGATAGATCATCTACAGATAGATCATCTACAGCTAACTAATCTACAGATAAATCTCTACAGATAGATCATCTTGATCCTGGCAGATCACGATCATCTAGACCCTGTATACATATGCTGTGCAAGAGCCGTATCATACAGATAGATGTATCCCGCTCGGGAAACATGTGTATGCAAGACCCGTGTCATGCATATCATACAGCTCCCACCCGGCAAACATGATCTAAATCGTGCAGATTAAATAGATGCAAACATCATCTAGATCAAGCAGATCATATAGACCAGGGGTATGTCCTTCTACAGCTGTAGATCGAAAGTTCAAAAGTTTGATCACAGAAGTTCACCGTTTTACTGTACTCCGTCTACTTTAACAATCGATTGCAAGAAGGCATCGCATCGGCTATGACACGTATGCATCCTCGGAGCTGGTATTGCTGCTGACCGCCAGCACTGAGCACTCTCGTTATCTCACTGAGCACTCTCGTTGTCTCGGTGTCGTACCCGGAGCACCCGGCTGCCACAATCGTGCAGTGCTGCGCGTTGTTCAGCAAACCATTACCATTTTCCAGGCTGGAACTTGAACATCTATCAACTCAACAACCGCAGATGGTGTACTATTGATAGCTTCGTGACAATGTGCTTCGCACGTTCTACAGCGGTAGGTATTAGTTCGGAAAACCTTGATTCATGACGCGATTTGGAAAGTCGAATCAGGACTACCTACAAACCGATCCGCAGCATTCCTGAGCCCTCTGAGTACAGTAGTGTGACGACAAAACAGCAGACGGCGTTGTTGCAGATACCCGCTACGCTTTAAACCGAACAGAATCACAACACACAACAAACGGCGTTCTTACTGATACAACTTTACCCAATAAGCTTTTCATCGAATATAATCACGATCTAAGATCCGAACCCCCCCCCACCATATGGTGTCCTTCTCAGTCATTTTTCTTGGAAGGCATGATGGAACTTCCGGTAGGTTCACAGCTGTAAGTCATGGGATACACCGCCAGACAAGAAGAAGCGCGATCGTCACCTCTTCGGCTATTCGAACTCCTGACACAAGAGGTTATGAGCCTTGGGTAAATCTAAGGTCCTCGCTTAACAGCCAGGCGGAACCCAGTTTGTGTTTTAGTAATATCCATACCTGGTACAGCATAACTACTGAGATGACGGCCAGCGTTAACTGTTGTAGAAACTCGGCGGTTAGGCGCCCAACACGTATTGCCATGAGGTTGTCGTACAATCAAGAAGGATAACCGTATTCCGCCCAGCATATGTTTCATTCAATTGATGCATATCAGGGGGACGAGGCATCTCATGACTAATGACAGCACACTAAAGAGTACGTACTACGGCGATGAGTCTCAGCCCATGAAAACCCTAACCTTCGTCCGTACCAACATTCCACTTGTCAACATACCATACACCACACACCAACATACCACACATGACGACAACCTCGCAGGACTGTCCCCTCGGGGTCCGACACCTGTTCTGCCTGTTCGACGGACACGGAGGCGACTCGGTCGCCGAGTACTGCAGGATGCACCTCACCGGTCGACTCCTTCGTCGCCTCAGGGAAGCACAAGCCGCCGCAACCGCCGCAACCGCCGCAACCGCCTCCGAAGGGACCACCACCGAACGGGCCCCCTCCAACCCCCCCACCCCCTCCACAGGGGCCCCACCAAAGGGCGCCCCTCCGAGACACCTACCTTCCAAGGAGAGGGGGGGGGCTCGAAAGAGGGGGGGGGCACCTCCAAAGGAACGGGGCCCCCTCCGAAGGAAGGGGACCCCTCCAAAGGAAGGGGGGGCCTCCGAAGGAGGGGGGGGGGCTCAAAGGAAGGGGGGTTACCTCCGAACGACGGGCCGGGGGGGGGCAAAGGACGGGGAGGAGTGCATCCTGGAGGCGGCGGCGGCGCGGCGGGGGGGGGGGGGGGGTACGGGCACACACAGCGGTGCCGGTGCTGGGGTCGGTGCCTCCGCGGAAGCGTCGTCGATGATAGCGGAATGCGTCCGGGAGGCCTGTCGAGAGGTGGACGCGAAGGTGGGGCATGCTTTTGTGTTTTTTTGTTGCGCGACGTTTGTTTTCGTTGCGCTGTCCTTGTTCTCTCTCGCCTTCATGGCGCAACCACACCACCCGTGATACTATAGGGTACAGAGATACCGAGGAGGGGGCCATTATGGGTACCGTACCTTATATGGGTGCCAACCCTTATATGGGTGCCGACCCTTATATGGGTACCGCCCCTTATAAGGGTACCGGCTTAGACGCATGCTACCTTAAGGTAGGGGTGCGCCTGCAATTTTCGTGAGGCTCCTCTCTCGAGGCGCTCTATACTATTATTAATAGTAAGTCACCCCCCAAAAGATGCTTTTTTTCATAACAAAAAGTGTGCGCTTAACCTAATCTCGATTGAGCAATCCCATCGCCTACTGTAGGTTTATATCGAACACAAAAAGAAAGCAATAATAACCCCGATATCGGGTAGTTCCCACCAGTCTCAAGTGACACAAGCATTTGCCTCGCAAGGTTAAAAAGTGCTACTACGTACGGGAGACCATGGTAAATAGGACCTGCGGTAGACACTAAAATTAATATACTTTACTATTTTTACTAACAATATTTGGTCCTATATACTATGGCCCCCCGTAATGCCTCTATCGTACTATAGACTATAGCACCTATTTACTCGAATGCGTACGAACAGCAGCGCCAGGCGGCGCGGTCGAGATATTGGTGCTTCGACGCGACATGGCGAACCCTCTTTTTTTGTCAATATTGTCACACCTACTACGTAAACAGTTCAAACAAGTCCTCGTATGTAGCGCATATATGTATATGCACTACGTTTTTGCGTTAGTGGTCCAACTAAATCCTTGACGTAGAGAACGTTTTTGTGTTGAACAAACAAGAACGGCGTTCTATATATATACAGCAGTAGTGGCTTTGCTGTAGTCGCACCGAATTTCGTGTACAGGCATGTCGCCTGGGGCGTGAAGAACACGTCACCCCCCCCCCCCCCCCCCCCCCCCTCGCGCTCATTCACCCCTCCTCGATTTCTACAAAACCATTAAAACGTAGTGACGTTACGCACCCCCCTCTCGGGCTCATTCGTCCTCCTCCATTTCTACTAAACTATTAAAAAAAATAACAAAATAACAAAACACCCGTAAAAAACCTGAAGACATGTATACATGTGACAGAGAGAGAAAAAAAAACAAAAAATGTTTCAAAGGAAATGACGTTTGTTTTACGTTTGATCTATTAATAGGTGAAAGGGAGGTTTTTCACCCCGGCCGGAAGGTACGTGGCGCCAAGGGTGGACGATCCCCTCGACGTAACGCCTCCTCAGCGGTCGGACCACGCCGACGCCAAGGATTTTTCTGCGGACGGCGGCATAGGCAACGTCGACACCATGACCGCGTGAGCTCTTTGCTGTAGACGGGTATCACGTATCACCCCCCCCTCTGTGCGTGCTCTGTCAGGCACGATTAGGCGGGGACCTCGTAACGCGAGGCCTTTTTTCCCGTACCTACTGCTGTACGTAGTAGGGTGTTGTTTGAACTGTTGCGTGTTGACCCAATCGGGAGGAACTGCGACCACAACAAGCTGACATGTTTGCAAACCAAATGGTCAATAATAATAACACTGCTCGCAGCTGCTGATGTAATAATGAACCACGAAATAATAGGTACCTGGTATAATAATAATCGTGATTATTTTGTGCATACAACATATCACGTGTTAGACGAATGCGCGCCACGCCATGCCTCGTAGTTTTTTTTCTACCACGCCGAAAAAATATATTTTATCTATATAGTATCCTTAGTCCACGCACATACACTCGCAACACAATTCCACAGCCACACCTTCCGGGAGAACCACCAGAAAACCAGAGGTACCCCTGAGAGGCAAACGCGGGGTCGATACACCAGCACCGCTCCGGGGGACACAAGCGGGGCGGGGGCGATGGACGAACGGGAGCAGGCGTTTTCTACCTGCGGAACCACGTCGCTGATCGTTCTGGTGTCGGACGAGTACATAATCTGCTGCAACACCGGCGACTCTAGGGCCGTTTTGGCATCGGAGGGGGCCTCTCGGCCGCTGTCCAGAGACCACAAGCCCGAAAACCTCCAGGAGCGACGAAGGTACTGTTGTTGTAGACGGACTTTGTGCGCGCGGGGGGGGGGGGGGTGTACTTCACTTTCATGCATGGCCGTAGTCGTATGACCATAGACCCTCGCATCCCTACGATTGCCGGGACGGAGCATGTCGGGTTTTCACCGACCAGGCAGACATTGCTAGCGCCAAGCGCGAAGCGCCGTGAGGTGTTGGGCGAGTCGCATGGAGGGTGAGCTGCATCTCACTAAGAACCGCTTGTGAGGCGGACTTGCATATGGGGGGGGGGGGTTAGACCTTGCATAAGGATGACAACGATGGTTGAAAGATAATATGGTTGACGTCCCGTCCTACGGTAGGGTAGTAGAGATTGGCCACAACTGTGTTGTGCTGCAACGAATGCGGACAAAGTACATACCTACCTTGGCCGCAATGATGTGCTGCAAGGTACTGCTGCAGGCCTTACTCGCTCTCGCCGACAGCCTTTTCTTTTCGCGAGGAGTTTCTTGCGTTGTCTTGGAGGGTTAGGGTGACGGTTGGGGCCAGCTTTTGGGGTATAGGGGTATATATAAGGCCTGCGTTGCCCGCACAGCCAACCTTAAGGCCGATGGCAACATGTCACCAGTTCCAGCAGTGCTTGAAGTGAAGGTCTGACATGCACATACAACTCTGTCCTTGCTGTAGTATATGCATACTCATATCCATACGTATACAAAGGTTACTTATTCTTAGACGAAGATACTTGCAAAGAGGCGTTCTGCACGACCCCGCCGTCGCTGGCGACGAGCGTTGTGTATACGAAGAGGGCGAGATAGAGAGAGTTCGCTCGTGTAACGCTTGGAAATAACGAGCCATCTATCGCACGAAGGGCAACAACGTGCAATATCTACACCACTTGGAAACCCAACAGGCTTTCGTTCGTTGGGGAGGGTGGGGGGTGGGGGGGGGGGGCTACTCCAATTTGTTGCTTGCCTTAGTCATTGACCATGATCCGACGCATGCCCTTTCGAGACGGAGCTTGGGGGTGGGGGGGGGGAAGGGGATATTCGCCTTGCATCAGGTGTGCGTTGGCGTCAAGAGAACCCATCCCGAGGGCATCAAAAAGAAGATAACAACATGACGTCCGTGTGAGCATATACCCGCGCCGCGAGAAATCGGATGCCCCTCCGCTCTGTTTGAGCACAGTCTGGAAGGCAATCACGACTGATAAGTCAGCCACGTCACAACAATAGCTGCTGCCTCATGTTTCCAGCTTACGATTCCCCGTTTCCCAAAAGGTTTGGCATTCACAACTAGCAGTTGATTGCCCGATTTTGATTGATTGGTCGATCGTTGCGTCGTCTCAATCGGTCGATTAATACTCGCGTCTGATTTGGTCGATCGTTGTTCGATCCTGATTGGTCGATCGTTGCTCGATTCTGATTTGGTCGGTCGTTGTACTCGAATATGATTGATTGATCTATTTGTTGCAGGATCGAAGCGGCGGGGGGAAGGGTGGAGCACAACCGGGTCGAGGGGAGGCTAGCGGTGTCCAGGTATTGCAAGTCGCACGCATAATATCTCGTTTAAAAATTGGGAGGGGAGAAAAGCGGCTATTGCTGCACCGACCGCATGAAACAACGGAGGCCGCTGGATCAGGGGATGATATGTTTTATCCCCAGAATCTGCACGAGCCAAGGGGACTCGCATGCGCGCAACTGAACTACTCGTAATTCGACGCGCTCGCAGCTAGACGGCCGATCGTAGTGCCATACTTGTCATTTAGTTTTGGCGCTGTGCCGAGATCCAAAGGTAGTTAAGAGCTTCCCCCGCCGAAGACAACGTAGTAGCGGATGGGCACCACGGGGATGTTTCGGTCGGCGCGGCATGAAACCATTTTTGTAGGCTTCAAGTTGTTCGTAACGCTGGCGAGTTCTACGTATGACCGATTCGGCGAGATCAACCTTTTAAATTGAGAGACGTTGGCAAAATTGAAGAAGCAAACCTCTCTGCGAAAATAGCGCTTTCATACGACGAAGCTTGTTCTCCAGTCTTGATTTGACGACTTTTCGAGTGATTGATCTCGCTCGTGCGCTGGAGCTTGACGTGCGCTGGAGCTTGACGTCTTCCAACCAAAGCATAACCAAAGCATAACCAAAGCATACCGGGTACCATTATTGGGAGGAGCCATAACCAGGGCTCTTCGCGCGGCTCATAGCTCGACCCACGGATCGGGTCGGGAAGTTTCTCACGGGTCGAGTCGTGTCGGGTCAGGAGATTTTCAAAACTCTCACGGGTTGGGTCGGGTCACCCTTACCCAGCCCGACCCGACCCGACCCGACCCCACCCCCCCCCCCCGACCCGCCCCGCCCCGACCCACCCTTACCCAACCCGACCCGACCCGACCCGACCCGACCCGCGAGGTTTGACCCTATTAATAGTCGTAACCTGCTGCACCCCATCCAATTTATACAGACTGGTGTAAAAGGTGTTCGGTCCTTTAACTTGACTACAGGTGTATCGGCGACCACCCCTTCAAGTCGGACCCGACCCGGCCTCTGGACGCGCAGATGGTGGTGTGTGACCCCGAGGTTACATTCACGGTTCGAAGCGATGCAGGTGTGGACGGAACCGGCACACGGCACACAATAGCAAGCAGCGCTGCATGCATTCAGTCGTTGAGTGTTAAGAGGCCAATAGGCCGGTCGCCTCAGTGTGGCGTACGAATCATTCCCTGTCTCCAGCAGCGCTTCGTGGACCTCGGAAATAGGGTTGCTTCTGCTTCTGCTGCTGCTGCTGCTGCTGCTGCTGCAATTGTTGTTGCTGCTGTTGCTGCTGCTGTTGCTGCTGCTGCTTCTGCTCCTGCGACTGCGATTGCTCGCTTAAAAGCCGGTTAGCGCAGACATCGCAACGTTGTCACTGACCACCGCCCCTCAATGTGTTCGCTTGGCGCGCTCTCAAAATATCCGTTGGCGCGCTCTCAACGTACCCGTTGGCACACTTTCAATTTATCCGTTATCACGCTCCCAATCTATCCATCGGTGTGCTCTCAATCTATCCGTTGGCGCGCTCTCAACCCATCCGTCATCACGCTCCCACTCTATTCCGCTGGTGTACTCTTAATCTTGGTGCGCTTTCAATATAACCGTTGGCGCGCTCCTTGGCATTCGTTTCAATAACCGTTGGCGCAGACGAGTTCGTGATAATGGCGTGCGACGGTGTATGGGACGTCATGGGGAACGACGAAGCATGCTTTTTTCTGAGGAAGTGCATTCAGGAAGGGGCAAGGGATCTCGGGAATATGCTCGAGAAAATGGAGGTACTTTTTTTTTGTGTTGGGCATGGCCTTAACCCTTTTATGTACTGCGTATAAACTGCTTCAATTATAATTCCAAGTAAAAAGTCTAGGGCTGTGAGTTGGCTGGAGTTCCCGGCTAGTTATTAGTTGGCTGGCGAAGCCAGCCAACTAACTGACTTTAGTTGACTAGTTGGCTGGCGCTAGCCAGCCAACTAGTCGACTAAAGTCAGGCGAGCAAACGAGCCAAAAAAGCCCCCTCCGGCCGAGGGGGCCCCGTTGGAGGCGCCCCCGGAGGGCCCGCCGGAGGCGCCTCCAGAGGATCCCGCTGAAGGCGCCGCCGGAGGCCAAAATTACGCTATTAGGCTTCATTTTACAAACAAAAAGCATGATAAATGGGCCAAGTTCATCTCTGGTTTTGATCACGAAACAGGTATATTTCTAAACTTCGTCTCAGTTTGTCGGATGCACCAGAAATATATGGTACATACTCGTGAGGCAGGCAGTAGCACATCACCAGTACAAACTAAAAATAGGACACAAAATAGACTGGGATCGACCAAAATAGACTGGGATCAACACACAGCTCAGGGCGAGCATCACTCAAACACCCGAGCCAGAGGTGCTCATCATCTAGTTGACACACGTATGACAGAGATATACTTGTATTATTACAGTAATAGCACGTTGGTACAAAGTCCCGCCATCACAGTTGACCGCATGAACCATAGTACTAGAGTTCTACCTTTTACTGTATACTCGTATGGTCCGTCCGGCATAAAATATTACCAATGCCGTTTATACTCATAACTAAAGTGTTTGCGTTTTGTTTTCTTACTTTTACTTGTCTAAAACATCTTCCGAAGGGAGGATTTGAGGTATTTTTTTTTAAAATCGGCAAAAAAAGTACTTTAGCGAAGTAAGGATTTGATCAAAAGTTACGGTAACTTTTGGCTCTCAGTTTCATCGGCCTACACACACCGAGCATTCTACCGACGCAGAACGCCCTTACACAACACAACAACCGATGGGAGCACAGAGGCATGAGAGGTGTACGTAGCTAGAGTATGATACAACCATATTCGTGACTGCAGAGACAAGAGGAATCGATGCTGAGAACGAGAAAGAAAAAAAACATCCACACTAACTTCAAGTAGTTACGCAACAATGCATAAAAAAAAATATCTCCAACAGGCCAAAATCGACCAAAATCAGTCATTGTGGGAAAAATTATGAATATCTCACGCAATTTCATATTGCTGCAAACAAGAAAGAAACGGTCTGGAGGTGTGGACGAGAGCAATCGTTTGCCGTATTCTATTTGTATATCGCACGATTTGTCAAACAGTAGTAACCAGGGGAAAACGATCTTCAATATACATTGCTTCCCTCATATCTCCCTCAAAAGCTGTTTTCTTATTGCGAAAAAAATGGCCGGCGGCCTATGGTCATAGCTCCCCAAATCAGTGCTCAGAATTTGGATGTGAAACGTATTACACCCAGGGAAACAAGGGGCTTGTTTATACGTTTTTTGGTACAATAAATATTAAACAAAATCGTGAGAAGCTGCGCGCAGTGTTGAGCTTCCTGACGGTGCCTCCAGATTTCCGAACACAGCTCAACACATCTTGAGACAAATGCAGCTTGGTGCGGGGAATATATTGAAAACACTGTCCCAGATGGACTACAAACATGCAGAACCCCGCAAATTATCTCGCATCAAAGTATGAATCCCTGTCCCCGTTTGGGGGGCTTGAAAAGCCGGCGCTCCTTCTGTACGCGGTAGCGAACCGCTACCTTGTCGCGTGCACTCGCTTTCGGAGGAGCGCTCGGTACAGGCATTTTTTCGTCGGACACTCCATCACCGCCATGGTCCGTCGACAGGCCAGGCTCAGCGGTGCCGGCACCCTCGGCCCTGCCATCGGCACCGGCACCGTCGATGGCGATGGGTTGATGCTCCACGAGTTGAGGCTCTCTCTGTGCGTGGTGGTACTGCTTGAACCCGCCGAGAAATACACACCCCGTACCAAACAAGCCTTCCTACAAGCAAGGAAACCCAAAAAGCAAAAGTAGTTGGATAGTTGGCACCGCCGCAACTAACTTAAAAAACTAGCCAGCTAATAACTAGCTGGCAACTATTAGTCAGCCAACTCACAGCCCTAAAAAAGTCCCCGAAACATAAACTCGGTGCGGAGATTTGAAGGGGATAGAAATCCTTTACCACTATTATACACTTTATACACTTGTTCACGTTTTCGGGGATGTTTTACTTGGAATTAGTATGGAAAAAATCGCAGTAATTTGCACCGCGCACGGTATCGCGCATCATACATACCAACAGAAGTGAATAAGTTTTGATACCGTGCACGCACAGCAGTTGAGATTTTTGTGTCAGACTTTCGTTGTGTCCTTGTGCTCAAATCGAAACCCTTGCCCTATGCGCGCGCTCACCGACGATGTGCCCGAGAGCATTTAGCGGATACCCTTTTTGGTGACGGTGGAGAGACGCGGCGCTCGAGGCATAGACTATAGGCCGAAGCTGTCGTGGTACCATCGAGACATGATCTGTGAAACGAAACCACCCAAGGGACACGTAGGCCTTAAAGGTTGGCCCTGGGGAAGGCAATACGAACTAATCAATCCAAATTTAACGATTTAGCTTTTAAAACACGCGAATGCAGACGTTTCTCCATCGCAAATAAATGCGGGCTACGATGTACTCTGGGCGCTGAGAAAAAGCTACAACAATATTAAACGAAACAACAACCTCCAGCCTGAGAGAACGGGGTTAAACACCACCGAATAATGTCCCACTGCTGTCTGCGTAACCTACCTTGCTGAAAATACTTTCGCGTATCAAACCGGACGCTACACACTCAACAAGCGAGCCCGCAGAGGCTGCGACAAACGAACACAGCATAGGTTTTCCTTTTCGTTTTGGGCTCGCTTGGTTTTATTGTTTCGGGGAGTGCTTATGAGTGATCAATGTTGACGCTCTAGCTGCACATTATCCAACAGCAAACAAAGACGCAAGATCATGATATTGCTTTGGGGAACGAAGACGTGTGCCCCATTGAGAACCGCATCCACGGCATTAAGGAAAACATACTTTCAACTGGTGTTTGGGGCCGGTTTTGCAGTGAAACATAACAAGGTCAGGGATGGGCAATGATGTAAATAGGCGTTTCGTGCTTGGCACTCCATTTTTGTTTTTTTTCGTTTTTTTGTTGTGTCGTGGAACGTCGGCAGGATGCATGCCTAACGAAGCAGAGCATGGACAACATGTCGGTGCTCGCCATCACTTTCAGGGCTGCGTGGGAGGAAGGTGAGGGGAAGGGAAAGAGGGGGCGCAGTACGTATTGTGCCTCGCTGACGAAGGTGGAACCGTCGACAAGCAGACTAGCATACCGTATACCTTGTTCGAGGTATTAAATTAGTCAAGATAAATAAGATAATCGAGATAATAAGATAATCAAGATAATGAGATAATCAAGACAACGAGAAAATCAAGATATTAAGATAATCAAGATATTAAGATAATCAAGATGACGAATTTCCAAGCCGAGTTTCCCCAAAACATATGCCTTAGAGGGGCCATGGCTTATTGCTAGAGGGGCACACACAACGAAAACGGTGGCTTGGGAAATAGGAATATATCGACGACATCTTTCCATCGACACCTCGCTTGGCAGTTGCACCCTATATCCTCTACCATATTATCTTGATTACAGTATAAAATTCGCCCGAGGGGGTGTGTTATCTTATCATCTTAATTACAGTATACTAATACTAGTATCTTGATTGCAGTATACTGATAGTGTCACCCGGGTGGTATCTTGAGCGTTGCACGGTAAGCTGCTGACCAAAATCGGAACCATCGACAAGCAGATTCGTAGATTTCTTGAGTTTCTGCTGTGCGAAAAACAAAATCGTTTTTCTCCAACCGTTCTAAATTTTACCCATTTAAGCCCGTTTAGGCCCGTTTAGGCCCGTTTAGGCCCATTTAAGCCCATTTTGGCCTTAAGGGCTGTTAGGACTGCAGTCAGTCCCATTGAGGAGACAAAACACTTGAGATCAGTGTCAGATTTAGGTTCATCTTGGAATTAGAGTGCAGCAGTAGTAGTTTTTTTTTTTAGATCATTTTGGAGATCTGGGTAAAAAAGCTTTAGCCCAATACACTTTCTTATTTGTGTACCGATTCTGTCCTTCTGCAGAACGCAGATTCGTCACAACACACCGTGCCTGTAGTGAAAGGGTTAAGTGCCGCACACCCCGTTCACGGACAAGGGAGTGACTATTGATAGAGATGCAATACCACAATGCACAGGTATAGTGACGCGTGCTACGGTAGAGGTAGCACTTTTTGGCTGAATCGTTTTCTGAACGGTCGGGCTCCTTAACCCATATTCGTCGGACTTTTTTCATTTTTGTGACGAATAATGCTTCCAGCGTATACAGGGTATTTCTCATCCGGCAGCACTTTTATTTTCCTCCAAAATTCATTTTTTCGGTGAGGTATGACGCTCTTGAAGTGAAAAGCTCAGAAAAAACATGGTGCACCTCTATCGTAGCATGTGTCTAGTCTAGCGCGAAAGCTGTACGTATGGGACCTAGGGACCGACCGATCATAGCCTAGAGGTATAGAACAAAGGGGTGCCTCTGGCTCGTTCTCTGCTGTCACTCACATGAGGTGCTCTAGCTTCACGGGACCCTGGGACCTCTACTGCATTGCAGCATTCTTAATGATTACTATTCCTACCACTATTTCACGAAATACAAGGAGCGTTTGGATATGAAATATGCAATCCAAATGGTCCGTATATGTATGGACAGAGTGGTAGATGATGTTTTCTGGCCGGAGAGGGGCGAGTCATTC
Organism: Saccharina japonica; assembly: GCA_008828725.1. Taxonomy (NCBI): domain Eukaryota; class Phaeophyceae; order Laminariales; family Laminariaceae; genus Saccharina; species Saccharina japonica. The sequence goes on along the minus strand of MEHQ01004355.1, from coordinate 604,985 downwards.
CTCATTGAGATTGCCATGAGGACACACTTACTTAAATCATCACCTCACCATCACCATTATCGTCACCACCATCTGTCTCTGCAATCCTGGTTGGGTGCAGGGTTACACCTGCACAAGTCCGCCCGATACGTGCTGGACTGGGGGTGCGAGGAAGTGTTCAGGTGGCTTGCCACCAACAATTTCGGACAGTACCAGGTATACTCGTACTTCGCAGTATACTGCTAACAACGGTTGTGTTGCTACATGTAGACTTAAGTTGACACACGACACAAAATACAATGCCAGTATCCTTATTAGTAGTAGTGCGTTTGCCGTCCGGTAATGTGCAGCGCGTGAACTTCAACGCTGATCATTGATAAAGGTCACGACCATCCCCCGAAAGGGAAAAACAAGGGCAAAACAAAAAGAAGAAAACCTGTGCGCAAACTTCATCTCTTTTCTGTACCAGCTTGAGGGTTTCACATATGTATCTACTCCACACCTTATTATGTGCAACTGTAGTGAGCTTAAGCTTTGTTTATGGTCATCCAGCGGGGGGTTAATGAAACAATAGACAGCAAAACGCGCCCATATTCGAGGCCGATTGTCTTTGCAGTTAACCCACTACAGGGCGCAGAGCTCTTGGCGGTGCGCGAACCCTCAAGACAGAGCTTGACCCCTCTCTACCTGTTTTTCTTTTGTTCTACCGATCTCAGGCTCTAAGGCTTTGGCCACCAACAACTTTGACCAGTACCAGGCAAAAACAAACAAAATCGAGGCCGATTCCCTCTGCAGTTAACCTACCGTGCATTGTAGCCCTTAGATAGAGATTGATCCTTTTCTATCTATTTCGCGTTTATTGTTGCCCTGACTTCGATTAACCGCGTGCAGGAAGACTTCGAGAAACACGAGATAGACGGTGTCCAGCTGCTCGGCTTGACGGAGGCAGACCTTCACCACAAACTCCATCTAAAAAAGGTCTCCGTAAAAAATAGACATATATATACAATATTGTTCTTCCCCTTTTGCGAAATGAATTAACCCACACTAGCTCAAGTAGTTAATTGGTTAATTTAATCCACCCTCATCCACACTATTTTCTAGTATATATGGGTATCATGTCATCATACAGCAAGTAGTAATACTGGAACCATGATGTGGACTTCTGTAATCTACAACTGAACTGAACTGCAGCAGTGACATTATTCAGGGTGCACGCAACGAAAACACTTCGACGCCCCACTACCCATTTTCGAGACCCAGACAGGGGGGGGGGGAGTGGTCGGGGGATTATGGGGCGGGTCCAAGCGGGGGTGGGTATGTGGGGAGGTTTGTTTTTATAATCGTATAACTGGTTTGTAGTTTGTTGTCCCGGGCTCCTTGTTGTTGGGCTTAATTTTATTGATGCTTGCTTCTGCTCATTTTGTTTTTTGTCTTGATGTTTTACGGTGTATGTTGTATTTTATTCGCTGTTCTGGGTCTTCTTATTCATGATCATGTCTGTACTCATTGCATACGGTGGTATGCGTGATTAGCAGACGCCCCCCCCTGCAGGGCCGTGGTATTCTGCATTTCACTGGATCTGATGCTTGCTTGCTTGTAACTATAACTCTCCCGAGGGCAAGATCTCGTCTAAAAAGGAAAGATCGCATGAAGATGTTTCCATAATATATACTTCGAATATACCTCGTAATACAGACGTACATGTCGCTCGGCGTTTTCGGTCTCCTCATCGTCTTTGTTTGTTGAGAGAGAAAGCCAGCTTATAGGAAATCGTCTGACTGCGGGGGGGGGGGTGTACTCATGTCGTGCACGGCCGTAGTCATATGACCATAGACCCTCGCATCCCTACAATGCCGGGACGGAGCACGTTGGGTTTTCACCAACCAGCCAGACATTGCTTGCACCAAGCGCGAAGCGCCGTGAGGTATTCGGCGAGTCGCATGGAGGGTGAGCTGCATCCTGCTAAGAACCGCCTCTGAGGCGGACTTGCGGTATACTATAACCAAGAAAAACGAAAATCTATAAAAGAAACTCGCTTTTTGAAATTTCGTCTAGAATACCCACCCCACTGGTAAAGTTCGAATTTTAGTTTCGCCTATTTTTGTAGGAGTGTTGTGTCATTGGGTTCCCCTTGTTGGCACGACTGGATGGGGACTAAAACATTCGACGAAATTGTATCATATGAGCGCAAAATTATGTCAAGTGCCAATGACATGATCCACCTCAGCACTAGAAAATGGTAATACACCGGGGGCAGCCCCCTAAACAGTCGACCAGGTATATAGCAAGTAGCGATCGACGAGCCCCCCCCCCCCCCCGTGCATGAGACAAGCACGAACTGAGCGCAATGAAACCATTTCTATCATGCGAGCGCACACATTCGTCCTCAGGGGTTTCCAAGCGCTCTGTACACTGACGATTTGTTTGGATGAAATATCAACGAGATGTACCCCTAACCGACAGCTAAAACAACAAACACCTGTACAAAGCGCTGTTTCTTCCTCTGCGCCGCCGCGGGGGGGTTTCCACTGGTCTCAGGTTGGCCTGCGAAAGAAGCTTTGGCAGAAACTGTCGCCTCTCCGGCTGGGGTATCTAGCCTGGAACAAGGCCGAGCTGGCGGCGTGGCTGGGTCATGTCGGCTTGCAAGTAAGCGAATTTCACCTCCCCCCCCCCCTTGATATTGTAGGGGATCGAGGGTCTATGGTCAAACGACTACGGCCATGCACGGCATGAGTACATCTTCCCCCTCCTTGATGAAATCTGCTGAGGCATGGTAATCTACTGAGGAATGAGTAGACGCACGCGCGTCTGTTTTGTGTTAAAGCGCCGTGTCGGACCAGTGTGGCCCCGCCGTTCTTCGTAGGGCTGCTGGAAATAGTCAATAAGACATGCCTTGACTACAGTAGACTTCACCGTCACCAAACCTGTACCGAAATGTAAGGATGTTTCGCACATTAAGATGTAATAAAAATGGTCATTATATTTCGGGACTACTGTGAGTGGAAATTGTTAGTGTTAGTGGTGTGACGAAGCAATGAGCCAAAACCATTGACTTAGCACTTGCCAATAAAACAAAAAAAATCACCTACGCGTCAAGTTCAGCTACACAAATGTGCGGAACTCCGCAAATAACCGCACGCACCTAACTGTAGCATGGCTCAAGACACCGAGAGCGTAACTGACATGTCGTCGAACCACCAGTATATACACGACGTATAGCCTTTCGTCGCACCCAAAAAAACACCCCATCCAATGCCTCTTATCCCCGTTGGTTGCTGCTAAGGGTTTCCAAGAGGCTTTCTTTGAGGCGGACGTCAGCGGACGGTCCTTGAGCATCATGTGTAAGGCCGACGTGATGTCGCTGGCTAGGAAAGCGGAGGTGGACAGTATGACCAGACGGAAGCTTTACACCGCCGTGGGGGAGCTTTGGAATGGGGCCGCCGACTGCGAGTGGGTAGCGCTGCACGGGAGTGAGTGGTAAACTCATATATCCCCACCAGTGGCATGCAAAAGCGCGTGGCAAGGGGTTCGCGCCGGAGATCAATGGCGAGACCGAGTCGAGCTCACAAAGCATGTACTTTGTTGGTTAGAAGGGATCACCTGCTGGCCTACTGCAGTAGCCTACTATTGTACAGTAGCCTATTGAGCAGGCTGTTAGTAGGTGTAATTACAGTAGCCTACTGAACAGGCTTTTTGTAGGTTATCCCTTCTAGCCAACACCGACTCCTCAAGTCGCGGCAGGCCAGGCCAGACCAGGCCACGTTGCTCGATTTTTTTTTGTCAAGGAAGGTTGAATCTTAAAGGGAAAAGCGGAAAGGTCAAGCCGCAGTAGGATTAGGCCGCTTGAAATTCTCGGGGTGTAGAGGACGGTGCAGAGTGAAATGACGCAAGAAATGGTTGATTCGTGCACCCTTCACCGTCGTTCCGAGAGAGTGTTAACCTTGCGCACGCGCCAAGTGTGTTTGTCGAGTCGGGCAGCGACCACGGAAGCGCTGCCACCCCGCCCCCGCCCCGCATGCAGCCGCCAGAACCAAGCTGTCGACACCAACGCCTACATGATTCCCGTTGCTGTTCGCGCTGTCCTGATTCGCACCCTTTTGTCCCGAAATATAAGAACGGTTCGTTTTTCATTTTTTAATATCAGCGGTACTACAGAGTGGCGCCACACAAGTGCCTAGCAAACGGAACACAACGCTGCCGCCGCTACCTCTGTATATATAGTTCTTCACGCTTTCCTGATCTCGATTCGTACAACGCAGTGCTTGGTACGCGATACACCGGTGGCGGCGGCGGCGGCGGCGGTAGCGGCGGTAGTGGTCCGCGCGGAGACGACGCAGCCGGGAACGTCTGGTCGGACCTCCGGCCTCTCCGCACCTCCTCCTCCTTCGACCCCTGCGCCTCCCCGTCCTCTTCGTGGGCTTCCTCCGAGGACACCGATGGCGGAAATGCCGATAGCGGGGGGGAGGGGATCGGCGATGCGGGGCTCGATCGGGGGAGGCGTTTTGAAGGGAGAGGGGGGGGCTTAGGCGGTGAAGTCGAGGCGCCCGTGGTTGTGGGACAGGGCTTGGGGCTGCGGAAGGGCTCAAAGTCGTCGGCTTTGACCGGTAAGCTGGGTGTGTGTCGAGCCGTGCATGTTGTACCTGGCACTTCGTGCATATCTACGGGTACGATAGACTGATGGTACAAATATGTAAACTGCGAGGCTGATGGTATGAATGTTGTTACACTGCGTTCGGTCGCTGTATATATAGCTGAGCTTGTTTTAGCTAGCTCTGTTCGGGGTGGCTGTTCTCCGCTATCTTTTGTAAATTTTATGAAATACATCATTTTTTTGAGGCGTGGTACGATAGAGGAAACACATTTTTCCTTGCAAGGAAAATACTTTATGACTGACGGGCTCATCGGCTGAGGAGCTACTCAATAAGGCACCTGCCTTCTGCGCCATGCCTGATCGTTGGAATACAGTCACTATACGTAGTGTTTCACAATATGTTTCGTGATGTACTTAGGCCACCGAATTGCTCATCAAGTTACCTGCCAAGATTTATTTTACGCTACCATCAGTTTTTGAGTTACGTATGAAGCTCTTCCAGTTAGGAACCTCGAAAAAAATAGGTACAACTCTACCGTGCGCAGCACGCGTCTTTTTGCGTTCGTTTTTGTTAACGAAGGGACCACACACCATGTGTTTTTATTTGTTTACTCGTATCCGTGTCGAGTCGTGTATCGCGCTGGGGGCAGTACAACATGGGTCTTGAACGTAACTATGATTCAAGTGCTACCGTGGGGGAGCTGAGATTCGCTCAAGCCTTAACCAAACAATTCGCTCATGCCACAATTATTTCTTTTTTTGCAGGGAAAGCTTACTCCTGATGGTGGCTGATGGATAACGCCACCCCCATACTAGTAAGGGCATTCGGCCAAGTTCAAGAAGAAAAAATGGCGGCCGGTTGGCGCAAAAACACTCCCCAAGCCAGCAACGGATATAGCGGATATTGAGAGCCCAAATGATATTATAATTACTTTAAGAAACGTGGCTTGCATGCACACGAGTATCCTTTTGCGCCGTGACGTTAACTTAACGCGTATTTTAAGCGGACCCTAACTGTGTGTCGCCACCTTTCCGCTTCGTCTCTTCAGGGACCTTAACAACGCGCCGCAGTGAGAGTCCGCCGAGCGCTACATACAGCTATCTCCCTCGTTTCTGCTCGCAATACGTAGCATCCATTCCTACGTACACTTTTAGTGTATTTTCTGGTGACTTTTTTTTTTTCACGCACAAGGGTGGGTCCTGTCAGTACCAGCAACCACCGCGTATGCGCAGTGCGTCGGGCGCCACGGAGAAAGCGAACCGCCTCGGTGTGTCGTCGAGCCGCATTTACGGTGCGTGCTGCGTTTGCGCCAGCCTTCGGGTGTTCGCCGTGGCTCGTATCGGCCCTCACTCCCGACCCCGAGCTTTCCTCAACAAAAAAAACTCAGACGGCTGATTTAATCGGCGAGGCTGCTGTACACCAGGTACCAGGCACCTGGCGTACGAAATAAATGTGGGTGAAACTCATAAACTAATGAGTGAACATATACTTCGAAGTATATATTATATACATAGTTTCGTTTTTGGAGACGACTGATCAATCAAACCAGTCGAAAACAATCAAAACCTCCAATGGACCGAAGAACGGGCGTAAACGGGCGGTCTAACGGACCGAGCGACACTGCAGATTACACCAACAAATCAGCTCACCAGATTGACAACAACACCGGCAGACAGACCGAACGACGGACCGACTCACCAACCCACCGACCAAACCACCGACCGGATACCCCCTCCCCCCCCCCGCCTCTGCTCCGTGTCGAAAGGGATGCGTGGTCAATGGTCAAATGACTAAGGCAAGCAACAAATGAGTACCCCCCCAATGAACTAAAGGCATAGCAAACAAATGTAGTACCTCCCCGCCGCCGCCGCCCCACCCTTCCCAAAAACCCCTCGTCTACTTGAAAACGTTAGGATAAACTCCGCCGCCTCTCTCGTGTTCTCCTTCACAAGTTCGACGCCCCTACCCCCTGGCGTCCCCTGACCCCGCCCCGATCGAGTTCTATCGGCGTTGGCGTCAGTGCTGGCATCAGTGCTGGTCTCAATGCTGATGTCGGTGCGGCGAATGGGGGTCGTCGAAGTTCGGACAGCAGCATCACCGCTGCTGCTACAGCTCGTATTTTAACGAGGGCCGTGGGCCGCCCTGGCAGCGCCAACCCTCGAGGTACGTGAAGGGGGAAGGGGGGGGGGGGGGCGTACTACTCGTATGGTGTATCATAGCAGGGGAGCGCATATCATACCACCTCATTATTCTAAGAGTTTTTTATCACTTGACTGTAGGATAGGCGCTTTATCAGGTACCAGTGTATTCCGTGAAAAATACTGTAAAAATACGCACCTGATCCACAGATATTGGATAGCGTGTCTTAACCCCCCTCCAAAAGAGCATGGGAACGAACCGAAAGGAATATTGTTTTGCCAGATTGAAATACAATATCACCGATATAGGGGTAGGGGCGGATAAAATTACTGAACTAATTACTTGAGCTAGTGTGCATCAGTTGCTTTTTGACAAAAGAGGGACACGGTATGGAAAACGCATAGATTCAGTGCAGACCGATAAAAAGGTTATCTATGTAGAAAGAGGAAGAGCAAGTAATGGACCGAACGCGCACAAGCATAGTGCACATCGTTTGACGTAGATGAACACCACCATCACTACCACCACCACCAACACCACCGTAGATGGAAGTGGGCACTGTGTGAGGACCGAACGACCATGTACAAAAAAACGTTACCGTTCACACTGGCTTGGCTGGCAAGGCCCAGGAGGATTCTGCATGGACCCAAACACGGGCAGGGATAGGAAGGACCACGAGAAAAACTCAATATGTGGTGCCGTTCGGTCCCGCAAGGCCGAAGAGGGTCAAGACACGCTCTCAGTTTCAATGGTTGATGCAATGGTTGATGCAATAGTTGATGCGATGGTTGAGAATCTCCTTCAGTGAGAAAAAACGTGTTTGGGCCTCAAAAGTTCTACGGTACCCCAATGGTACCTGCCATAGGCCGATCCCTACCGTCCTTTCACGGCCGCGCCAGCGCCGATGGGATGATTTTACAGGGGGGGGGGGTGTACTTCATTTTTAGCAAGGGGGTGTACTCATGTCGTGCACGGCCGTAGTCGTATGACCATAGGCCCTCGCATCCCTACTGTGCCGGGACGGAGCACGTTGGGTTTTCACCAACCAGGCAGATATTGCTTGCACCAATCGCGAAGCACCGCGAGGTATTGGGCGAGTCGCATTGAGGATGAGCTGCATCGTGCTAAGAATCGCCTGTGAGGCGGACTTGCATATGGACGACAGCCTCCAAGCAATTGATTTGCTTTCTGGTGCGGCCACTTCCAGAGACGGCAATGGGTATTGCTATGATGTATCTGCCTCGTGGGTGCCTTACCATATGCACACTACGCTATACGATCATTCTCTCTTGGAGGTGAGCGAGCACCTATATAATACATGATGCGAACTACGGCGGGGTAACAACAAAACGAAAACTCGCGGGGATAAGTGGCCGCTTGTCTTGCGCTCGGTCGGACCAACCATTGGTCATTGCAGTGGCATCTCGGGGCCGCCGGGCACAGTCCAGCGGCACCGCTGTCTTTTTGGGGGGTTAGCAGTACACAGGTAGCCAGAAATCCCCCTCCCTTGCACAAGGTGGGCGTAAAAAACACCCTTGTCGAGACAATGAACAACGTACCAAACCGCACAAGGCGTCGACAGCCTCTCGGGTCGGTACATCTAATAATAATGGTGCGCTACATCTAATAATAATGTTCAATGTCTCCACAAGGATGTTTCTACGCGCGCCCTGTGCTGGGGGGGGGGGGTTGAGGGTTGAGGGTGTCGACCACCTGCTAACGGTAATCTGCAAAAGGCAACCAAGCCCGAACCACAGGTGCAGCAAACCCCCTTAGTTGCGCGGACGCTAACCCCGGTAACCCCCCCCTCCCGCCGCCTTTTCCCCCAGGACCGCTACAGAGGCAATTATCGCCCCTCTCGAGCTTCGCATTACCGAAGGCTCTGTTGCCAGACCGCGGGCCCGATGACAGCCCTTCCCCTAGCCCGGAACCCGACGGGCTGCTATCCGGTGCAAAACCAACACCATACACAACGCCAGTGCAGCAGCTTTCGGACACCGCGCACGCAAACGAAGAACCTAGAACCAGTCTAAGTGGGACGCCGCTTTCCCAAGCGCGCCCAGGAGCGACCCCGGGAGACGGGACGGGGGACGAAGAGGAAGGGACCGCGAGAGGAAGCAATCCGGCGGGTGTGGACAAGGGAGACGGTTGGCTCGGGAGTTCTCCGGCACCGAGGGGGAAAGGAGGAGGAGGAGGAGGAGGCTGCTCGATTTGCTGAGTGCACCCTCTGCTGTGCTGGAGAAATACGTTTGTTGTGTTACCCTTAGCTTGCTTGTGGTGGTGACTTGGGTTGGGTTCTTCTCGGCTCGTTGTGGCGATTCAAGTGTGCTCCTCCTTGTCATGTGGTGGTGATTGTTAGTGTGGAAACCCCCCGGGCCGGACGACGGAGGCGGTCGGTCTCGGGGAACCTTCCGGCAGCGAGACAGAAAGGAGGAGGAGGAGGAGGAGCAGGAGCAGGAGATTGTTCGATTTTGCTGCGCGCACTCAATGTGCTAGGGAAGGACAACAGTTGTTGTGTTACACTTAGTTTGCTTGTGGTGGAGAGTTTTGCAGTTGTGTGTATTCCTTAGCTTGCTTTTGATGATTTCAATTGCGTTCCCCCTTTTAGCTTGTGGTTGGGGTGATTTCAGTTGTGTCCCCCTTAGCTGGCGACGATTCAGTTGTGCCCTCGTGCTCTCCGTGGCTTGTGGGGGGGGGTGGTTCGACTGTTGTCACTCTCTCGGCTTGTTGTGGTGGCGCTCCGCCGCAAGTAATATACCCTCAGTTAGCCTTGCGATTGTTCGCCGCATGTTCGTACGAGGCGTGAGAAATTATCTTAGCTTGCGGTGATTCAGAACGATGCGAACATGTCTCCAGCGCAAAAATTATTTAGTCTACCCCCTCTCTGGTAGAATATAGCATTTCTTCACAAATAGTCCGGGGTCTGAGAAAGGCGCAGGGTACAATCAAATAGTGGACCCGCAACACATTGCTTTTTTTCGTTTCAGGGACACAGTGACACTGCAAGGCCCACTCAAGCGCCACGTGATTCGTGACAATGTTATGAGGTAGTGTGTTTATGAGGTTCTTAGTGCAAAGCCCAGCACTCGAAAGTGAAGGGGCCATCAAGCGCGAGAGAGATAACAACTTTTCGTTTTGAGACTACGAAATTCACATGTCGGACAGATCATCCACAGATCATCTACAGATCATTTGCAGATAATATCAACTGCAGATAGATCTTTTAGATCATCTAGTTCCTCACCTGCCGCTGTGAGAGGTTGCGTAGCACAAATCCAACCCAGGAAACATGTACTAGATCATGTGGAGTATACGGCTCCCACCCGGAAGCATGAGTTAAATCACACAAGATCGGGAATATATCTGCCTTGAAAGGTCTACTGCTTATATAGATCATGATGAAGTGGGAATCGATTGTCTAGATGATCTATCTGATCTGTCTGCTACATATCATGATCTGCCCGAGGCGTGCAGCTACTGCTGCTGTAGTAAGTACACGTGTAGGGGGTAACTAACAACACGGTCGGAGAGGAGGCGGGTGCACAGGCCCACCACCCCCCGTCTTTTTGACGTTGCTGGTGCCACATATAGCGCACTCCAAACACAACATCGTTGTCGCCTCAACCGTCTGCTGGTGGTTACACTCGCCAATGCCCGCTTTCATTCCTCATCTCCAAGTCGAAAACAAGTTTTTGGTACAAGATGTGGGACGACGCAAGGTAACATCCGTAACGTTTAGTGCAGCTGAAAATAACGGAAGGCCCACCAAGCAGTTGAAATTTCGAAGTCTACATAGCCCGAAAGTCGAAAGGCATAGCGGCCAGCGAAAGGAAATCGGTTATACTTCGTGTCGTATGCATCTATCCATAAACACACACTACACACTCGCTGATGCTCAGGGGTGCACGACATCGAGAACATCAACACTGTACCCCTGCAACGCAGACAATACAGCCGGAGCCCTGCCTACTACTGCATGGTGCGGGCCACGCGCCTCCGAACCCAGCTTATTGTCGACGCAACTGGAAGAATCTCCCATAAACCTGCAAATCACATACTGGTATACACGTGCGTGTGCGCACAGCGTCTCTACTACTGTGCGTCCGTCGCAAAATACAAGCGTCCAAGATTTCAACTCCCCCCATTGGAAAGCATCGGGCCGGTATGTTTTCTCCCCAACTTCTCCAAAACTATTTCCTGTACGTAAAAAAATAACCCGGTGCCCGAAAAAACTTAAGGTTTGCCAGGTGTGTATGCGTGCGCGGCCTGCCGAGCGTATAATATAGCACAGCAACAACACGGAAAACGCGGAACGAAAACTTGCAAAACAAAGCAAAAGCTCCAGATTGTTTCGACTTCTTCGTCATCGCCTCCCCACCCAACCAAAACCCGTGGTAGCCATCATCAAGCCAATCCAAGCCAGGGCAAGAACTTCTGCGCCAGGAGCAAGCCTTCCCGAGCTCGAGGCGACCGCTTCGGGTAGGATTTTCGAGGACCCAGCACAGAGCGCAGCAGGCACGCGAAAGGAAGGAGGCAGGAGGAAGCAGGGGGAGGGAAGGGGGGGGTGTGGGCATGCACATGGAAGGAGGCAGGAGGAGGACGGGGGGGGGGGTGCTCATTTGTTGCTTGCCTTATTACGGGGGGCCATAGTAAACACTACTAAACACTACTAAACACTAGTAAACACTAGTAAACACTAGTAAACACTAGTAAACACCAGTAAACACTAGTAAACACTACTGTAGTAAACACTAGTAAACACTAGTAAACACTAGTAAACACTAGTAAACACTAGTAAACACTAGTAAACACCAGTAAACACTAGTAAACACTAGTAAACCAGACGTAGTAAACTATACCTAGTGACACATACCTATACGTATATCTAGAACCATACTAGTAAACCTAGTAATGTATAGAACATATTGACTAAGGAGAATATCTATAATCATAACGGTAAGTGTTCGTTTGACAGTAGGTTTCTTACTAGTGTAGCGGAGGTATATTAGATGGTGTCACCGTAATGGTAGTTTTGACCATGCCACGCACGCCCTTTCGCAGACGGAGCATCGGTGGGGGGGGGGCGAATTTGGCACGTAACGAAAGAGGCAGGAGGAGGGGGGGAGGGTCTACTCATGTGTGCACGCGTAGTCATATGACAATAGACCTCCATCCCCTACAATGCCGACGGACGCGCGTGGAGGGGGGGGCGGCGGGGGCGTGGCAACAGAACGGAGCGAGGACCGGAAGGACGCAGGACGGGAAAAACGAGGGGGGGGAGGGGTGGTTCGAACAGCCTCAAGCCTTACATGCCGCAGGCACAAAGGATCGTGGCCACGCAACGTTGCTCCTACTACAGCTCACAACCTGATCCTCCACAGTGCTGGTCGGGCTGGGCCAACGGGCTGCCCTCTGGCTCTACCGTTTGCAGCGCTAAGACATACAGTACCGGAATTCGATAAAAACTACCGATAGCTGTCAGTGTTTCGATGCGGGTCGGAAACTCCGCTTACGAAAACTGAAAACTGAGGCAGGTCTTTCTTTTGAACTCCTCGCGCCGAACCTTACAGGTGTCAATCCACGCCTGTTCTATTACGACACGCGAGGTTTTTACCTACTGCAGTCGCCACGTTGCCACGCGCGATTAGTCCACCTACAGTACGGTGGTGATAACGTGTACCCCGCCTATTTTTGTTTTTTTTTTGCTTTTTCCCCCCTACTGTTCGTGCGTTTTTGTGACCACGGGCTACAGTAGAGTACTATAGTAGAGTACTACTGTATGCCAATAGCCTACTGGAATGTGAGATCAACAACAATAGCACCTACAACAACAACAACAACAACAATAATAACAACAACGACAACAACAACAACAACAACAACAACAACACTTTGAGCGAGTCGCAGACGAGCCGCGTCAGGGGTGGATCGCAACATGTGCAGTGTGTATCGCACTCGGGTGGGTGTGCACGTGCGGTTCCCGCTGTTCTCACCTGCACAGGCGAACTCTTCGGTGCACTGGTTGAAGTTGCACTCCGCTACGAGAGCCGTGTGTAGCTTATCCCCCGCACATCCAGCGTTCTCTAGACACAAGAGGGTATCCGGATACCCCGAAGTCGACCTTTTTGGGAGTCGGGGTGGATCGACGATGATCACACGCACACCGAATTGGAGAAGAAAAAAAAAAAGAACTCTCAATCCGATCAACTATCCCATATATGTATATATGTAGGCTGCGTATTGGTGGGCACCTCTGGATGGAAATGTAACAGGTGTTTGGGCAGAGTGATGAGTGGTTTACAGCAGCACCGATGACTACAGATCGTTTATTAACTCCTTAAAAACATAACCGGAACAATGTTTTCGGGAGCACTCGGAATCACGTAGTGTGTGTGTGTGTTTTTTCCAGTATGTACGAGTGTAACCTGACTGAGCTTTTGGCGGTATGTTGCTTAGGACCGTGTGTGAGGGGGGAGGCGGTGTACGCATTAGCCGCATGCCGTGCACGGCCGTAGTCGTATGACCATATACCCTCGCATCCCTACGATGCCGGGATGGAGCACGTCGGGTTTTCACCGACCAGGCAGACATTGCTTGCACCAAGCGCGAAGTGCCGTGAGGTATTGGGCGAGTCGCATGAAGGGTGAGCTGCATCCTACTAAGAACCGCTTATGAGGCGGACTTGCATACGGACGACAGCCTCCGATGATTTGCTTTGATTTCTGGGATCGTGTGGGGGGGGGGGTGCACTCATGCCGTGCACGGCCGTAGTGGTATGATCATAGGCCCTCGCATCCCTACAATACCGGGACGGAGCACGTTGGGCTTTCATCAACCAGACAGGGGAGGGAAAGCAGTATCATTATGAATAGTATAAAAAAGGAAGGAAGAAACAATAAACGGAGACTTCAACGCAGTCAGCCAGTGCGGCAGTTGATTCGTTTTTTTTGGTGCGATAAGCTAGCTCACCCGTCAACAGACGACTGTCTGCCTGGATCGGCGAAGACCGGGCAGCACGCTGGCTCCGGTTGCACCGTAAGCGTGTTAATCCTGTCACCAAAAAAATGCGCAGAAGCAGTTATTGATTCATGAGTCGCGCGGGCATGTACAACACGATACCACTATGTACCTAAATGCAAGGAACGTGTGTATGTTAATATTATATCTAAATGGTCCTAATATTTTGGAACATAGTATTTTGTGATAAAAAAAACAAATTATATACGGCGTAGTATGGTACCAAACCATACACTACCAAGGGTTTTGTGAGTGCGAGTAGTACCATTGCGTATGTTTGCCTTCCGACCATGTGCAGCATGTGACCTTCAAAACATTACCAGAAAGAAGAAAAATGCTTCGTAAAGGAAACCAAAACAAAAAAGGAAACCTGTGCGCACAAAATCTGAGATAACTCCCTTCGGGTGGTTTGTTTTATGTTTTCCTTAGCCAGGTTGTCCTGTTGAAAGCGCGTCTATCCCGTCACCACAAGGAGACAACACTTTCACCCCTCGACAGACAGCAACCTTGCCTTGGTATGCCTTGACGGACACCAAGACACTAGGTTTTAGTATGGAATAGCCGGCCCTGCACCCTTGACAGAGTACGTTTTGCCTTCCTTGACATGTCTCTTATTAATGACATATTTGACCTCAAACGGCGTAGAACCACATTCGTGATTCATGGTGGTGGTTTACGGATCGAGGAAACCCAGTGTTGCACATGTTGGACAGATCACCGGTACACACATAACGATCTAGATATTTACGGGCAGATATATTCCTTACCTGTATGATATGTATGATACGTATGATCTGTATGGTCTGTATGGTCCAGTTCATGTCACCGAGTGCAGGCTGTATATATATAATCTGCATGATCTATCAGTAGCGTATATTCCCGGGGTTGGATCTGTACTATACAGATCCTGCACAACACCTCATAAGGGCAGGTTAGGATCTAGATGACCTATCTGTAGATGATTTATCTGTAGATAATCTCTCTGTAGATGATCTATCTGTAGATGATCTATCTGTAGATGATTTATCTGTAGATGATCTATCTACCAGACGTGTGTTACGGTGCACCACCAGGTATTTCTGAGCAAAAGGCAAGAAGAGAAATGAGCGCTGAAAGTTACCAGGTACAGTAGAGTATCTACAGTATCTCTCACCCGCATCCGCTTGGCACGTTTGCAGACGCGTTCGTCCTCAGCTCCTCCAGGCACTCAAAAGCCTGAGATAGAAAAGGCGCAAAAAAACAAACCGGCGTTCTGTTAATGTTATTGTTGTCGTTGAAACTGAAAATGGTGGTTTCACACCTCGGACAGATCATCACCAGATCATACAGATCATCTACAGACAGATATATCATCTACAGATAGATCATGATCTAGATCATCTAGTTCCTAGCCTGCCGTTACGACATGCCGTGCAGGATCTATATACTGCTGTAGTACAGGTCCAACCCAGGAAACGTGTTCTAGATCATGCAGATTATACGGCACCCACCCGGCAACATGAGCTAGATCATACTATTAATACAGTAAATCGATAATATGTCTGCCTTGAAAGGTCTACTGCTTATAGATCATGGTGAAGTGGGAATCGACGATGTTTTCAAGGGGTCAACCCTTGTACTACTAAATGCCAGGTATGAATAGTATGCAAAAAAATCCTATTTTAATAGTCTGATTCCAAGTATTTCGTCTAAAACAAACGTGGATGCAGTTCGTTTCGAAACCTTTACGCCTCGGGCAGATCATGATATGTATCAGATAGATCAGATAGATCAGATAGATCAGATAGATCAGATAGATCAGATAGATCAGATAGATCAGATAGACGAGATAGATCAGATAGATCAGATAGATCAGATAGATCAGATAGATCAGATAGATCAGATAGATCAGATAGATCACACAGATCACAGATTTCCACTTCAAGGTCTAGATATTTCATGGCAGATATATTCCTGATCTGCAGGATATATTGTAGTCCACGTTGAAAGGTGGTAGCCGTATACATCTCCATGATATTGGACACGTTTCCTGGGTTTGATCTGTACGGTACAGATCATGCACAGCATCTCCTAACAGCAGGCTATGATCTAGATGACATATCTGTAGATCATCTATCTGTAGATGATCTGTATGATCTGCCCGACGTGGGAATGTGGAAAGGTTGACAGCCACAGAGTAGAAGCGACGATGGGTGAAGGGTTGGCTGGCCGCTGAAAGACGAACCAAGAAGAACTTCTTGTTTTACCCTCACTGGTCGCCATCCGTCTCGTCATTCATTGCTGACTCGTCAGCTCCCTTTGTACGTACCGCACCGCACCGGAGCATAAATAATGGCACAATGCCACAATATAGTGCATGCCATTCGTGTGGTGGATGGAGAATCAGCACGGACACTGACTGGGGTGTGCTGGATACCGATGGGTGAAACATAACGGTGGAACGCACTAAATAATGTGAAGAACACGACGCACACATTCTCCCATCGTCTTCACAGCTGTATTGCACCCCTCTGGTGTAACATGGTGTGCCTCTTACGCGAAATGAACCAATTCGCTCGGATCTCGATCTCTCATGCCTCCCGAGGCCAGCAGGAAGACCCCCCCCCCCCCCCCAATGAAAGTGTTGGTTGCCCCACAACCTCCCCCCCCCCGCCGAAAGAAAAAGTGTTCGTTGCCTACGTATACTGAAGCTTGGTGGGTCGTCGTGCTTCTGAGCTTGGTGTGCGCATGTTTAAGTCCCGGCATGTCACTACGTTTCTTGTGTGAAAGAGGTTCGAAGGTTCTTGATTTCCCAGAGTAGTACGTAGGGTTTGGCGAGGGGAGAGCTCCGGAGATCCACTGTTGTTGTTACAAAGTCGACGAGATTCCACGAACTCGAAAACATATATTGTGTTGGTTATATTCAGTAACACTGCTGTGTGATGGGATACTCCTGCCGTCGACGCCAACTAATACGAATGCCATCCAACTAATACGAAAACGGACCAATTACCTACATATGAGGTAATTACCGGCCTTCCAAGCCCATACCATTACAACTGTACCTGCTAAATAGATAGACCACTCAGTCAGCGCTGACTAAGTGGCTCACAGCAGCGCTTTAACCTCTATGAACGAACATAAAGCAATCGCCGCAGCGGGTGGGTGGTCGAGTCACATGTATGTATACATACGTAGGATAAAATCGTGAGAGCACATGCGTACGAGGTAGCCTTTTGGGTTGTATGTTGTGTGTCGCAGCCGCGTCTGATCGTCCTGCAGTACGGACATACGCACCTCGACATAGCTGCAGCCGGCACACTTGAGGTAGAGGGGCCCCATGTTTCCCCCTCCCACCTCGTAGCAGTTTGACGCATGGTACGCATGGTACGCCGTACCGGAGGCGCTTGAGGCGTCGCCTTATTTTCGAAAACAGTAACGGATGGAACGCGTTGTTCACGAAAGATATGCATGTGACAATGTCTGTAAGATGTCACAAATCGGAAAGACCAGCACGATATACTGGCGGTAGATCATCTAGATAAAGTGTGGAGGGCGTACGCTTTATTTTTACCCATCCGCCGGAGGATTAAAAAAAAAAAAACATAATCTATACGTACAGCAGATCATCTAGATACCACACATCGGGAAGATCATCATCTAGATCATCTACAGTACATCATCTCTGTAGATATCACACTTTGGGCAAACCATGATCTAGATAATCTATTGAGGGGGACCATAGTTAATAGGTCCAAAATATTGTTACAGTAGTAAAAATAGGGAAATATATACCCGGTAGGTTTTTGTTTGTACCTTAGGTTTTATTTATTACCTGGTAGTATTTACTAATTTACTAATTTACTATGCCCCCCCGTAATAGATGATCTAGATACCACACTTCGGGCAGAACATGATCTGTCTGTGCTGTATAGATCATCTAGATGCCACACATCAGACCAATTATATGCAGTACTCGTAGTCACACTGTAGACACATATTAGTTAGATCGTCTACAGTAATTACCATAGATTCTACCAGGTATGTACGAGTATACTTCTACCAGGTATGTACGAGTATACGAAGTAGTATGTTTTTTGCCGTTATATATTTAATGTTGTGAAAGATACAACCCGTATACAGCAGTAGGACCTACAGCAGTACATCGCTACTACTATAGATCGTGCAGATCATACGAGTACGTATACAGCAGTACTTTTGGGGTGTCTACGATCTACGTATGTATCTGTCACGAGATATCTAAACCGTGAAAGGGGGGTGGTGTGATTTGTCCGATGTGAGGGTTATACTCTAAACTAACTACGTTGTACGTACGTACGACTAAACCGAGTACGACTGACTGCAATTACCCGTCATATCTATCTACGGTTGGTACGCACATACGTACTGGTACGGTCGGTGTACGAGTAGGTATCTTCGCAAACACAAACTCCTGTGTGTGCTTCGCTTCTGAGAGAGCGAGCGCAAAAAAAACAGTCTCGCTCGTGTTCGACGACGACAGACAGCCAACGGTCGAACGATTGCACGTATCATACATCCTGATCACGACTATTAACGATTAACACACACACAGCAGCAGCATCGATCAGTACTACAACAGTACGTACATTGATTGGCCCTCGCTCACCGTTGACAAGAAGAAGGGTTGGACTATAAGGCAGCACCGCTACAATGTAGAAGAGGACCATGCTCGTCACTTTCCGAGAGAGCAAGCTTAAGGGCGTCCCGGATATCCGACCAATATCCATCACAAGCATTCCTCCTCCTCCTCCTCCTCCTCCTCCTCCTCCTCCTGCTGCTGCTGCTGCTGCTGCTGCTGCTAACGGTCTGCTACGGCGGCGTTTATTCCGTTTCCGATGGCGATACAAGCATTGAGCTTGATGTTTTGCGTGTATACTATACTGACTGGCTTGCACCTCCTGGACCACCTGGACCGGGGGTTCTTTGGCGTCGTCGTGGTCTGATCGAAGCTTTTCAAGCTTTGACAGACCGTCGTCCGCGATGATTCCCGCAACGCACGCACTGACTAATTCATAACTACCTGGTACATCTTACGAGAGCACAACAGCGGCGGTAGGGGTAGTCATACTTCTCCTGCTTGCTTCTGCTGCTGCTTGCTGTGTTCCTGCCATGTATACCTACCTGGTGGTATAATACTGTTGAAAGGGTGTGCGTATCATGTACGAGCCAATCTGATACCGGTACCAATCATCACCGACCGGCAGTAATTTCCGGATACGAAGTATATCCCGGATCTTATTGGAATATATTTTGGTCTTTTGGATGATGATGTCCGAATATTATTGGAAATTTGAAACGAGCCACCAGCAAATAAATTATTATTATACGTAAGATCGCCTCCTTTTTGCTATCGTACGGTTTGAATTTTATATCTCATGGATCCAGATCGATAATGGATCCAGAAGATCGACAAAGGATTCAGATCGAAAATGGAACCAGATCCTTCATCCAGATCTATAATGGATCCAGAAGAAAAGATCGACGAATGATTCAGATCGAAAATGGAACCAGATCCTTCACAGAGATCTCTATTATTATTACGTACTACCTGTACACACCTGGACAGATCATTATCTTGTACCTGGTAGTAGATACACTCGTAATCTATACGTACGTATACGAGCTGGTTCAGGCATATCACCCCAAATTGTACCATTCGCGAATGAATGCCGCATGCAATAGCAACCCAAATGTCACATATATTTGGTATCATACTGACCGCCATGAACAGATTATTACTATTAATAGTGGAAGAGGCGGGTGACATCGCCAGTCTTTTTTTCAAGGACCTACAGCCTACAGTAGAACTGGCGCCACCGCCGAAAATGTGGCCCGACCAATCACAGGCCTTCAAAAAAAGAGGTCAATAATAGTCAGGCGTTTCCGTAGGAAAATACGTCTGTTCCCCCTTTTTTTTCTGAACGAGCCGCTTCAAGGTGGTCCAAGGCCTGTTTGTACAAAGTTTCAAAGTTTCACGCAAAAATTAGAAGGTCTGATTCCGTTTGATCAGTGTCAAGATATATCATATTGAATTATTATTATTTTATTATTGTATATTATTTGCCTTCCGACAATGTGCAGGGCGTTATTCGTTCAGAATGAAAAGGCTGACACAATTCGTCGAATACCACCACTCTCAATGAGGCGTGCGAGCGCGAAGCGCGAGCCAAAAGCTTAATAATGAATCGCATACGAGGGTATATAGCGTGCCTCGTTTTAGTTTCTCTGAGTGTGTACGTAGTATGTGCGTAAATCAAATTTGATCCCATGGGAAATCGCATTGGAAAACCCACGGGAAATCCCATAGGATTGATACTATGGAAAATCCCAATGGAAATCCCACGGGAAATCCCATATAAGAAAAATATCAAATTAATCCCATGGTTAACCCCATAAGAAGTCCCATAGGAAGTCCCGTGGGAAATCCGATTTGAAATCCCGTAATAAATCCTGTGGGAAGTACCAAGTAACGTGAAATAATTGACCAAGTAACGGTGCAAAAAGTTACTTTACAGCGCAGTGCTAATTTTTTTATCATAAGTATTGTCCAGGTAACGTGAAATACTGGGGCAGTCGGTCCGTGCAAAAACTCAAGTACAGTGTTAATTTCATCATTATTATAATCATCAATCACGAAGGGCAACTCGTTCTTTCATTGATGCCTTCCGTCTCTCTACGAGTAGATCTCCAACCCGGAAGTATCGATCCTCCACACTCCACTCTATGACAACACTCGCTACATCTTATAATAGGAGCTCCATTTTTTTTTTCTTCGTACCAGTCTGTCCGGGTCGTTTGGATACCATATCAATACCTAAAACAGTCCTCATGTTGCCGTACAGAGAAGTATTATAACCAGTACGCGCTTTCGTGCACCCCGGACTGCCCGACTAATCTCCAATATTCCAGCCTACGGGCCCGTTTACTTATCGGTTTACCCCCCCCCTTGGTCAATGGTCAAATTACTAAGGCAAGCAACAAATGAGTACGCCCCCCGGTCGAGTAGATCATTTGTGCGGGGTGGAGAACCTTTGTTCCGCACAAGGGGAATGGTCGTATCACGTAGTGTTAATATGGTAAGGCGTCCGCGAGGCAGTTACATAGTAAAACCCATTGCTGTCTCCGGAAGTGGCCACACCAGAAATTAAATTAACTCATTGAAGCTGTCGTCCATATGCAAGTCCGCCTCAGAGGCGGTTCTTAGCAGGATGCAGCTCACCCTCCATGCGACTCGCCCAATACCTCACGGCGCTTCGCGCTTGGTGCAAGCAATGTCTGCCTGGTTGGTGAAAACCCAACGTGCTCCGTCCCGGCATTGTAGGGATGCGAGGGTCTATGGTCATATGACTACGGCCGTGCACAACATGAGTACGCATGCATGAATATCGAGTACACCCCCCCCCCTATTCCTTCCGTTGGTTGGCTATACGTAGCCGCCACTGTGTAAACTTGGTACACACTAATACAGCAGTCAATGGGAAAAAACGTACACACAAATAGCTGGTATCACAAAAAAATGGGGTTTCACAAAAAAACATGCACTCAAAAGCTGCAACTCCAACTACTAATGAACGCGCTACGTATACACTCGTATAGCTAGGATGGTGACCGATTAGGCCAGCCAGGAGGGAAGGTACTACTCGTACTTATAAAATAGATGCCAGGCATTTCACAAGAAAAAAGGCAACGACCAACCGGCACCGAAAAATAAGCTCGGCCCACGCGCAAACACCGATACACCAATACAAACCGTAGGACGCCAGCCATAACCCCCCCCCCCCCCCCCCCCCCCCCCCCCCCCCCCCCCCCCCCCCCCCCCCCCCCCCCCCCCCCCCCCCCCCCCCCCCCCCCCCCCCCCCCCCCCCCCCCCCCCCCCCCCCCCCCCCCCCCCCCCCCCCCCCCCCCCCCCCCCCCCTCCCACAAAAAAAAAGCCATGGGTCTGTTTGTGCTCACGCGCTGGCGGGAATATACAACGTGAGAAATTGACGCGCGGGATTTAAGCCACATGAGTCCGTCGACGGTACAACAGTACCAAAAAGGGAAAATCAGTGTCAAACCTTGTTGATACCCGGTGTGCCCTTCCCCTCTACCACTATGTACCTATACATAAGGGCCGCTTGTGGGTTACTATTCAATCCAAATGGCCCTTATATTCAGAGACATGTTGGTATCAATAGATAGGTCCGCGTCATTATCCACGAGTTCAGAGGTTGCACTCAAGGTCTGGTCTGTCACTTCTGTTCCGTGTAGACCTCGAGGGACCGACCTACCTCGGCGTGTATACTCCATATATTCCACAACCACACAAAATAAATAATAATGCCTGCCCGGAGCGTCCGCCCACACATTGGCGTCGACGGCAGAGCGCCAAAAAAACAAAATGACGAAAACGTGAGATCGTATCAACAGTAACTGCCTGGTGCATACGTAGGCAAGAACATTTTGAGCAGTGCAAAGCATCACTGTCCTTGCGAGCATGGTACTGGTCTCCTTACGCTTTACACCAGTATCGGCTGTACTAAGCACCCACCCCTAAAGCTCGCGGTGGGTGCTTAGTACGGCCGATACTGCACTGTAATCAAGTCATTAGTTTCGACATTTTTTCTACTATACTATAATCAAGTCATTCAAGTCCCGAAAGGGCATGCGCAATATCAACGGTGGTGGTAAGAGTCTGGCATGCTTTCTCTCGCCTTGAGCCCATCCCCCGGTCGTTGTACGTACGTATATATACGTAGTCCGGGATACGGCTCAGGTCCACAAGCTCGACCACGACTCGCTATCGTTCTGTTACTCCAGCAAGCGGCAAACCACAGACGCCCTACCAATGGCGTCACACACTGGCAAGCATACAGGCACACATACTGGCAAGCATACTGGCAAGCATACTGGCAAGCATACTGGTAAGCATACTGGCAAGCATACCGGCAAGCATACTGGCAATCATACTGGCAAGGAAATCACCAACGCACATCGCCAATCAACAACAAGAACGGACACACGCAATCTCGAAGCCCTAATGGCGAACACACTTCACAAAAAACACTGGCAAGCAAATTGATCAGGCCAGCAAGGCATACTGGCGAAGAAAAAAAAAATGGCAAACCTCGTAGTGGCAAGAACAATGGCAAAAAAACTGGCAAAGCATGCTGGCAAGGCATGCAGGCAAGCAAACCAACTAGCAAACTGGCAAAACATACTGGCAAAGCACACTGGACAAGCATGCTGGACAAACATGCTGGCGAAAAGCAAAATAGCAAAGCTTACTGGCATCGCACACTAGCGAAGCATACTCAAGCAGAGCACACCGGTAAAGCACACTGGCCAAAAGCAAACCGTGCATTGGCAAGAGCACTGGCAAGTAAAGCATGCTGTCAACGCATACTAAAAGAGCAAAGCATACTGGTCGAGCGCACTATTAATAGCAAAGCACACTATTAACAGCAAGCAAAAGCAATACTGGCAAAAAATATTGGCAAGTGCCCTTGCAAGCACATAGGTGAGGCTTTGCACCAAATCGCCGCGAACACAAATACAACGGGATCAAAAACCCCAATCCCGGACAAAAAAAAACAACAAAAAACGAGCCCGAATAGAAGGCGAACAGAGCCGGCGTCCAAAACAGAGCCCGGTCCGCTCCTCACAGACAAAGCCAACACAAAAAACTAATCTACACCCCACTTGCACAGAGTTGTTGCTGCCGTCGCTGCTGCGCGAGACGGAGTTATCCACGATAACCAAGCGCGACTC
Organism: Saccharina japonica; assembly: GCA_008828725.1. Classification (NCBI taxonomy): domain Eukaryota; class Phaeophyceae; order Laminariales; family Laminariaceae; genus Saccharina; species Saccharina japonica. Next base: position 581,484 of record MEHQ01004355.1, on the reverse strand, counting down.
GACACTGTCCACATAGAGGACACCCCCACTCGGCTCGTCGCAATGCGTGCGTGCGTGCGTGCGTGCGTGCGTGCGTTTTTTTTTTTTTTTCAGAACTCGGACGACGAAGGAATCAACACCACCGCGCTTTCCACCTCAAAAACGCTCACAAGAAATATATACGGAGTGTCTGTTTTACGCAAAAAGGAACAACAGTTTCAACCGTTAACCATTGAAACACGCTAGCTGGACCTCTCCCCCCCCCCCCCCGCCGCTCCCCCTCCGGTGTATACCCGTGGTTAACCTCGCCGAGCTCCACCCTCCCTCCAAATGCCAGACACCCGCAAGTTGAACCTTTCACTCCTCCTCCTCATCCTTTTCCGCCCCCTCCCGCTCTCCTTCCCTTTTTACCACCGCCGAATTCCACAAGCCCCCCCCAACAAAACTCAAAACGGCGTCGGACTATTCTTCTCCCGATGGGTGCAGCCGGAAAGCTTAATCGACCAGCCCAATTCGACCGACCAACCTTAACACAGCAAAAACCGAATCGATCAGCCTAATTCGACCAACCTAACACAGCCAAAATCGACCAGCCTTACTCGACCGACCGACTAAAAACAATACCGCCAAGCCAAAATCGACCGGCCTAACTTAGCCGGCCAAACACAGCCAAATCGGCCAGCCTAATCCCACTGACCAAACTCAATACCGCATCATCGGAGTATCGTTCTTACGATCGGCTTATCTGGAAAGCCGAATCGACCAGCCAAACTCGACCGACCAAACACAGCCAAATCGGCCAGCCTAACACGACCCACCGACCGAACACAGCCAAATCGGCCAGCCCAACTCGACCGACCAAACACAGCCAAATCGGCCAGCCTACCTCGACCGACTACACACAGCAAAACTGGCTTTTAGCCTGATTCGACCGACCAAACACAGCCGAATCGGCTTTCAGCCCAACTCGACCGACCAAACTCAGTCGCGATTGGCTTATCCGGAAAGCCGAATCTACCAGCCTAACTCCGCCGATGCCAACCCCAACCCCTACTCGAACCCGACGCCGATACAATGCCTGAGAATACCGAAGAGCCGCCATCTCTGTTACCCACCCGTAGGCAAGCATAGTGCCATGATACCCGTGCGTACACAATGCTTCCTTCATGAGCAAACGTTATTTATTTATTTATTTTTTTATGAAGCGGCCTGGCGCAACCAAGCAAACGAAACGCGTCGCTGCCATGACCGACGGGCCACTACCGGTGTTGAATATCGTATCGAACTTTCCGATATATCGGAAATATCGAAATTTCCGATATATCGAACTTTCGATCTTCAGTATAATATCGAACGCATTCTGCCCTGTTTTATGCCGAAACCGAACGAAAGGTTTCAACGTATCGAGACTATCGAAATCGTATCGATATGATTTTTTCGTTTATACGGGATTATCGTATGGCATGGAGCTCGTTCATTGTAACTCGTGGTTCGGTATTATAGTATCGGGTCCAACTCGATTATCGGTATCCTCATGTCGCATCGAACTCGATTTTCGTTCATCGGTATTCTCATATCGAATCGGATTATATTCTCGTTCCATACCCGATATGCACCACTACCGGCCACGTCCCTCCCGCCAACGACTCTAACCTTATTCACGGTCCGGATGTGTATATATTCTAGAAGGAAATCGTAAAAAGGGCGCAAAAACAACCTGAGGCAGCCAACAAAAATCGACGAGGCTAAGACAAAAAATAAAATAAACACACCACTTGTCTCCATCCCACCTCGTTTCATCCCGCCCCGTCTATTCCGCCCAGCCCCATCCGCGCCGACCTTGCAGTCGCCGCGGTTTCTTCCCCTTGACCATATAGGGGGGGGACCATCACCCCCCCTCCCGTTAAGAAAACAAAAGCGGGCCCCGCTTGCGCCGAAGAAAAAATATTTCTTCGATAAGCGAGGGCTGTTAACAAAAAGAACCGACCATCTCGACCACGACCAGGCATATCAGCGACCAATAATCGGATTATTCGATGACCGACCGTCAGACCAATCAATGACCGACGAGCAGGCGAACGAACCAATGACCGACCGCCAAAAGGGCCGACCACCGCAAGAGAGCAGCGACCACAACTCGGAGAAAGGGACGCCCCTCCCTCCCTCCCCCCCCCCCCCCCCCCCTCCCCTCACCTCAATACCACCACTCAATCCCCACAAGGAAGCACAGGGACCCCCCCCCAAAGGGATCTCCCGCCCCCCACCGCCTCCAAAGGGATGCGTGGTCGATGGTCAAATGACGTAAGGCAAGCAACAAATGAGTAAGCCCCCCACCCCCATGCCAGCGTTCGCTCGATCCTCGTTAGGCTTAAGGGCGGCGTGCAGCATGCAAGCGATTGCTGCACAAAAAACGCCTATTACTAGCTCGTCTAGACCACGTGCGTGCCCCCTTCTGGCACCACGTGTTGTGCGCCGCCCCGCAAGGCAGCACCTATCCTGGGAGGAGGCTGCACCTATCCCGAGAGGAGGGAGGCGAGGCTGTCACGGAACCGAGAACCAAGGGTGCTCCAACATCTGCGCGGGCAACAGCCTGTCTTCCGGGTCGTGGGCGAGGGTCTGGTTGATCAACGAGATCGCCTGTATCATAGGCAGGGAGAGGAAGAGGTCGGGGGGGGGGGGGGGGGGGGGGAAACCTTAGAACACCGAAAGAAATGAACAAAACAGACAAAAAACACTATAAATATGTACACACAATGAAAAACCAGACATGATTTTCTCCGAGGAAATAAACTTCTGCAGGACTCAAAAGCCTCACCTCGTCCGACAGCATCGGCAGTCTGTTCCTCTCGAGGAACGTTCGCACGAGCCCCCTGTAAACCACGAGCTTGTAATCCCGGTCGTTCCTCGTGGCGCAAGCGAAGGGGGGGCAGCCCGTGAGCATCATGAACAGCATGGCTCCCGCAGCGAAGACGTCCACCTTAACTCCGTCGTAATCCTGCGGGGAAAAAAAAACGCCAGGGGGGAGGAGAGAGTGATGGTACATACAAGACAACAAAAAAAACTTGCGACACCTGACTTCACCTTTAGTTTTTGAGGTTTTTGAGGCCTAGATAGGGGGGGGGGGGGGGTGGGGGGGGGGGGGGGGGAACATTCACCACCCAAAATTTAAAAACACAAAACACCCAAAAAAAAAAAAAAAATTCGGACACCCCGTCTTACCTTTTTTTTTTGGGGGTTTTGGAGGCCTGGGGGGGGGGGGGGGAGCCTTTTTGTTTGGGGGGGGGGGGGGGGGAACATTCACCACCCAAAATTTAAAAACACAAAACACCCAAAAAAAAAAAAAAAATTCGGACACCCCGTCTTACCTTTTTTTTTTGGGGGTTTTGGAGGCCTGGGGGGGGGGGGGGGAGCCTTTTTGTTTGGGGGGGGGGGGGGGGGAACATTCACCACCCAAAATTTAAAAACACAAAACACCCAAAAAAAAAAAAAAAATTCGGACACCCCGTCTTACCTTTTTTTTTTGGGGGTTTTGGAGGCCTGGGGGGGGGGGGGGGAGCCTTTTTGTTTGGGGGGGGGGGGGGGGGGGGGGGGGGGCAGACATTCAGCATCACAAATTATGAACGTACAATGCATCACAAATAAGGAACACATGTCCCCCTGCTTTTCACGCCCCCTGTAGGCAGGAAGGGCTCAGGGGGAGGGGGGGTACTCATGGCGTGCATGATGGCCGTAGTCGTAGGACCATAGACGGGGGGGAAAGGGGGGGCAGACATTCAGCTCAGCATGGCAAAATTATGGACACATGTTCCTCCCAACGTTATCCCCCCCCTCCTCCGGTTTACCTCCCTGTAGGTTGGCTGTGTGCCGGTGGATTACCCGTAGAACGTTCAGTCGCACGCCTCATAAATATATTCGGACGAGAACAGCTTTAGATTCGTTTTTGTCGGACCCTCGCACCGAGGGCAGAAACATCAAACTGCGCTTCCGGAGAAGCGGAGTCTTCAGAAATTGTGTACCTCTCCGAGAGGCTCTAAAAAGAGTTTTATGATTGATTTCTCTCCGGTGAGTTTAGTTGTACGATTGTTTTTCCTAGGTTTCTCGGTTGAAAAAAAAACACACAAAAAAAAGCACCAGGAAGCCAAGGGCGTAAAAAAAAAAGAGAAAACGACACCACACTCGTAGGAAGGTCAGAATGAAAAACAAACCGGATCGCTGTGATCACAGGATGAAATGAGCGAAAACCATTTTTTTTTCGTTTTTTGTTCCCTTTTTTTAACTTGGTTTTAGAGACCCCCCCTATTTTATTTTCGCTGGTGGGGGGGGGGTGTACTCATGTTGTGCACGGCCGTAGTCATATGACCATAGACCCTCGCATCCCTACAATGCCAGGACGGAGCGCGTTGGGTTTTCACCAACCAGGCAGACATTGCTTGCACCAAGCGCGAAACGCCGTGAGGTATTGGGCGAGTCGCATGGAGGGTGAGCTGCATCCTGCTAAGAACCGCCTCTGAGGCGGACTTGCATATGGACGACAGCTTCAATGAGTTAA
>MEHQ01004355.1:549120-576743 GCA_008828725.1 Saccharina japonica | reverse complement strand
GTAAAAAAAAAGTTGACTTATTGTTTTCTGGGATCACAACGGTCCGGTTCTTCCCTCCAATATAGGGGGGGGGGGTAGTGGGGTATCTGGGATTCAGATCCGCGCATACCCTTGAGGAAGCCAGTAAAAAAATCGAACCTTAGAACACCGAAAGAAATGAACAAAACAGACAAAAAACACTATAAATATGTACACACAATGAAAAACCAGACATGATTTTCTCCGAGGAAATAAACTTCTGCAGGACTCAAAAGCCTCACCTCGTCCGACAGCATCGGCAGTCTGTTCCTCTCGAGGAACGTTCGCACGAACCCCCTGTAAACCACGAGCTTGTAATCCCGGTCGTTCCTCGTGGCGCAAGCGAAGGGGGGGCAGCCCGTGAGCATCATGAACAGCATGGCTCCCGCAGCGAAGACGTCCACCTTAACTCCGTCGTAATCCTGCGGGGAAAAAAAAACGCCAGGGGGGAGGAGAGAGTGATGGTACATACAAGACAGCAAAAAAAACTTGCGACACCTGACTTCACCTTTAGTTTTTGAGGTTTTTGAGGCCTAGATAGGGGGGGGGGGGGTGTACTTCATTTCCATGCATGGCCGTAGTCGTATGACCATAGACCCTCGTATCCCTACAAGGGGGGGGTTTCATGTCAGGCATGGCCGTAGTCGCATGACCATGGACCCTCGGATCTCTACAATGCCGGGACGGGGCACGTCGGGTTTTCACCTACCAGGCATGCATTTGCTTGCTTGCACCAAGCGAGAAGCGAGTTGTGAGAGGTATCGTAAATAAGGCCAAGCGAACATAAATAAAAAAAAATGCTAGTGTACTAGGTGCTTTGTACAGAAATCCCACCCTCACTGCTTTGATCTTCAGTTTAGCCTTTTGTAGGAGGTGCGTGTTCTTCACATTAAACCATCCTTTCTGCCCATGGACATCCAGCACACCCAGTGTCCGTGCCGGCTCTTCATCCCAGAGAGATCGTACCAGTTATGTGGTCACACAAAAATACGACACAGAGATACTACGTTGCAATGCAGTAAGCAGAGCACACAATGCAATGCCATATAAGACAGGCACTGCTAGCAATTCAGATGCTTGAAAGAGAGGAAAAGAAAAGAAACGAAAAGAAAAAGAAAACAGGAAGAATAAAAAAAAACAGGCAAACAGACTAACAAACAAGCAAACAAAAACAAACAAAAAGTGTCGTGCGCCCCCCGGATTATATGCGACAGATCACGTTAAATAAAAATAGAAAATAAAACAGGAGGTGGGGTGGTCTAAAGTAATACTATATACCAGGTACTTGTTATCGCTTTTGCCATGCTGTGCACACCGACGCCTTTCACACAAAAAAGCCACATGACAGAAGAACAAAACCCCTGTGAAACAAAAGGAGGGAGGTAACGATTACGAGCATTGCCGCTGTCACGCGCACGCTCGCCAGCGTAACTTGAAAAAAAAAACACGATCTGCCCCACTGACCTGCTGCCTGAACACCTCCCTGGGGCGGTAGGAAGGCTTCATAGTCCGACCGTCATCCCTCGACATCATTCTGGAAAAATGGCGACGGTGGCATTAATGTTGTTGTTGGTAGTGGTGGTAGTCGGGGGGGGGGGGGCAAGCCCCCCCCCGCCCCCCACCCTGCCCCGTCTCGCAAGGAGTGCTTGGTCAATGGTCAAGTGACTAAGGCAAGCACAAAATGAGCACGCCTCCCCCCCCCTCCCCCCTCCCAGCCACCGCCACCGACTCCTCAAGAAGCACTGACCTTCGACCTGCGACGTTTATCGGCATCGCGAGGGCCATGCCGAAATCAATGATAAAAGCATTTCGTAGTTGCCGGTCGATGAGGGTGTTCTCGAGGGACATGTCGTGGTGGCAGATACCCCTCGAGTGGATGTACTGAACAAACGAATCAACGCGCGCGGGGTTCAAGTTAAGCTAACCCCCCTTCAGCCCTTAAAGTGGGGGCCGCAGTCGTGTTGTGGGCAGAAAAATACTTGGGGGATTCTAGTAATATTTTGGTTTCTGTGGAGTGCACTAGTGGGTTAAGAATAAGAAGACACAGAAAAGAGGACAAGAAAGCGAGGGCGTTGACAAGTGCAGGAGGCGGTTTTGTAGGAGATAGGAGGGCAAGGGGGGGGTGTACTCATGTCGTGCACGGCCGTAGTCGTATGACCATAGGCAAGGGGGGGGGGGGGGGGGGGGGGTACTCATTTGTTGCTTGCCTCAGTCATTTGACCATTGACCACGCATCCCTTTCGAGACGGAAGAACCGTTCCTACTCCTAATAGAGACACCTCCAACAAGAGAAATGCCGTGAGGCATGACAAGGCAAAGGGGAGACATAGCATCACCTCTTCGGTTCTTGACACGAAGATCTCTGCATCTCACCTCTATAGTGCCGGCATGCGCCAGTAGTGGTCCCTCTATAGTGCCGGCATGCGCCAGCCAGCAATACCGGCACAATAGCGGCTACCGGCACTACTACTACACTACCACACCGGTTATTATAATCTCATCCGCGCCCAGCGATTTCACGGGCACTATATATATAGCGGGCAGCCGGCTCTACTCAACCGGCATTATAGAGGGCAACCGGCACTATAGAGGGACCACTACTGTACCTGCATCCCCTCCACGATTTGTCGGAACAGCGGCCTGACATCCACCTCACGCGCCGGATTGGCAGCACCCTGGACCCAGTCGAACATCTCTCCTCCGTCGATGAAAGGGGTCACCAAAAAAATTGACGTTTCTGCGCCGCATCACAAAAATAACAAAATGTCAAATAATACCAAAAATAAGGAGAAAAAAAAAAAGAAAAAAAAAAAGAGTTCGTACTTACTCTTGGGCACGTATGATACGATTTTCTTCTAGGGGATCTTCTGTCTCCTTGCGTCATGCGTCATTTGTATTATGTTTCGTTTCAGAATTCGTGTTTTTTATTGTCCTTTTGTTATTATTTTCTTGGTTTGGCTCGTATCGTTGTGTTCTCGTACCCGGTGCGTTGACATTTCACTTACTTTACCCATTAATTTGCGTTTATTTTGTTTAGGTTTTTCTCTGTCTCACAGTCTGTGACCACATAATTTGTATCTCTAGGATTAGGAATCAGGACAGACACTGGGTGTACTGATGTAGCTGGGTAGAAATAACGAGTTTAATGTGAAGACAACGCACACATATTAATATTATACTGGTACATATTATACATAAAATATAAATACGTATATACTTCGTATACCCGGCACGAACAAATATCAAAATAACAAAAATGACGAAATGTGGCGGAACAAAAAAAATAATCAGCAACAACAAATAAGTAAAAAAAACAACAATTTTTGACAACATAATAAAATGGGTCATGATCAACGGACAAAGCCAGACAGCAGCAGGTAACAGATAACAAGGTAATAAGATGAACAAAAAAGACAACAAAGAGTCAATGCTCAAGGGACCAAAGGACAGCAGCAGGTACAGTAACACAATAACGAAATAACAAATTTGAACCAAATAAGCCTTGATCAAGGGACAAAGAGAGAGCAGCAGATACACGAAACAACAGAATGACAAAAACAACAAAACGCATCAATATCACGGGATAAAGAGAGACACCACCACCATCACCTACTGTACAGGTACATAGCCGCGTATTTCCCGTTTCATCGACGGGTCACCGAAAGATAGCCGTGTCTGTGCTGCACCACAAAAAAAAACAATTAAACGATTCCAAAAGCGTTACTACTTCTTCTACTACTACTACTACTACTACTACTACTACTACTACTACTACTACTACTACTACTACTACTACTACTACTACTACTACTACTACTACTACTACTACTACTACTCCTACTCCTACTCCTACTCCCACTCCTACTCCTACTACTATTCCTCCTCCTACTACTACTCCTCCTACTACTACTCCTCCTACTACTCCTACTCCTATACTCCTACTCCTACTCCTACTCCTACTATTAATACTACTACTACTACTACTACTACCACTACTACTACTACTACTACTACTACTACTACTACTACTACTACTACTACTACTACTACTACTACTACTACTACTACTACTGCTGCTGCTGCCACTACTACTGCTGCTGCCACTACTACTGCTGCTACTGCAGAGTCTAGATCCAACAGCAAACTCCACACATGATTCCCCTCCCACCCTCCCAACTCCAGAATAACGCCAACCCAAGGTAGGGAAACCCACCGTCAGCCAAAGCATCCACCATTTGCAGCACGTTCGGGTGCCCCGGGTTTCTCATCATAGACAAGACAGCAATCTCCTGCATAGGGTTCTGCTTCGTTCCAAGCGAAAGGGACAAGGGGAAGGAGGGAAAGAGAGAGATAGAGACAAAAGGACGGTAGGAAGGAGAGGCGTAAAGGAGGGTAGGTAGAAAGGAAGGAAATAATGAAGGAGCTGCAAAGGAAGGTCAAAAGGAAAGAGAGACATGAAGGAAGGTAGGAACGAAGGAAAGAGAAAGCGCCAAAAGGAAGGAATGGAGGAGAGACATAAAGGAAGGTAAGAAGGAAGGAAGGAAAGAAAAAACAACAAAAGGAAAGAATAAGGAGAGACAAAAAGGAAGGTAAGAAGGAAGGAGGGAAGGAAAGAGAGAAACAAGGAAGCAAGGAAGTAAAACGACAAAAAAAAAACATCAGAGCACTTGATCAATCGCTTGTCATATACCACTATATATAGAAAAATCAGGATCGTTTGCATTAAATAAAAAAAGACAAACGTTAACGTTCCTCATATTTCGTGATAGAGTGGTACACCACTTTATCACATATACCAACTATGATCTGAAGTACTGGAAGCCCTTGTCATCCCGCTGAACAACTATATACCACATACCATACCGCATACCACAGCATATATGTGTTTCAAAACAAACAAAAAAACACGCCAGCTGTGAGAGCTCGAGGATTTCGTCGAAAGCCATATTTGCAAGCTGTGTGTGATGTGTGATATCATATATATGATGCTTCCATCGCGCGTACTACGGGCTCTAGATGACCCGCTTCTATACCAGTATGTATACCATACCGTTCATCACACCACTTATCAGATCAAGTATGTACCATACCACGTATATACCACACCGCATATCATACACACCCTTTATGGATAACCGTCAAACATCAAAACAACTTATCATATCGCATATCAACAAAAGGCACGTATCGTATCACTATCATACCACTTATCAACCTACGTAATACGTTAGTACACCGTACCAGTACGTACCTGGTACCACTTAATTGTATGTACATATAACATATCGTACCAGGTATCGTTTTTCATACTATACCGTTAGTAATAGTCGTTTGTGTTGGATATCGAATCTTAAAAAGTTTCGATAAGTTATATTATCGAGCGTGTTCTGCCCTCCGTCCCCTGGCCTCCCCGATTTTTTTTTTCTCGTATTTTTATGCAGATAATGTACTGAACGAAAGCTTCCATGTATCAAAAACCGAACATCGTATCGAACGACAAGGTTTTCCGACTATCGGTATCGAAATCGAAATCGATTCCGATTTTGATATCGATATCCAAGCCTGCTGCACTATTGGCGATACTTGACGTACCTCTCCCCCTCCAGGCGGTCTTTCTTCGATGGCGTCTCTCGGCATCCGCTTCACCGCGAACTCTCGCAAACGGCCCCTCTCGTTCAGAAGCCTCCTAAACACCCCACCCCCCTCTAGCGCCACCTGACGGAGCAACATCGTCACCATCACCAGAAGAGCAGCAGAAGCAGCAGCACCAACAGCACCAGAAGAGCAGCAGAAGCAGCAGCACCAACAACAGTAACAGAGGAGCAGCAGCAATGACGTCACGAGCGAAAATGTTCGAAAAAGTTACAAGCTAGTAGCGGTGCACGTCACTCTATTATGGGTGGGGCCAAACCTCGCCGGTCGGGTCGGGTCGGGTCGGGTCGGGCAAGGGTGACCCAACCCAACCCGACCCGACCCGTGAGAATAAAAAAAGCGTTGACCCGACCCGCGGGTCGGTTCATGACCCGTGAAGAGCCTTAATATTATATCATATGGTATACCATACCTCACGGCCATAAATACAGGCAAAACTTATTATACAACTACGCGCACATCCATATATCGATGTATTGATTTTAAGGTTTTCTCATATTTTGACTCTTGATATATGTACCAATACTGGCTGTACATACTGCTGTTGATTGTCGGAGTGTTGATACATTGATTAACCAACTACAGATTAAGTCTACTCGTCGTCTACCCGTGTATGACTTCCATGTGAACTAACTTACCTCTTGCCTATTCATAGTAGGATAAGTACCCTGGTGAGATTCATGGGGCTACGATAAGTTGTCGATACATTGATACTTCCAAGCATAACCCTTACCCGCAGGCAGCATACGTATGGTATAATATCTACCAGGTTCGATTTATGATATACAAGTATTGGTACATTGATTAATAACGTATTGATTTGTGGATATATCGATGTTCAACAGTGATACGATATTTTCATGATACGATATGATATATATCGGACCGTCGAATCCCCACGCACCTGAAGCGCGTACCAGACCGTCCCGTATATCGCCTCTCTCAAAGGTCTGGCCAGCAAAAGCGTCAGGTCACTATTTTTCAAAGCAGATAGAACACCACGCATAGCACAGAAAACAGTGGGGGGGGGGAGAGGGGAGGGGAGGGGGGGGGGGGGGCGGTTGTGAGTTGTACATTAATGTATTAATATCAGTACCATTATTCGAAAATAAAACCATTCAAATCAGGAGGGAATGTGCCGGAGGGTATATAGGAGAGGAGTCAGACAGCTGTTATCACCTCTTCACGGATTGTCCGGGAGGTCACTGAGGGCAACTTGAAGCATGATTCAGCTGCAATTTGTTTTCACAAAAAGAAAACAACAACAAACAACAACACCGACAGTACTACCACACCAACATCAACACCAACAACCACACAAAACGTAACAATGAATATGGCATTGAGAAGCGTGCCGCGCTGCTGTGGTCGGGTAGTACATCCTGCTCAATAGCAACACCAGCAGCAACGACAGCAGCAACGACAACAGCACCAGTGACAGCACCAACACCAACACCAACAGCAGCAACGAAAAAAGCAATAACAGCAACAGCACCAACGACAGCAAAGACAACAACAACACCACCACACCAACGACAACAAACACACCAGCAACACCATAGCAAAACGTAACAATGTGTCGTTGACTACCGACCACCGAACACCGATTACCAGCGACGGAACAACGGGCCATACGGAACACATGGGCATGGGCTACATACAAACATACCACAACAGTATACGGACTATTGAATCCAAGACGGATGACCATCGCACCATACCTATATACTATTAATAGTATGAAACAGCAGTAAAGTACATTACTCAAAAGCTGTGCTTATATGTTACGGGGGACCATAGTAAATACTAGTAAATAGGACTAAATATTGTTTTTAAAAATAGGTAAAAGTATAGGTTTTTGTCTATTATACCGTAGGTCCTGTTTACTATGTATGGTCCTCCGTACATAGTTGGGATACACACGACGACGACTACTTATTACTGTTGCGACAGTGATGTATGACGATGATTTTCTCACACTATTGCCCTATGAATACAGCAGTGGGTACCTCGATTGAAAAACGCCTCGTGACAATCTTAAGCCAAAACAAGCGCTCTTAACTACACATTGCTCTTATCTGTAGTGGGGAACAATCAAATAAAATTTAAAAAAAAAAAAAACAGCTGTGATATCGAGGATTTCGTCGAAACTCAGCTTTTCGTGCAGGCGGGACATGCCGATTTGACTGACCGCTCTTGAATCCCGAATGGTCATATCTCTTATCTAAGGCGCTTTTAAATCGGGGTACCTACCTACCTACTACTACTGAAGTGTAGCGCATTTCCCTGAAATCTCTCGCCCATGGTCACAAAACAGTCTGAAGAAAACGCTCAGCCCGTGGAATAGCGGTTGAGCGAATTTTGAGCATTCAAGGACCAAACGTTTCTGACCGGTGGAACTCTTTCAGTGACCACCTATATTAATTACAGCATGATATTTTATACTTCCTTCTATTAACATCATATATACGTATAGTATAATACATGTTTTATGACTATTTCGGGGGACCATAGTAAGGGCCCATATTAACGAGTATAAAATAAATTCAATTTGGAAAAAATAAAATTCAAATTCGCTTTTCATTGGTCAACACACGCACCAGCACCCAATATTATACCCCAAGATCCTAATCTTTGGTGCTGGTGCGTGTGTTAACCAATGAAAAGCGGATTTTGTGGATACCATGTCCCCAGAACCAACACGCCTACTCGTATAAGTCGAAACCCCTTGCATCTTCGAGAAACACTTTCTCGAAGCTCTCCTCGGGAACTCGGGAGATTGTCACGTCTAGATCTCGACACGGAACCTTCTCCTCCACGTTCCGCTGACGGATCCTCCGCGGCGGCTATTCTGCCTGGCGGATTCTCCGCAGCGGGACTTAGGAAGGCCCCGCTGAAAGGTCCATTGACCCGAGCGCCGAGGCAGCAACGACAACTGCTCGCCCTCTACTCTCACTTGTCTTCGACTCCTCTTGTCTCCCTTATTCGAAACAAACTGTCGAAAACTTGCAATTTGCATATGAGCTAGCCCGTCGTAATCTCAAAGAGCGAGCGGATAAGCAAGCGGTTGTAAATGAGACCCTGTCATTTCCCAGTTTTAAAACTGGCGAACAAGTATTAATCCACCGCCCTTACAACGAAGCTGATGGTCCCAACCCCAAACTTATCAGCCCTTGGCGTGGACCGTACACTGTACGAGCGCAAATGTCTCCCGTCATCTATCGTGTCACTAAAGACGGCAACCCGACCGAAATTACTGTCCACCTCGGCCGGATGAAAAAATACTTTGTCCCTCTGTCGTCCCCTGTCCCCGACCTTGATGCGCTCGACGATTTGTTCTTAGGGACCACTCTCCCCGTGCCCGATCTCGAAGGCTCTCTATCAAAAGTTATGATCGGTGCATTCACGGTTGAGAGTATTGATGGACATAAAAGGGGAGTAGGAGCAGCATCTCTGACTAACTTTCAATATCATCTCAAGTTTGAAGGTTATCCTACCCAGATGGGTATATGGCGTCATGTCAACGCCCTGCCTCAATGCAGAGAAATGGTTGCTTCCTACCGTGCTGCAGTATTGTCGACGGACTCCTCAGCATTTAACCCCCCTCCGCGGAAACCCCGTCCTGTCCCCGCGGCGTATCGTAGCACTTTCAGTGGGCCTATTTTATTTTTGTTTTGTTTTAGCGCTTTCTTCTGTCCATCAGTTTGAGCAACCACTGATGACCGCCCCGTGCTACTGTTTCCATCATTTGTCTGACCCCTCCTACAAGAGTGGGTAATTTTTGGGTTTCACCACATGGCTTGTCTTGTCCAGTGCGAGTACCGCGCACTCTTTTGTGTTGTGCTCACCCCTTTGGTGACCACCATATCGCTACACCCTTGTGTAAGTAAGTTGACTTCCTTTTACCTGGCGTCAAAGCCAAAAGGATATTGTGTTTAATGTGCGTGCCAACTTGTCAGCGTTTTGTCGCGTTCTGTCGTTGCGAGTATCCTCGCATTAGTTTTCACGTCGACGTTCGCAGTGCCCAGTATTGAATGTATTGTAGTCACCTTGTTGTGTACATGTCTTCAACCGAATGTAGTGTCTTGCTTATTTAGTTGTTTAAGATGTAAATATTTTCCAATTGTTCCAACACGTTGTAAATATCGTGCCAATTTTGGGTGGCACCCAAAAGCGCGATGTCCTTCATGTTAGTCATATAGACCCGACTCCCATCACGCTATGGGGGTCGTATTCGGATTTTGTTTTTTGTATCGTGATTGTTGGGCACTAGTCTTTGGCACTACGGTAAGGTAACCGGACCGTCGCACACCAGTGGAGGGATGGGATAATAATATCCAGCGTTCGCGCAAACCATTTGTCTTGAGAGATATGCATCGTTCCATTACACTCTGTCTCAATACAGACATGAATGGACGATGTCATACATTATGTGTCTGCTTCTTGCACGCTTGTCTTGTCATCCGCTGCACACAATTATACTTGTTGCATGACCTGGGCTTGCTCATCCACGCCCGTCTGCATCAATGTCAATCAACTTGTCGCTTGTAAATCCAACTTATTTTTCTTCAGTATTTTTTTTCGTTGAGAGCGAACCACAAGTACATACTGTGAGCGGTCTATTTTGTCGTTCTTAGCTACTGCTCAAGTCAAGCTATTTACTGCTGTTGAATTCTGGTCCGGTCTCGAACACCCATCAGATGCCAAAAGCAGGTCAATTAGCCAATGTCTTTTACACAGTATTCATACTTGGTGTACAACTTATTGTCTCCGTCAGGTATGTCGTCATACTGCTCTTAAGCATACATATGACCTTGTAACGCCTGTCGAGCCTTCAGCCATGTTGTCTACACGACGAGCAAACGCTCAGCCGTGTTACGTGCGTTTTAGTAGCATATTACTGCTACTATTCCCGGGATATTTCACTGTCGTTGCTCCCGCACGGAAATTGTCCAGGATCGTGAATGTCTATTTTTGTCGTAATCCACAGCTGGCCAGCCACAAAGTCCGCGATGATGTAATGAACATGTCGTCTGTGAAAGGATTACTCTCTTGTCATCGCTTATATTTTTCCTGTCCGATCCTAGTGTCCGGATTAACTCGCTCAACGGTACTACAGCAGAAGGTACGTCCTGCTGTCATGTCTGACATTTTTATATGTCTGGCAAAGATATTTATCTTGCCTTGTCAAAATGAGTGTATAAAAACTCCAGGCGTTAAGCGAATCGCCACTGGAAGTATACAATGTCAACTAGACGTGTTGTAACCCTTTGTCTCTGGTTCCATTGCTTTCTAGTTTTGGTGGAGTGCGAGCTCTATCACCACCAAAACTGGGGGGTGATGTGGATACCATGTCCCCGGAACCAACACGCCTACTCGTATAAGTCGAAACCCCTTGCATCTTCGAGAAACACTTTCTCGAAGCTCTCCTCGGGAACTCGGGAGATTGTCACGTCTAGATCTCACACGGAACCTTCTCCTCCACGTTCCGCTGACGGATCCTCCGCGGCGGCTATTCTGCCTGGCGGATTCTCCGCAGCGGACTTAGGAAGGCCCGCTGAAAGGTCATTGACCCGAGCGCCGAGGCAGCAAAGACAACTGCTCGCCCTCTACTCTCACTTGTCTTCGACTCCTCTTGTCTCCCTTGTCATCGGATTGTTGTCTCACTCCGAGTTGTCACACACTCCAGCCGTCGTAGTTTACCAGTTAGAACACTCTGCTCACGCAGAGAGGAGTGGGATCACGACCCACCGGCGGTGACGACTACACAGAATCTTAATTTGAATATATTTTTTTCCAAATTGTTTTTTTTTCTTCTTCGTTAAAACGGGCTCTAAACACTAGAAAATAGGACCAGATATTGTTAGTAAATATATGGAAACATGTAGTTTTTTGTGTGTACAGTAGCTACCATTTACAATGACCCCCCTTGATAACGTACAGAAATCTTGGTCGGGTTTCCCAAACAAACGTTTTTCGCAGGTTCATATTTCAAGATCGTGGGTTCGAGCCCCCCCCGAGTGCATACTCGTGCTCGTAGGGACTCTTTCTCGCCAAAACAAATATCTTGACTACGAGCGGAAAGCGCGAGAGCGTGAGTCAGCAAAAAATCGATGAAAATCGACGAGCGTTGGGAAGGCTGAACCCTCTGCGCGATAAAAACCAAGGCAAGGACCGAACGTAGTGGGAGAGGAGGGAGAGGAGCCTACTTTGTTACCCCGGGTCTGAGCTACGACTACGTAGGGAGGAAGGGAGACAGGAGTGCGAACATATTAAATGGGATGGAAAAAACAAACAAAACAAAAAACGTGTAATTACGCATATAGATATTCAACACTAACCGTAGTACCGATAACGGCGGGGTGCAGGCGGGCGTCCCGCTCTACGCCTCGCAACGGCGGTCGCGGCGCGTTGGCGGACTTTCCGATAAGCCAGCCGGACACAGCGAGCGCGGGGATTTTTCTGCGGAAATTTCTCTGTGGTGGGTGTGACAACACTTATACAGAAGTGGGTGCCCCGATTAAAGAGCGGAGACAAGAGCATTCGGGGTTTGAGAGCGGCCAAATCGGCATGCCCCGGCTAGTACCAAAAGCTACATGGTACCAGGTATATATTTCCCATTGCAGATAAGAGCAATGTGTAGCTACGTAAGGAGCGCTTGTTTTTAGCGTTGTCACGGGGTGCTCTTAAATCGGATACCCACTGTATATTGGTATATCAACGAAAAACATATATACGTAGCTTGACACGACTACAATAGGAGCGCATGATAAGGCGAGTCGCCTTGCACAGGTATTGTGCCTATAACCTTTAGCTACAATTAATAGGTGAGTCGCCCTATATAGACACTACTATTAATACAGTACTGTCAAATAGTGCCTATAAACCGTAGTGGGGAGGAGGGAGAAGAGCCTGCTTTGTGACCCCGGGTCTGAGTTACGACTATGGAGGGAGAGGGACAGAAGTGCCAAGATGATAAAGGGGATGGAAATATATATATGAGGCGGGTGGTCGCTTCCTTCAGATTACCTCGGCACACACACATAAAATAGAAAATAGGAACATATAAGAACCAGGTACGTACGTACCAGCCCCATCTGGCAACACAACAGCCCCGATGGTTTGGTAACTGCAGGCAGCTCTCGGCGCACTATACACCTTTTTTCGGACATCTCAGTGCGCTTCCGCCATCTGGAAGAGTACATATACATTGCAGTCGTCAGTCGTCAGCACCTAATAAGACGAGGCGTGCCACCCGTTGCTCAACGCAAGGAAAAAAAAGAATCGGTTTTCATTATTTAAGTTAACCCCTTTAGCCCGTAACGTCCGTTAGGACCGCAGTTTCGATGTAGGGAACAAATCACTCGGGATTAGACTCGATAATTGGGTTTCTGCCCACTGCAGTTCTCAAGGACTTACGTAGTATATACCATTCTAACCCTTCAGGACTGTCTGTGTGTACAAGTCACTTGGAATTACTATAGACCCAGAGCGAGGGGTTCTGAAAACTGCACTTGCTAAAAGACTCGTACACGTTTCTAAGACCTACACACATACAGTAGTGCTGGTCCCTCTATAGTGCCGGTCCCTTTACATCATAGGGCCGGTATGTGCCAGCGGGAAAAACAGAGGCGTTATTTTTATTTTATTTTATTTTTTTGTCCATCCCATTTGTATGATCTTAGCCCTTCCTTTCTCTCTCCTTTTTAGTCGTAACTCAGATCCGGGGTCACAAAGTGGGCTCTTCTCCCTCCTCCCCCACTACGGTCCTTGCCTTGCATTTTTATCGCGAGAAGATTTCAGCACTTTCTTCCCTCGTCGACTTGCGTCGGATTCCGCCTACCCTAGCGGCAACCGGCGCTACTACGGATCGGAGAATATATAGGTTTTAATATGGAAACAGAAAACGATGCCAAGCTATTTCACCGGCGCTATAACGGGCAACCGGCGCTTCTCAACCATTAATACTGCTGTATGTAGATATGCCCAGAAATCGGCCAGCAACGGTACGTAGAGTTCAAAGGATTAGGATTCATATTTCGCGGTAATTATTTGCTCTTCATGTCCGGGGTTCGTTGGGGCGTCACTCACGGACACAATTACGGGGTGGGCTAATGTAGTAAATAGGACCTACGGTAAGCACAAAAACCTATATTTACGCATTTTTACTAACAATATTTGGTCCTATTTACTATGATGGTGTCCCGTAATAGTACTATTATATACCACTGGTACCAGGTAATACGTACTGCAAGCTCGTTTTCACAAGAGTAAGGCCGCAGCAGTGTCCGGTGTTCCTTCATGTCACGCAAGCGATCTTGTATGGTACTCACAGCTAGCACCAGGTGCAGAGTTTTCCTCTCCCTCTTTAGTCGTAACTCAGATCCGGGTTCACTAAGTAGGCTCTTCTCCTACAGTACCTCCCCACTACGGTACGTGCCTTGCATTTTTATCGCGAGAAGATTTCAGCCCTTTCTTCCCTCGTCGACTTGCGTCGGATTCCTGCATTGTCTGCTCTGCTTACTGCACTGAGCGTAGTATCTCTGTGTCGTAGTTTTGTGACCACAGAACTGGTACCTTTTTAGGATGAAGAATCGGCACGGACACTGGGTGTGCTGGATGTCGACGGGTAGAAAGGAATGTTTAATGTGAAGAACACACACACACACTGCTGTTTGTACATACCAGGGCAGGTTTTGGAGTAAAACTTCAAAGCAGGTGGATGCGTGTGTGTTGTCTTCATCAACACGCACATGGTTTTTCTCTGTCTCACAGGCTGTGACCACACAATTTGTCTCTCTCTAGGATTAGGAATCAGGACAGACACTGGGTGTACTGATGTGGTTGGGTAGAAAGAAAGGGATTCAATGTGGAGACAACACACACGTATTATATTATACATAGTGTAGTGGTCAGCTTCAAAGACTACTACCATTGGTACCCAGGATCGAATCCCACCGTGGTGAGAGATTTTGTCTTTATTTGAAAAAATAAAAAAGGAACCAATTGCTGAGAGCGCCTTCGTGGCGTGGGTAGGCGGAGTCCGACGCAAGTCGACTAGGGAAGAAAGTGCTGAAACCTTCTCGCGATAAAAATGCAAGGCAAGAACCGTAGTGGGGGGAGAGGGAGAGGAGCCTACTTTGTGACCATGTTAGGATCTGAGTTACGTCCAGGAAGGAGAGAGAAAGAAAGGGCGAAGATAATAAATGGGATGGACAAAAAAAAAAAAAAAAAAAAAAAAACGTGACACCTGATACGATATCCTATACCAGGTACCAAATATATGATATGATCCTACGGTATGATACGAGGAGTACGGCATGTACAGTGAGGCGTAGCTCGCACCGCCACTTTCTTTTTCTGCGATTTTTGTTTGTCGTTTGCTTTCGAAAGTCGGAACGCGTGTCGCCGGTAGAAGACCAACAACAACAACAACATCACAGATATACCAAGTACCTGGTAGACGGGCGGACCCCCGCCGCAACGACTCGAAAATGCAAAACAATAGGCTACTGTAGCCTACTGCTGTACCTGCATCAAGGTAATGAAATGGAGCAAGCCTGAACCCCTTATAGGACTGGAGTCCCGTTTTGGGGACAAATTACTTAGAAGTTGAGTGGTTTGTCCCCAAAACAGGACTGCAGTCCTAAAAGGGTCAAGACCTGGTCCCACGAAATTGGGGACAAACTACTTGGAAATTAGGGTGAGACATTTTTATTCAGTCCTAAAGGTTTCCTCAGATCTCGAACCTCGGTGTGGCAATCTGGCCTGCTAGGCTGAACTCAACGTATCGTGGGGGGTAGAGCAGCAGTGGTGCCAAAATAGGGACTGTTCGGGACACTGGAGCGGTGTGGCCAAGCTTCGGTAAATCCGGCGGTGCACGGGCGTTGTTGTGGCCGTTCAAACATCGACAAAAAAAAAAAAGTCTCGCAAAGCCGTCGGAGGCACTCGGACGTCACCAAAATCAACCCTGAGTAGGCTTGGATATCGCATCGAAAATTTCGATATATCGAAACTGTCGACGTACGTCGTATCGCAATATCAATATATCGAAACTTTCGATATATCGTATCGCAAGTGTTCTGCCCTCCACCCCCTGGCATCCCAGTATTTTCTATGCAGATACTGAGCGAACGCTTTGATATTTGGTGGTTTGTGTATGGTCTGTTTTTCGTATCCAGTACGTTTGGCTTTGCCTTTTGGTCAATTCCGTCATGTGTGAAGTACAGTAGCATTATCTCTGCCTCCTACTATAGCTCGCGAGTCGCACTTTCGCTCAGTGTGTACTGAGAGCCCCCAGAAGATGCGATACACATCTACAGCAGTACGCAGTGGTTGCCCATTGTGTGTGTGTTCCGTCTTCCAACCCCCGATCTTCATTACGGTAGTGCGTGCAGTAGTGGCCCTTCGATAGTCCCTGTATAGTGCCCGTATGCGCCAGCCAACAATACCGGCACTACAGCGGCAACCGGCACTACTCCGCACACTGGGTTAGCCCCGACTCTGTGCCAAGCGATTCCACCACCGGCACTACAGCGAGCAACCGGCACTATAGAGGGACCACTGACCACTGCTGCTGTATTTATTCTACCGTCGATCCCGCTATTAGTGGCTTGCACGGGAGGGGGGTGTACTCATGTCGTGCACGGCCGTACTCATGTCGTGCACGGGAGGGGGGGGGGGGGGGTACTAGATATTAATTCATGGCCGTAGTCGTATGACCATAGACCCTCGCATCCCTACAATGCCGGGACGGGGGCATGTCGTGTTTTCGCCGACCAGCCAGGCACTGCTATTAATAGCACCAAGCGCGAACCGCCGTGAGGGGAGGGGGGGGGGGGTGGAGACACCTACACACCTGTGACCACGGCTTATTCGGGAGACTGACGGGCGTGGCCCTCCTTGTCCGAGTTGAGCTGGAGGACGGAAACTGACGAATGCGTGAATACTACTGTACTCGTACCACCGTATGACACGGGTGCGAGTTGAGCTGGAGGACGGAAAGTGACGAATGCGTGAATACTACTGTACTCGTACCACCGTATGACACGGGTGATACTACTGTAGCAGTATACTATGAATACTATTAGTATACTATTAGTAAGATAACACCCCCCCTCGGACGAATGGATGTCTTAACCTGTCTTACCAGCCTATCTTAACCTGTTTTTTCATTTTTTTTCCCCATTTTTTGTTTTTGTTAACAAGGGGTATGATAGAGTGCAAACGCCAAGCGAGGCGTCAACGGAAACATCTGGAAGTCAACCAGAGACCTTCCCAAAAACCGCCAGTTTCGTGGCGTGCAAACCCCGTGTCTTAACCCGTTTATGCAGTATTAGGCAGTATTAGTATTCCACCCCAGCAGTAGAACTGCGCTCCCATTGTGGGGGCAAAACACTTAACAAATACACTAGACTCAGATTTAAGTCTATGTATCACAGTAAGTAGTACAGGACACCTAATAAGAAACAGGAAATCTGGTCGAGGCTGGATTTCTTATTTGAGAGAGGGTGCCTTCCACACTAATTTCACGATAACGACTCCCGAATTTCTTGTTTTCCTCTAAGTCTCAGCCCGTCTTTTTTTATCAGCCTGTTACTTATTAGGTGCCCTGTACTATCAATAACACAACCAGTGCACTAGTAATAGGGCTATAACCCTCCTGGTGCTTGAGAGGGGAAAATTGGGCGGTAAACATTGCCGATTACAGCAAGGAAGGGTAGGGTCACTGCGCGATATGTACAGGGTGGTGGTGTGGTGGTACAAATTGGTGTCCTACGTCCTAATGCATACCAGGTACCTGGTAGTTACAAGGAAAGGCATGGTATAGAACGGGCGCAACCTGATCCTACCCGTGCTGCTCTACTGCTCTTCTAAATAGGTGCTGACGCTGCTATTAATAATGCTCTTGGACGGTTGGCAACTCCAAATGATCCATTGTTTCGGTCGCTATCTATTAATAGGGACCCCGAAGAGGTTAAAAGAAAACCGTCTCTGAAAACCAATCCAGGGGGGGGGGTGTCATCTTGCGTCTTATCAGTTATCATATATGTACATATATACGGCACTACCGTATCAATACTCGTACGCGTAGTAGTATCAGGCATACTATAATGTGTACCGCATCATATACATATATATGACACACCAGGTACCTGGTATGATATGATACAACAACTATATATTGGTATGTACAACGTCAAGAACAAATACATATGATACATACAATGTATACGAATACCAGGTACGAACGTACTTCGAAGTATGTATAACATATATGCCAGGTATTGAAGTATACTTCGTATAATATGTAACATTCGCAGACTTCAATGACGCGTGTGGTGATTCCGCACGACAGAGGGCTCCTGTACGTATTTACAGCTATCTATCAACTTATTGTATACCTGGTATACAGACAAGAGTACATACAACTTCCCTTTTTCCCCTCGCTGCCTCGGCAAGGTCTTTGCTTTGGCATGGCCCATAGCGAGGGGGGGGGTCTTTCTAGCGAGCAAGGCTAGACTCACCCTCAAGCGGACCGATACCTTCTTGCTGCTGCGCACCCGCCGCGAAGCGTGTGCAGCGGTAGAGTTGGATCGGCACTGGTGCGTCAGGCGCAAAAGTCCAGATGCACGGGCCTTTTTGGCCGTCGGTGTAGACAGCAATGTCCATCTCACTTTTGTGCGCGGAGGCAGACGCCATCAGAAAGGTGGACGGACACTACGTACACAGCCCTAGGTATGTTTGCTAGAGGGAGCTGTACTGTCTCAGTAACCTGGCTTCGCCATCAAAGGAGGAGGGAGCGTGTGGCGACGAGCTGTTGTTGGACTGGTCAATCCCTTCAGCGCGAGAATTTTTATTTTTCAGACCAAGCACCCTGAGTGCAACGAGAGAGAAAGCGAGGAGCCGACTGGGAAGGACAGCAACGAGAGCGTGTACGGACGGAGCGGGTCGAGTGTGGTCGTGCTAGGACTGGCCGAGCGGCACCGGAGCGGCGCGCCTGAGCAGCAGCACAGCAGCGCGCCGGCGCAGCAGCACAGCAGCGCACAGGAGAAGCGATCCGGAGCACGGACGACATCGACCCGTGACGGACGAACATTTTTGTTTTTCTGTTGACAAATTCTTCGCTTTTTCCCCCGAATTTTGTTGTTGGGTCGGTGTGGATGACGTCACTGGTTTTGTAGAGAGACGCGGCAGAGATGGCGCGGACACCCCGGGTGCCTTCATTGTGTGCCTGATCGTGGAAGACCCCTTCAATGTGGAACGATTCCTAATCAGTGTCGATGTTTATAATGCTGTGCCTAACACAGACCGTTCAGGATAGATTCGGGTAATTGTCAATGGACATGATGGCTTTGGTTGGCTGTTCTTTTTCACTGTGTGCCCGCGGACTGTCATTCTGGCAGCACTTCAGACAGCAGCTGCGTGCTCCATCTTGTTCCCACGCCTACCGTTTGTTTTTGTACAGACAGCACTTCAGACAGTAGTTACGCTGTAGTCGGCAAATTCATTGGTAAAGAGTGGGGGGGGGGGGGGGGGGGACGATGCTGCTGTAGTCGAATGGAGATTGCGGGCGTGTAGTTCAGTTTTGGACACGCATAACATGCTGTAGGGATTTTAGGTGTACCTCTTCGGACTTGTGTATCCTTTCCCTGCTAAGTGTACGTGTTCTTTAGGATTCTCTGATGGCTCTAGCACTTTTGTGACCACGGGCCGTGATCTTGCTAGATCAGACTATAGGGATTAGCAACTGAAACGAGTTTAATGTGAAGAAAAACAACAAACAAAACATACTGGTACACAGTATTAATAGTAGCCAGTGCTTGACCAGGTATGTTGGCAGAAGTTCAGCAAATGTACGTAAAGTCGTGCGGGCATTCCGACACCCATCTCCGAGATGCAAAAAAGGACGAAGAAGAAGATTCACCGCCGTGATTTCGACCGGAAGCTCTGCCCTATTTTCATATTATCATATTTATATATTTACTTATTAATAGTATCATATTATACGTCACACCCCTCGGAAAGTACGCGCCTACGCACTCGTACATACCTACTGCTCTACTGCTGTATTGGATATTCGATTTCTCCTCTTGTTTAGAGGCATATTACCCCATACAACATACAAAAGGTACGCGCCTCCATATACATATGATACAACAGTTATTAATAGTATTTGCAGCATGACCGTATGAGTACGGACTCGCTGACTCGTTTATATGCAACATGCCTCAAAATATACAGTAGCAGCCGTAGTCCATCGAGAAGTATCCATGGATTGAGCACCATCAAGCAGTACACCCTCAACAAGGCGATCTGAACAAGGCGGTATCCCGATACAAGGCGGTCAAAATCGCATGGGCGCGATAGGGAATTGCACTCACAAACTGGAATGAATAAGGCCGCTTCCCTCTATAATGCGGTCATATTGCTGTCTCTGGCACACCACCGCCTCACTGGTGCCCCTCTACTGTACCAGGTATATTATAGAGCCAGTAATGTCGAGTGCATTGTCTGCTCTGCTTACTGCACTGCAGCGTAGTACCTCTGTGTCGTAGTTTTGTGACCACAGAACTGGTACCTCTCTAGGATGAAGAATCGGCACGGACACTGGGTGTGCTGGATGTCGACGGGTAAAAAGGAAGGTTTCATGTGAAGAACACACACAGGCAGTGCAGACGACGGGGCCGTTTTCTGTTGTCGGGATATATTTTTAAAAAAACGTCATCAGCTGTGAGATCGAACATTTCGTCGACACTCATATTTGGTACGCGTATATACAATTTGCGTGTAACACGACTTCCATCGCGGGTGTATATGATACATGATACATGATACACCTGGAACTCGCAACTCGTCGTAACCTGCCTGAATACCGCGCGCTCGTGACGTCATCATGCATAATTTGTGTACCAGCCATATTGATCATTTGCCGTACTGCATCTATACCTGGGATGAGCTATCACGGATGATTCGCGCGTGACGTCATGTGTCTCTTTTCTCTTTTCCTTTTGTTTTTCGGTGTTTGTATATACGAGCAACAGAAAATGGGTTGAAAGTTGAAAGTGCGTATCATTTGGTACGGACTGCGTACAATTACGTACACAACACCAGACAGGGGGAACCCTGCCTGAGGTTGTAGTTATGGACATCTCTACGTGCGCAGAGTTGTGGCGATGAGAGAGTTCTTGGCGGGTTACCTGGTAGACTATTATGAACAGAACAGCAGTACGAGTACAACCAAGTCTAGACTCGAGTACACATGTATTTGCTTCATTATGTTTTTTTTTTCTTCAAGTTTCCCTTTTCGCTTTTTCTCTATTTTTCTACTCTTTTCTTCTCTTTCATGCACCTGGATTGCTAGCAGGGTGCGTAGGTCTTGCCTGTCGTATACCAGGTATGGCATTGCATTGTCTGCTCTGCTTACTGCACTGCAGCGTAGTATCTCCGTGTCGTAGTTTTGTGACCACAGAACTGGCACCTCTCTAGGATGAAGAATCGGCACGGACACTGGGTGTGCCGGATGTCGACCGGTAGAAAGGAAGAACACACACATACAGTAGTAGTACAGTAATGGCCCTTCTATACTCTACGGTGCCGGTGTGCGCCAGCCAGCAATACCGGCACTATAACGGCAACCGGCACTATTCCGCGCACTGCCACACTGGTTTATCCCGTCTGTGCCAAGCGATTCCACCGGCACTACTCAACCGGCACTATATACGTAGGGACCATTACTGCACCGGTAGACAGCCTACTCTAAGATCCGTGTAAAGTGTGAGGTCAGCACGTTAACATCAAAAACCAACATCAACAAAAAACATCAACTACTCGTATCCTACATATCAATTGATGCATTCCAACCATTAAAATCAATAGTCCCGATGGTCTAGGTGGTACATACAATACTCTCGAATGCTTCTAAGAGTGGGTTTCCGGGGTTCGAATCTCACGTGGGTTGGACTTTAGAGTTTTGTTTGCAAAAAATAATGAAAAAAACGGAATCAACTGCTTGAATCGCCTACGTCGTATTAAAAGTAGCGTGGGTAGGCGCGATTCGCTGCGAGCCGACGAGGGAAGAACGGGCTGAAGTCTTATCGCGATAAAAATGCAAGGCATCGACGGTAGTTGGGGAGGAGGGAGAAGAGCCTACTTTGTGATCCCAGATTTGAGTTACGGCTACGTAGGAAGCACCAGCCGTATAATTGCACGTACGTACGTGCTGTGGGCTGTTATAACTGCACGTACTTTTGCACCATCGTTACCCTTGCTCCCACCCGGACCTGATCCCACCCGGATCTGATCCCATTTGGCACCCTGCTCCCACCCACAAGGTGCAGAAATATAGTCAGCCCTCCGCAGGAGCCGCCGGAGGCCCACCTGGCACCTCGATCCCATTTGGTACCCATGTAGGCCATACATATCTACAACAACTCCTGCTATACATATAACCGTATTGAATGTACGTGCAGATTCGTTAGACTCGCACGTACGTGCAAGTTCTCCGGAGCCGCGTAGGAAGAAGAGAGAAAAAGAAGGCGACAAAAATAAAAGAGATGAAGGGAAAAAAAAAGAAGAAAAAAAACAGCGGCCAGAATTCCACGCAACAGCAGCAGCAGCGGCAGCGGCAACCGTGGCATTTTACGCAGAAAAATATAGTTTACCCACCAGCCTCCGCCAAAAACCCGAAACCCCCGGTACGAGTAGTTATTACGTAGTCATTAGTCATTACAATTTAGACTTACACAGCAGTCGTAGCTCGTTTGGGACCCCTTCGATAGCAACCAAAGAATGATACCTTCGGTGCTATATACCAACTACAACCGTCTTCGTACCGGCGTGTATGATGCAAGTATACGATCAACCTTGAGCGCCCAGAAGTCATGGAAGTACGGGTGGGTGTGATCATGTTGCGCCTGTGCCGTACCGCTCCTTGCAGTGTACCAGTAACCAGTACGAGTACAGCTCGGGCACCAATCTGTATCGGGCTGCATCAGGCTGTTCAGCGACCACGGGGCTAGATTTCAGGGAAATGAGCTACGAGTATAGTCTCAGTAGTATAACGCGAGAACATCACCATCATCACCCCCCAACCACGCAGTTACCGTTGCTGAAATCGTCAATTTTTCCGCCTGAAGTAAAAAAGGGTTCAAGAATAACAACACAAGAACCATTTTTTTTTTTTTTTTTTTTTTTGTCCATCCCATTTATTATCTTCGCACTTCGGTCTTTCTCCCTCCCTATAGTCGTAACTCAGATCCGGGGTCACAAAGTAGGCTCCTCTTCCTCCTCCCTCACTACGGTTCTTGCTTTGCATTTTTATCGCGAGAAGATTTCAGCACTTTCTTCCCTCGTCAACTGTCGTCGAATTTTGCTTACCCACGCCATAATATGCGCTCTCGACTGTCGGTGTCATTTGAGAATAAAAACCTCCACATGGGGAGAATCGAACCCTCGACATCCGGCCCAAAAGGCTTCGTGGCTACCAGTTAGACCACCGGGGCGACCGGCATATCGGTAGACTACGACTACAACAAAAGCACAGGTCATAGGAGACATAATGCTACTCTGTACCATATAATATAATGGTATGCATAAACATATTATACGAATTGCTGACTCCCTGTTGCCCGAATACCCAGAGTACGAGTACGACTCGTACTACTTGCTGTACAACTGCTATAAGTGGTTCATCTGCAGTATACCCTGCGGACGGATACCAAAAATAGAAAATAGGCTCGACGACGCAAAGTGCGTCTGAGCTATAGATGACGGTGTGCTCGATATCATATCGTATCTCCGAGTACAGGAGGAAGACCCAATACTCTAGAACCTAGAACTACAACAGCAGTAGGAAGGAGCACGCACTTGCCTCTCAAGCTTCAACTGATAACTTTCGACATACCAGGTACCAGGTGTATATCAAGTACGCATAGCATACATCATGAACGATGCGCAATGCACTGGTCGGCGGCGGCGGAGTCGATACTATTAATAATAATACAAGTCCCATCCAGCAAACAGCAAACATCGCCCGCAACGTATACTCATAGCAGTGTATCAATGCTGTCTTGTCATACATACCTGGTACGAGTAGTCATGCAAAAAGCAGCACCATCCCCATCACAAGAAGAGGCACTCCCATCACCTACCAGGTACCACTTACTAGTCATTATTCATAATATGAATAGCACAACATATATTGTTCATACCGGTACTCGTAGTCATGTTGGCTTTTCATTTGCAGATTTCATGCCGGTCGCCCCGGTAGAGTCGTAGTGGTCAGCTGCAAAGGCTACTATCATTGGTACCCAAGTTCGAATCCCACCGTGGTGAGAGATTTTGACTTTATTTGAAAAAATAAAAAGGAACCAATTGCTGAACGCGCCTTCGTGGCGTGGGCAGGCGGAATCCGACGCAAGGCAAGTCGACGAGGGAAGAAAATGCTGATATCTTCTCGCGATGAAAATGCAAGGTAAAAACCGAAGTGGGGGAGGAGGGAGAAGAGCCTACTTTGTGACCCCGGATCTGAGTTACGAGTAGGAAGGAGAGAGAAAGGAAGGGCGAAGATAATAAATGGGAGGGACAAAAAAAAAAAAAAAAGTATCGTAAGTACCCCGTACGTACTACTGTACGTAGTCTGGTAGTATGATACCAGCTACGACCTAAACAAGCATTTTAGTCAATTTTCAAGTAAGTTGTCCCTGAAACGGGAGTCCAGTCCTAAAGGATTAAATAAAATTAGTATAAATACGTCAGCTGTGAGTTCAACCGATTGAATAGTAGATACTCAACTTTGCGAGCTGCGTAGAAATTTTGTTCTATGTGTGATTTGTGGTATTGGTGTAGGTTTCGTGATGTACTAGGAGCCTGGTAGTTACTACTCGATTTTATAATAAGCCGTTCGCGCGTGCTATGTGTTTATTCCTCGTTAAGGATATGGTTCAGTGACTCCCCTGGATACTACCCGGGTCAGCAGGACAATGTAACAAGGGTATCCCATGATCATTCTGCGCACTGATACTATATAACCCGAATAGAGGAGACAAGTATGATATTTGGTGAAGTAATCGAGTACATGATTGTAGGCCAAACCAGCTGGACCCGCCTGAGACGTAAACCTATATACTTCCACTATGGATAGAGAAGGCTAGTAATTTCGGCCTGCACCACGGGTCAAAGATGCCAAGAGAAGGTCAGTCAAGGGGAAACGGGCATCGGTCAAGCTTGTGGATCCGATTGTTGTACACTAAAACCTAGTAGTTTGGCGTCAGTCAAGGATAAAAATCGTAATATTATCGAGGTACGAGAGAATATGTGTTTTGCATGTACGGGAGAAGTTTAACCAATCAGATGAGTACGGTTTATCTGTACTTGAGTAGCCTGTTCGTCGTACCCACCTCGGACAGTTTGTATCGTCGTCTCGCGAGCGAAGCTCGCAGCGAAGCAGGGTAGCGATACAGGTACAAGGTGGGGTACGGACTAGTTTGACCGCGAGTGTTCTACACTAAAACCTAGTAGTTTGGCGTCAGTCAAGGATAAAAAAAGACAAATTGCCGTCAGTCAAGGGGTCAAAGTGCCGTCTCCTGACATCTTCGCCACGGGTATCCACTGCTGCTGCTGCTGTGTTTCGTTATTCTGCGTACGTCGTACGTAAGAGTACGTTGTTCTGTTACCTATTGCTTGTATATGTATCAATAGAGTAGCAGGTATACCTGGCTGCTGGTAGTCTAGAGTCTACAATACAAGACTATACTCGTACCTGGTACAACAGCGTCGACATATACGTAGGCAATACGAAGAACAACAGCGGTATCATACGAGCAGCAGCAGCAGCAACAGCAGCAGCAGCAGCAGCAGCAGCAGCAGCAGCAGCAGCAGCACACCCCTGGTGTGGGACAATGAAACTGCAGCTGGCTGCTGCTGTACCTGTGGTTGTACTCCTATTATGATATAATATGCACACAGACCAAGCAGTCACTGCCGCTGAAAGCGATTCGCATTGGCGTTGGTCGAGCAAGCAAGCCACCAGACCGTCCGGCGGCCGAACTTCCTAACTTGCCATCTCGCAGCAGCAGCCCATCATTACATCATTACATCAGGCTCGAGAAAAGCGTAAAATCCCGACGCATGTATGTACGAGTTTATACAACATCCCGTACCAAGCAGAGAAGAAAACGAGAATACAGCAGTACAGCAGACAGCAGTATAAG
Source organism: Saccharina japonica (assembly GCA_008828725.1). NCBI lineage: Eukaryota > Phaeophyceae > Laminariales > Laminariaceae > Saccharina > Saccharina japonica. The sequence goes on along the minus strand of MEHQ01004355.1, from coordinate 550,860 downwards.
GAACGTAACACATGCCCTGGCACCTGGTATGTACTGCTGTACATGGGTCCTTCTGTCACATGCCTGGTAGACCCTAAGCCACCTGCACCGACAACCAACGACTCGCGTCTGTGCCCGAACGCGATCCCCATTTCTCCTGCATCCATACCATACCGATACCGCCGCTCACCTCTCAGGAGCCACCAGAATCTCGCACTCCCTGGGCCTTGCCCCTGGCTCGTTGACATCTGTCAAGACCATCGTCTGCACGTAGCACGTCCCGAAAACAGGCGGTGCTAGCTCAACCTCATGCTGAGCGGGCAGCAGGGCATTCTGTTGGCGAGCATGGTGGGCACCAGGGGCTTCTCCAGCAGGGACGGCTTCGGGTGTAGGGGCCGCTTCGGCGGGTGCCTCAGGAACAAGACCCGCGGCAACGCTGGGCAAAGAGAGAGGATGGGGCGGTGAGAGGGAAGGGGCGTTGTGCGCGTTTTAGTGTCATCGTAGACACGCCAAAGGGTCCTGAGATCCGAGAGGGAGAGAGAGGATGGGCAAGAGAGAGAGGGAGAGACAGTGCAGAAGAGGGAGATAGAGAAAGAGGACATAGAGAAAGCGCTACTGCTGCTGCTGCTGCTGCTGCTGCTGCTGCTGTCTCGGTGAGGAGAAAGAAGAAAATTTCGCAGACTACCAGAGGGTGGATGAAGTTGGGAAGGAATCAAATAATCCAGGATGGCGAACAACAGGAAAAAATAAACTGCACAGCGGTAACGAGGAGAGCCCGCGAGATACTTGGCAACCAGTTGAAGGCACTCGGGCGGACTCACTTCATGGGCTGTGCACCAGAAACCAAGCTTGCGTGGCAGTCGGTTGGGGTTGTTGGAAGGAAAGCTCTGGAGACAAAAACGCCAGGTGGCAGACTTGATCAATGAGGATGAATAAAGGAGAAAGAGAAATCCTCATTGGACTTGATTCTTGCACTTGATTCTGATTCTAGGTTTTGCTATTATTTTCCTCATGTTTTCGAACGGGGAACATACCCAAATCATCCCCGCCCAAAAATAAATTTCGTTGCGTCTATATCTTTCCTCGCGAGATCATCGGATCCTCCAGAGTCAAGACAGGCGTAATCTCGTTCAATCATGGTTGGATCCAAACGGCAACCCGACAACCAGCAGTACGTTGTCGGCGGCGATGAGGTGATCGGTGCTGCTTGCTGCTGTTGTACTACAGCTGCTGCTCACTGCTGTTGCTGCTGCTGCTGCTGCTGCTGCTGCTGCTGCTGCTGCTTGCTGCTGCTGCTGCTGATTCTTCTGCTGCTTGCTGCTGATTCTGCTGTTGTTGCTGCTGTTCTCGGTTGGTTATAGTACATGGTACTACCGTATAGTACGAGTCGATGTGACTTTCTATTTATGAGGACAAGACACGCGGCGCGAGCTTTGTTTGTTTTTGCAGTGGGACCAGAACACAGCAGTTTAGTTTTAGTTACTGCCGTTGCAGCAGTCAGTCTTCCGGCCTGTGTGGGTTGTACGTAAGCACCATGAACACGCGCCGACACCCACTACCGACCTTACCACGGTAGGTAGGTATGATAAAAGGCACGCATGCCGGTATAAAACGGAATGCTGTTGGTGGTGTGATGTTGTCTTGTCTGCTGTGTTGGTTGTTGGTGTCTGCTTCCTACAACAGTAAATAAGTGGATTGGTGTGGTATTTTCTAAGAGGATGCGCCGTCCTGGGATGTTTCGGTTCCGTTTTCGCCGTGGGT
>MEHQ01004355.1:480447-546372 GCA_008828725.1 Saccharina japonica | reverse complement strand
AAAAAAGTCGTCGCAGCGACCGCGTGGAATCGAACCGGGCGCCAAATATATTGAGTTACTTACTTTGCGGTTGGGCATGCAAATTTAGCTTTTTTTTCTATTTACCTGGTAACGCGTTTTTGCTCGGCTGGACACTACAATACAGTGGAGATCACCACTACGACTATACGAGTATAGGAGGCAGAGCAAGTGTGCGATCCACAAAGGTGACATGCACGCAAGAGAATATACGGTGACTGTCGTTTGCGGTCGATCGGGACCTAGCGGTATTGCTCGCTTCTTGTGATTGGCCCGATTGAGGATACGATATCTCCCTTGCAGTGATTGGCCATATGTGGAGCATTGGGAGATTTACTTGCTAGACGATTGTGGAAGGCAACCCACCCCCGCCCCCCCCCATCTGTCACTCTGGTTTGACTTCCTCCACCACAACAAGCCTGATGTATTCAGTTACACCTCCCAGCCAAAGATCGCCCACCACCGACTGCCTACACCTGAAGCGAATGGTACTTCAAGACGCCATCGCCTTCAACGTGTTGCAGGGGACCGGCATCGTTGCCATCGAAAACGGCTACAACAGAATCCGTGAAGCGGCCAAGGCACACGGCGTGCGCGAAGTGTCAGCCGGGTGGGGTGGGGGAAGCAATTAAGCCGAGGTCGTGGGTGATTTCTACCACGAACGAAGAGCACGTTGGCGGAAAAATTCGGGACGTACGTAACGGTGCAGTCGGCGATGTTGGTCGACGACTCAATTAATGAATACTTCCTGCCCCTTGTGCGGAAATAATTAATTAAATGTACCTCCACATTAATAAACACTTACCATTCTTTAAAAAAAGCGGAGACAACATTACATAAGATAGGCAACAAACCGTGACATACCGTCATTTTATCTTTTACTAGTGTTGTTAACCAACAAAAAAAAGGGCTTGATTAAATTATTGATTATTTAGACATTTCCGTGGTTGATTAACTGCGATTATTTGATTACAATCAAGTAGCTGTTGATTAATCATGTTTGGGTGAATAATCGCGATTATTGATTATTTGTAGCGAAATGGAAGGCGTTTTCATGCGAGGAAATTGGCGTCGCTACTCCGCAGACCAGCACAGCTCCGCACACCAGCACACAACAGGCCGCGGCAGTCTCACAGTACGGGTACAGCGCATTGCACGCGGCAGTGGTATGTTTTCCGTTGCGTAGTCAGTCACGAAAATAATCACAGATAATCACCAAATATGGGTTGGTTGATTAATCATGATTATTTTTCAAAAGTTGGCACCATACTGGTGGGGAACCTCACAGCAGTGCCGCGGAAGTTTCGCAGTACGAGTACAGCACACTGCACGCGGGAATGGGTATGTTTCCGTAGGGAAAAACGTACAGTTACGAAAATAATCATGATTAATCACCAAAAATGGGTTGGTTGATTAATCATGATTATTTTGAAAATAATCAAATAATCACGGCCTCGGTGATTAGTTTTTGATTATAAATAATCACATAATTTAATCAACTAAAATGTTGATTATTTTGGTTGGTTAACAACACTATCTTTTACCCATACCACGATCCACTCGATCGACCGAACCGCCACCCACTCGTGACCATGCTTGTTCGAACATACCATAAAAAAAAAAAGAAAAAAAATCGAACAGACGATACAACTTAGTTCGGGAACGCCGTTGTTCCAATTGCTACAGACTCGTCTGTTAACCTAGAAACCTTCAGTTTTGATATAGATAGGTGCCACCTCGAGCCATATTTGCAAAAGCCAAAGCCGGTGTGCCGGTGTGCTTGTGATCCAGGTTCAATTCATGACGTCAGACGGAGGACGTGTATGGCTTGGCTATTAAACCCCCGCTCCTGAAAATAAAGTATCATCAGCAGGCGGAGAAACTGTATCTCGGCGAGATCGAGTCGAGAAAAAATTATGCACATAATTTTTCATATACCGTTTTTTTTTTTGCACAAGCACTGGTATGTCAGGGTTGGCGCTTCAAATTTGTGTAGCCTAATTCGCAGTGGTTCACGAGATTCGACTTTAGGAAGCTTTGTACGTTTCTTGGCTGGCCCAGCTCGTAGTAGAAGTCAGATTATCCCTATCGTTTTACTCTCACACTCGCCTCATGCTATATTTTCAAGGAAGGAAGCTACGTATACCAGGTATATAATGTATGGGCACACGGACGGGTGGACCGTTTCCCCCCTTGACCCATGCCGACAAATTTACATACTACACATCGACACATAAATAAGAGGTGTAGGACACGTTGCCAGACCAATAAAGACAATCATCACAACGCGTGCCCTCAATGTTATTGTACAGAATGAAGTAAAAGGCTTTTGGTTGAGCTTTGGACGTGGGGATGGTTGTGATGACGGCGTTCTGCTTGTCAATTGACAGCGTGTCCTCAACATAATGATACTACGCATGTGATACCTGGTACCAATTAGTTGATGGTTCTTGATGTTTTGTGGTCAGTTAATGGGGGGCGGGGCACCTGTGACGATTGTCTTTGTCAGACGAAACACCAAGACGAAGAACAAAACAACACATAGGTGGCCACCGGGGTACCTTGAGAGCGTAATACTCTGGTTGTGACCTGAACCAAAAAAACACCTTGAGCCACAAATCTCAAGGTCAGTCATTGACCAACAACGTAGAACGTTCACAACGTCCCGAGATTGTCCAATGAAGTAGATGCCGTGATACTATTTAATAGTTGCTAGATCAATTTCTTCACCAGTCAGTAGTGCGATACAGCAGCCTCTCGTTCCACAAAAAAGTAGTCAGAAGATCAAGATCAAGATCAAGATAAGCCATCACAAACTAATTTCCGGCGACCCTGGATCAATCCGCTGACGGGCATATTTCCAACTGACCGCTATGCAGAGATACAACAATGCCTGGTACCTGATACGTACGAGGTGTGTGTAGATGTATGTGTGTTCTTCACATTAAACCGTCATTTCCACCCGTAGACTTGTACCAGGTACACAAGAACGCACCATACTGCTGTAGATCAACTGAAATAAAGTACCAGGAAGCCCACACCGAGCACGGCCGAAAAGAAAGAAAAAAAAAAGGCATTAGGTATTATGTATGCGCAGGCTCAGGCCCACGGTACTTACTAATAAAATGTGTACGAGCGTCGCTGAAAAAAACGTGATACATGCTCAAAAAGATATGATACATTCTTGCTTATAAAACCATACCTGGTACCTGGTCTACGATACGTCGTGGGGAATCTGCTTTAGAACGCCATAAGTCAACACCTCGTACCTACGCACAGAACAAGTCGACACATCAACATAATAACAAATAGCACCAAACGCCATGTCGTCTGTGGGCAAAATCAAACAACGCACGCAATGCACGAACCAACGCCAATAAATTAAACGTGCACGAAGGACGGAAGACACCGACAGATCTCCGATACACGGAACGAATACCACGCACGGGGTTTGCCCCCCCCCCCCCCTCCCCCCGCCCACGCGCTTTGAAGCCTCCATCAACATGTTTCTTTTTATCGTTTTGATATCAACATGATTGAATACTTGGTAGTTTCCACAAAGGATAATGATCAATACCAAGTCGTTTGTGAACACAACAGAAACGAACACATATTACACAATAGTCTAAACGACTGCTGCCAAGCGCGGTACGCATTGCAGGCATCTTGTACGATACACATATATAACACGTCTCCACGTCGCCCTACATACTGCCGTGTGGCAAAATTTAATTCGAAGCCTCGGAAAAATGGACGAACATAAAATCGAAACAAAAAAAAACAGGCTGCTAGATATACCTCTGATACATATAATACCAGGTATGCATACTTATATAAATATTACATGTATCGCGTACTTTGAAAACTGTGAGAAGCTTCGTAAAAGCGTCGCTCCAACATACGGGAATGTTTTCACTATGGGCTGCGTATGACAGCAGTTATTTACTGCCATACCCCATATTTACTATTAACCCATTCAGAACTGAAAACATGATCCCACCCTAATTCCAATTACTGCTGTAGTTTCTCCCCAAATACGTTCGACCAGTTCTTAAGCGGTTAAGCTCCAGCCGCAACCGCGCTACATTTCATCTGTTTCGATCGTAGTGTCGACACCAGGCACGTTCTCCTTGCGTTCGGCCTTCTTCGCCTCGGCGTCGTCGGCGTACTCATCAACGTTGTACTTGGCGAACAGATTGGACGGGTTCGTCATCGCCTTGAACTCCAGATTATTCCCGGAAGGATCTTTGAAGAACATCGTCCATTGTTCGCCGGGCTGACCCTACACGTATCATCCACACGTACGTACACACCGCGAAAATCAACAAAACGATAACAATAGCAGCAGCAAGCAGCGAGCAGCAGTGTGGGCGTCCGTATATACGACGAGATGAAAAAAAATGTCACAGGTTAACCATGCATGTTTGGCTTGAAATAACGAAATAACAGCAGCAGTAGTTACAGCAATATGAAGTATTGCATTTGAAAGTGCACCAACTTTCCTCTCGTGTCTTCCCTGCTCTCCCTCTTGTTTTCATATTAATAGTACTTGTACCTGGTACGAATATATCTTGCCTCCTCCCATGATGACCAAATATTTTCGAGGAATCCTTCTGTGCTACGTATATACGTGCAAACCCGATACGGAGAACGATCGTTTGTCGAAAAATCCGTAACCGTCCTACTACATAGTAGTCGCACAGATATCTGCACCCTCCTCTACCTTTTTCTTTGTGATTCGTATACAACCAGCCTGCTGCTGCTGCGTGTGCGCCGTCGTTCTGAGAAGAACAGCTCGGATTTATTTGGGGGGGGGGGGCATTGCCCATCCGGCGCCCATACGATGGTTGGTATGCATTTGTTGTTACGCTACGCACTAACAGGAATCCCTACACCTTATAGCTCAGACCCGTCAAGTCCCGCCGACAAATGGACACCGTTACATGCCGCTCGCGCCGAATCAGGCGAGTTTTTTCCGGTCGGCGCTTCCGACAAGCAAGTGTCAACCAACCAACCAACCAACCAACCAAACCAACCAAACCAACCGCAAACAACAAGTCACATCAAACAAAAAAACACTATCACCAATAAAACAACCACACAACCACATAATCGACGAACTTACCAATCACAAGCAACCAATCAAACCGACTAACCAACCAGCCAATCACAACCAATCAATCACACCAACCAAGTAACCAACACAAAACAACCAACCAAACCAACCAAACCAACCACAATCAACCAATCACAACAACCATCTAACCAACACCAACCAAACAAACAAACCAATCAACCTATATACCAATCACACCCAACCAAACAAACCGTTTAAACACCCGACAGCAACCAACCGATCACACCAACTAACTACGTACCCAATAAAGAACAACCAACCAATCCAACCAACCACGACCAACTAATCATTCAACACTGACCAAACAACCACAGCCAAACAAATAAAACGAACAACCATAGCCAGACGAACCAACCAACCAACCACAACCAACCAATCAAACCAACCAACCAACCGATCACATCGAACAACCAACCAACACCAACCAACCAACCAACCAACCAACCACAGCCAAACGAACTTACCAACCAACTAAAACCAACCAATCAAACCGGCCAACCAAACCAGCCAACCACAACCAACCAATCAAACCAACCAACCAACCAACACCAACCAACCAATCACAACCAACGGCAACCAACCTTGAACCGCAGGTGGGGATCGACGATGAACTTTACGTCGTGCTTGCGGAGTCTTTCGGCGAAGAGATGAAACTGACCCACCGTCATCGCCAGTCCGGAGTGAGGCACAGGGACCCTGTCCCCGTCTGCGCAGAAAAGAGTCGTTGGACAGAAAAGCGCCGTTGGACAAAAAAGAGCCGTTGCACAGAAATGAGAGAGCCGTTCGGCGAGGTGCATTACACAATAACAGTGACAAGCGCAAGCAAAGTGCAGACACAATCAAGCAAGTACGGACACAGCACACCTAGTGCCAGTAGTACATATACATATACGGCTTGGCCCAGGTTCGGCAAAGTGATTGATAGGTAGATAGATTGATAGATTGTTAGATTGATATATTGATAGATTGCTAGATTGATATATTGATAGATTGATAGATTGATAGTCCACACTACCTCTTCTTCCGGGGGTGCACGACAAAAAGCTAAAACGACACCACACACCACGCACCTAAAAAGGTCATACTTCGTATGATATATCAATGATGAAAAACAAACCAGTGGGGTGAGATTTCCGGACGAAACTTACGAAAAACATGCTATTCTAGTTGTTTTTCAACTTGGGTTTAGTATCCCCACCGTTTTCTAGGTCTCGAACATTGCTAGAGGCGTGTAGATGTATTTATAACGTGCACCCCCTGTCTCATTACAGCCTCATTGCATATAATTTCCGAGAAAATTCCGAGAAGGTCGGGGTTAAGGTTAGTGTAAGAAGTCAAGAATAATTCAACCATTGTGTCGAAGATGAGCCAAGGCCTATCTATACACAGCCGTCGATAGTGTGGGGCTTCAGAAAGCGCCATGGAGGAAATGCGGACACGCAGGGATCGGGAGAGAGAAGAGCGACGGGGGGGGGGGGCACTCATGTCATGCATGGCCGTAGTCGTATGACCATAGACCCTCGCATCCCTACAATGCCGGGACGGAGCACGTCGGGTTTTCATCGACCAGACAGGCATTGCTTGCAACAAGCGCGAAGCGCCATGAGGCGTTCGGAGCGATGCCGGGGGGGGGGGAGGAGTCAAAACGATCGGCGGGCTGAAAGAGACGAGCATCGTACCGCGCGCGGTATCCACACAAAATAACTGACACGGGGCTTCACGAAGCGCAACGGGGGGAAATGCGGATACCGCTGGAATCGGGTGGCGGGGGCGGGGGGGCGGGAGGGCTGCGGGAGCGACGGACTCCAGTCGGACTTGAGATGGCGAATGAAACATGACGTGCATCACCACCATCAACAAGCACAAGCAGCGGCGGCGGCGGCGGAGGCGTGATACGATAGGGGTACTCGTAGCATTTTTTGCATTAGAAGGCAATATTTCTGACCTGACAATGATATTACTGACTATTAGTACACGCCTACACTGAGGAACTACCCAATATTATTATTGCATTCGCCATCTGAAAATTCGCAGCTCCTAATTCGCTCTTTCGATCATACCATCCACACATATGTACCTATCACTCATACCTGAATACTTGACAAACGTTCGTATGATATGTATACGTATACCCATAATAAAGCAGCCCCCCTTATGAATGCCTTAATGACTTTACCGACTCCTAACCGACGTTTCACCAATGAATCAAATCTGAAAGGGTGACATGTAAAAAAAAAACTATCACCCAAAGTGTGCCCCCTTCCTTAATGAAAAGATGGATACACCGTACACCTAAAGATGCTTCGCAACCATCGGCCTACAAAATCCCAAAGCACTAAATCCTCAATATCGTTGCCTCTACAGTGCGGTAGGAGGGGTAGTTGTGTACCCCAGGCGTTTCTGACTGAGCACAGGGCATACGTGGGCCATGCCTCTATAGTGCAGTCGGCGTTTCTGACTGAATACTATCATAATAGCATACCACTCTGTCCCGAAATATAGGCACCTTTTGTACATCAATATGCAATAAAAACGGTGCTTTTATATCGGAACAGAGTGGTACTCCTCAACTGAGGAACTGCTGCACCCAATGAGACATGCCTTATCGTTGGAACACCATCTGTGTTTTACATGCTATGTATTCGCTGTATACCCCCCTTAAGGCCATCGGGGTGCACTTTCCATTTTAAAGACAAAGTCAGGGCTTTGGGTGACTTACTTCTAGTCCTATCAATAGTACTTTCTTCTAGTATAGAGATCCTCGAGGTGACTTACTAATAGTACTAATACTTACTTCTAGTATAGGTAATAGATATCCTCGAGGTGACTTACTAATAGTACTAATACCTACTTCTAGTAGAGCTCCTTGAGTGACAAGTCCCAGAAAAAAGTACGCGCACCCCTATGTCGTAGACGACGCGGAAGGCCCGAAGCCTTAACCGACTATTTCAAGTTTCAAGCCCCCCTGACAGCCCGGGAGATTTTATCATCATGCAGTCCCATCCCATCACACGCACTACTGTACAGCACGTATAACATGGCGCGATCTTGACATGAAAAAAAAACATCCATTTGGAAGGGGGCAGGCACGACGCGATTTTAACAAAAACAAGAAAAGTTTTCCATTCGGAGGGGTGTTTCTTTTATGTTTACCGCGTCAAAATGGCAAGCGCGGTAAGACGTCCCAGAAACCAAAAATCGTGACGTACACAACGGCGCGAAATAGTTTCGTGGATGTTTACATGGGTGTTTGCTGGTAATCGAATCTTGGGACGACATTCATCGGTTTCGAGCGAACACGAGTTTCTGACTTGCACCGCCCCCCCAAAAATGCACTACTGCTGTACCCCTTTCGAGCTGGCTCAAGGCGGATCCTACGACCGGTGTTGTACGACCGCTGACCGAGGTTAAGGTAGGTATACGAATCTCCAAAGGTTTCCAAATCGCACCTTCGCACACCAGCTCCTGATGAGGGGCTGGATAAGGGACACAGGCGTGAAGTTGCCATCAAGAGCATGGCTGTAGGGCATAGAAACCAGGAGAGAACATGTGTACTTTGTATACACGAATAAGCAGAGATAAGACACAGGGGAACCAAGAACCCTCCTATTGCGGTTTCCCCTAATCTACCATGTTGCACCTCATCGGAGAGGTGTGGCATCACTGCCTCTAAGAATCCAAAGCACCCATACGTTCCCATATTTATGTTTATACGTATAATATGGACTGCATCACAGAGGGATGTCGACGTCGATGCTGGAAAGGGCACGGTGCTTCTTGGTAAAGTTCATCTCCGTGATACTATCACAAGTGGACGACCTGCAAATCACCTGCTTGCGCGAGTTTCCTACAGCTATACCACTCTGTCCGAAAGTTTAAGCACCGTTAGTGTATTAGCATGGATACCCATAGCGTCCTTACATTTCCGGACAGAGAGGTAGACTACTACCGGTATATATATATTGGCATTAAAAAGAAATCGTACCGACCGGGTTGTAGTAATCTTGGCAGCGGTAGTCGGAGGACACCAAGTGACAGACGATCTGGTGGCCATCCAGAGAGTAGTCTTGCCATTTTTGGGAAGACCGACCTTCCGAGAGACCAAGGACCTGAACGTGTGGATGAGCGTGGGTGTATACAGCCGACGGTAGAGGAGAAGCGAGGAAGGGTTTTGGGATGGGAGTTTTGATTGCGGTGGTGCACAGGTGGAAGCTGTGGTGGTACATACATGGACGTCTGCTACGATAGAGGTAGCACATTTTGGCTGATTTTTTTTTCGGGATGACCTAGTAAAGGCTCCTTAGGGCCCGTTTTAACGAAGAAAAAAAAAACAGTTTGGAAAAAAAAAAAAATCCCCTTTTTATTGGTCAGAACCCGCACCACCACCCAAGATTATACCCCAAGATCCTAATCTTTGGTGCTGGTGCGTGTGTTGACCAATAAAAAGCGTATTTGAATTTTATTTTTTCCAAATTGAATTTATTTTGTACTCGTTAATATGGGCCCTTAACCCAAAATCGTCAGAATTTTAATTATTGTGTTGCACAAGTTTTCGTTGTATGCTTAACCCTTTTACGACTGCAGTCCCGTTTTGGGGACAAACCACTCTAATTATAAGTACTTTGTCCCCAAAACGGAACTCCAGTTCTGTAAGGGTTAAGGCCACGGAGGGGTTTCATCGGGTACCACTTTTGATTTTCGTCCAAAATCAGTGTGCAGGCTACTGCAGGTATAGAGCTTCCCAAGTGACACCCTCAGAAAAAACACGGTGCTTACACCTTACACCTCTACCGTAACATGGGCCATGACCAAACTGCGTTGGGAATGATAAACGCGGCATATTCGAAGCTAGGAAATCGCGATATGTTCGCGTACTGAGGGTTTCCTGCAGGCGGGCTTCGCGTCAGGCTAAGCGCTGCATGTATAATAGCATACCTAATACCTGGTATGGCAAGATACCGCTGTAGTATGAACAGTACAGTATAAATAGAACTTCGTTTTAGTACAGTAGTAGTAGTAGTAGTAGTAGTAGTAGTAGTAGTAGTAGTAGTAGTAGTAGTAGTAGTAGTAGTAGTAGTAGTAGTAGTAGTAGGAGTAATAGTAGTAGTAGTAGTAGCACAAGCAAAAATCCGAAATACACCGTCCTTGACTACAGTATTGCGATAATTCAAGCAGCAACTCCTGATTCCTTTCCACAACCAAAACGTGCCTCTTGTCCCAATAACTGCCCTCTTCACCCCTTTGCTACTACTCACTGTTCCAGCCAAACTTCAAGCTTACCACTCTCTCCGAAAATGCAAGAAACGTTTAGGTATTAGCATCAAGGCCGGAAATGTACGGAATGTTCGCGTATATATGCTAAAACCCCAGAGGTCCTGACATTTTTAGTCAGCGTGGTACTCTAGTTTGTCCCGCCGCAAAGCTCGGCACAGCGGCAAAGGAGTTAAAAGACTGAGCGAGACAAGCACTAACATGACGGGGGACCATAGTAAATAGGACCTACAGTACCTTAAACACAAAAACCTACCTGGTATATATTTCCCTATTTTTACTAACAATATTTGGTCCTATTTACTAGTATTTACTATGTCCCCCCGTAACAGTATTGCAGAGTACTTCATAAAGCATTGCAACAGTTTGATCAGGTACCAGGTACAACACGATACCGACTAGATAAAAAACAACATAAAATCACATACACGTACGAAGCGCAATCATCTAATAGTATAGGTCGACCACCTAAACAAATTTAGACTTACTTGCACCCTACGCATACTCGTACACACCTCCCCATAGAAGTGCTTTGCAAGAGGGAGGTCATGGACCGGGAAGGCATAGTGGAAAGGTTGGAGACTGTGGGAATCGAGCGCAGCAGGACAAAACAGGGCAGGGCAGCACAACGCAGTACAAAGCAAGACAAAGCAGGACGGACAATAAACAAGGCAGGACAAAAACGCAAATCAGGACAAACCAGGACGAAGCAGGAACGACAATTTCAAAACCGGCGAAATCCGGATAAATCAGGGCGAAGCCGGACCAACATTTCGAAACAGGGCAAAGCCGGAGAAAGCAGTAACACGGCAGGACAAACGACAACAAAGCGGGGCAAAGCGGGACAAAAGAAAATGAGACCAGCGTCAGGCATGGGAGGGGTCAAGTGGCTCACTCAGCCTTCGTCACGCACAACCCTCGTTGATGTCTACCGCTTCTTCATACTGCTGTGTAAATACTACCTGGTATACGAGTAGCGTTTCGCATGAGCCGTCCCACGATGATACACATTTATGCAGTCGGCGGTCAGAACAAGGAATCCAAAGGAGTGCAAACGTCATGGTATTCATGGTATCCCCGTTTCCCCTCTATTGTTGAGGTGGCGTGTTTCTGATGAAACACGCACGAGCAAATAATGCTTTGCTCCCCCTCGTGCTGACAAATCTCTCAGCACGGGACCAGCGTGATACTATTATTGTTGGAAACGAGTTTGATGCGATCATACCGATACACGAAAAAAAAAAAACTAATCGATACGATTTCGATAGTCGATATTATAGGTACATCGAAGCTGTCGTTCAATAGCTGCATAAAAAAAACACGGGGATGCCGGAGGATGGAGGGAAGCGACACTAAAACGTACGATACTCACTACCGTACCGGGTAAAATACATAAGACGGAAGCTTATGTATTGCTGTATTGTGAAGAACATGTGGCCTTACGGCTACGATAGCAGCATACATATTCAGAATAGGCAGTATGGGCATACTGTAAGCAATATAATAAGATAGTGCACACACCCTGGTACGAATTTGAGATACGCATGCATATTGTTAATAGACAGTATGGACATACTGTAAGCAATGTAATTAAATAGCACACCCCCCCTGGTATGTACGAATTTGAGATACTCGTACAGGTTTCTCTTGAGTAGGCGGGCACGCACAAAAGACAAGGGCGGCGTTGGGAGGAACTCGTCGAGATATTTCTGTAACCACATCGCTCGGGGTCTGTATGAATACCGTCCCCGTCGTGGAGCGAATCAGCGTCCTATCTTACTAATAGAACTCCTACAGGAAATTCGCCCTACCGTAAGGGGAGTGCTATCCAACTATTAATAATAGTATACTCCTATATAGAACGCAAGAAGCGGGGATGATACATGAACATCCCCTCTCTGCATTTTTTATTCTGATAATTACAGGGCGGGTTAAACTTGGGTTGGGGACTACGAACTACGTACTCACTGGGTACTACCAGGTAAAAGGAATGAAATGCTGGGGAAGTTGGCGCATTTGTTTTTGGCGCGAAGATGTGTTTCGGCGCCTTTTCGACTAAAAACACGACTTCAAAATGGCCGGATCGAAAGCACAGACAGGCTGGTACCTACTTAGTATAGTTCAGTTTTTCGTCCCTTGCAAGTTTAAGTTTGTTGCTGAAGCGCGCCGCACAAACCACCACCCGAATACCCAAACATGCTGAGAATGTACCGCATTCGTGTCTGGACTCTCGATCCTCTGGAGGTCCGAGTTTTGCTCGGGTCGCCAATCTGCAAAAAAAATCTACCCCCCCTGAAGCGGCCAGGTGGCGTCGTTTAGTCTTGTGCCTTGTGGGCCGAAAAAAACATCCGTTTTTGCAGACTTTTGTTATTTTCGAAAATATTTTCAGGACTTTTTTCATCGCAGGGGGGGGGAAGTATTTTTATTGTTCGGCGTACATTTTATATCGGGTGTTTAAAACTTAAACGGCGTTTCCCACTGTTTCCCGAATTGTTTCTTTCTATACATATGCGGAATATTCGCGCCTCAACAGCATATTATCGCTTGGTTGCGGAAGCCGCCTATAGCTGGTACGAGTAACGAATATGATATACACGCATCTCTCGGCGTTGGTACTGACTGTACGAGCGTAGTTTGGACCCTCCCCGTTGTGAAGCAAACCATCGTGGGAAATCGTCCAAGGGGTGTGCTATCTCACCACCCGTGTTTTTTCTTCCCATTTATAATCTTCGCCCATATCTGCCTTAATTAGTAGTCGTAGCTCAGACCCGGCGTTCTATACAATATCAGGCTTTCCTCCCCCCCACTCCCCACTCGTAGGTTCGAGCCTTCATTTTTGTCGCGAGAAGACTTCTTCACGAATCAGCCCTTTCTTCAGCCCTTTCTCCCCTCTCGTCGACTCGCGTCGGAACTGTGCTGTACGCACTGGCTGTACGAGTGTCATCAAATCCATACAGCAATATCATCATATCATCCCAGTATCATGAATGTGATATCGCACAGTATCATAGCATAGCATACCAGTACTTGCTATACCCACGGCGATATTGCCGTACTTGACAGATTGTCGCGTCAGCAGCTGGAAGCCCCACGCCCACGAGTAACCTTCTGTCTGGTTATGTGATGTCTCTGTGATTTACTCGTCGTGTTTTTACGAGAGGATCGAATTTTTGTATCATACTCGTTGTTGTTCCCAAACATGAAATTTAAACATCGTCGGCGTCTATTAACAGCAGGGCCCACACCTCCGCCAGGAGTGTCTAGCACCGCTGCTGCTGCTGCTGCTGCTGCTGCTGCCGCTGCTGTACAGCGTACGGATTATTATCCTCGCGAAACAGGGCTGCAGCAGCAGCACACAAGCAGCAGACGGCATGCGTTCTGACAAATTTGAACCGCGCCCATCGAAATTCACCAAAAAATAACTTGAAAATTGAACGAGGCTGAACCAGGGGACGACAAAATATTTTCTGAAAGAGCCAAAATCAGTTCAACCCAGACGCACAAGAGAAAACTCGATACCTGTCTGATCCCCACGCCGCCAGAGGCTTGACGGCAACCAGTAAAAGTAGAGGCTTGACCAGGACCAGCGCAAGTGATCCCATATAAATCTTCATGTTGAACCCTTGAGAGAAACAAACTGGCTGCTTGTCGTCGCTTCGTCAATTCGCCCTCAACGAATCCTGTATGGGGCCCTTCCCCGTAACGCCTTGAACAATGATGGAACTCCATTGACAATTGTCTGCACGCGTACACGTAGCACGTACGGTAGCGCGTAGGCCGGCTGTGCGCCGTGAAAATTGCTCATCAGCATTCCACAGGCTGCGAGGCTCCACTTGGGTTGGTGGAGACCCTGTGTGTAACTCAATGGTTTCGTGCGAGGACGCAAGCGACCGAGCCGTTGCCCAGAACCCGCCGCCCTCTCCTCTGGCAGCACTCAGGGTTGTGGTAAGCTTGGGCTGGGTTTCTCGCGTAACTTCCCTCCAGCTTGCGTCACTAGAGCTCCTCGTGGCTTGCCGGGAAGCGTCCAACTTCCGCCTCAAGGTGGCACGCAAGACACCTCGTAGAGTATGGCAGGCCAAGTTCGGCGCACGCAGCAGCTCGGAGTGCAGCGGTGGAGCGCTACCGGAGGGTAGGTCTGAGCGTTTGATCCTTCCGCGAGTCACGAGGATGATCTACGACAGGCCGGGTTTCGACCTAGACCCCGGATGGGCCCTACCCAACGAGCTCGTGGGGTTGGTTTTGGGAACGCAGTTCGGCGGGGAGATGGAGGGGGTGGTGTGGCCGTCTGCGCTGGAAAGCGTCGTGTTCTGGCGAAGGTGGGTTCGGAGTTGGTGCGTAGTTTAGCGAGAGACCATGTACCAAGGTACCGGTGATGGTTACGTATTTGATTTTGTTACGTCATCGTATATTCCAGGTCAGGTACCAGTACAACAGCAGTGTAAGTGGTGAACTGGGAGAAGACGTTTGGTTCAGGTACCTGGTCGGACAAATATTAATGTACCTAGCGCTGCTGTTTGCGGGGTCTAGCAGCAGCAGCAGTACAGACAGTAGGGTTAGGCTCAAAAGGACCCTTCCGCCTACCAGGGCCGAAAGAGGGTGGCTCCGACAGTTGCTCTTCGACAGTTGCTCTTCGACAGGCTCACGACGAAGCCCAGGACCCTGTGTTGTGGCCAAACCCCGCGGAAGAGCAGGAGGAACGGCGCCGCAAGAAGAAGTGCGGCGGCAGCCGTGACCGCGGAAATGACCACCACCTTNCAATTGTCTGCACGCGTACACGTAGCACGTACGGTAGCGCGTAGGCCGGCTGTGCGCCGTGAAAATTGCTCATCAGCATTCCACAGGCTGCGAGGCTCCACTTGGGTTGGTGGAGACCCTGTGTGTAACTCAATGGTTTCGTGCGAGGACGCAAGCGACCGAGCCGTTGCCCAGAACCCGCCGCCCTCTCCTCTGGCAGCACTCAGGGTTGTGGTAAGCTTGGGCTGGGTTTCTCGCGTAACTTCCCTCCAGCTTGCGTCACTAGAGCTCCTCGTGGCTTGCCGGGAAGCGTCCAACTTCCGCCTCAAGGTGGCACGCAAGACACCTCGTAGAGTATGGCAGGCCAAGTTCGGCGCACGCAGCAGCTCGGAGTGCAGCGGTGGAGCGCTACCGGAGGGTAGGTCTGAGCGTTTGATCCTTCCGCGAGTCACGAGGATGATCTACGACAGGCCGGGTTTCGACCTAGACCCCGGATGGGCCCTACCCAACGAGCTCGTGGGGTTGGTTTTGGGAACGCAGTTCGGCGGGGAGATGGAGGGGGTGGTGTGGCCGTCTGCGCTGGAAAGCGTCGTGTTCTGGCGAAGGTGGGTTCGGAGTTGGTGCGTAGTTTAGCGAGAGACCATGTACCAAGGTACCGGTGATGGTTACGTATTTGATTTTGTTACGTCATCGTATATTCCAGGTCAGGTACCAGTACAACAGCAGTATAAGTGGTGAACTGTGGGAGAAGACGTTTGGTTCAGGTACCTGGTCGGACAAATATTAATGTACCTAGCGCTGCTGTTTGCGGGGTCTAGCAGCAGCAGCAGTACAGACAGTAGGGTTAGGCTCAAAAGGACCCTTCCGCCTACCAGGGCCGAAAGAGGGCGGCTCCGACAGTTGCTCTTCGACAGTTGCTCTTCGACAGGCTCACGACGAAGCCCAGGACCCTGTGTTGTGGCCAAACCCCGCGGAAGAGCAGGAGGAACGGCGCCGCAAGAAGAAGTGCGGCGGCAGCCGTGACCGCGGAAATGACCACCACCTATGAGGGTGGTGGCACGGCGTGACCGGAAGAGGGCCGATATGTTTGCCGTCACTGCGGCAGAATTCGCTGCGGAGGGCACGGCCAACATCTTGCTCAACATATGTACCCCCCTCTGGGGGTGCCCGTGCCCACTCATCATACTCTCGGTGCCCATCCGTCGGGGGTCGTATTGGCAGTTCGGGCCTGCAGTGTCCCCGTTTGGGGGCACTCGGCGTAGGCAGTTTGGGCCTGCGGTGCCCCTGTCTAGGGGCATTCAGCCTCGGCAGTTTGGGCCTGCGATATAAATGAATCATGTGTTGGGTGGGATAAATGAAGACGCGTTTGACCTCGGCTTGTAGAGAAGGCCTTTGAGGGTAACACCCCATGCGGTTACCGTACGAGTAGAGCTGGGAAGTAAAAGCGATGAACTTATAATAGCACCTGATGCAAAATAGATACCACCATGTCCCGAAATATAAGCACCTTTTGATTGAATGTAAATGTAAAAATGCTGATTATATTTCGGGACAGATTGGTAGCTCGTGTTAGTATGTCGGGAATGCCCCCCCCTACGTGGTCGGTGAAAACCCGACATGCTCCGTCCCGGCATTGTAGGGATACGAGGGTCTATGGTCATACGACTACCAAGGCCAAGCATGAAAATGAAGTACACCCCCCCCCCCCCCCCCCTTTTCACCTCTCTCCCTTCCCCGCCCTCCCTCCCCCTCTCCCATGCTGTGGCCGGTAAACATCCACCACGGAACCAACGCGCCACCAGGTTCAACCGCGCAATCGACAGGGTGGAGTGGCCTCGCTCGCTCAAAACGCTCACGTTCGGCTGCAACTTCAACCAGCCCGTCCACGCGACGATGTGGCCTCCTCGCTTGGAAACCCTCACGTTCGGGAGCTGGTTCGACCAGCCCCTGGCGGGAACCGAGCTCCCCCCGGAACTAACCCGCCTTACCCTAGGCCGGGACTACAACCAACCCCTCGACGGGATCTTGTGGCCGAGAGGGCTCGTCCATTTATCTCTCGGGTTTTTCTTTAACCGGTCACTCGAGGCTGCCGCGCAGAGCTGGCCGAAAACGCTAAGAACGCTCTCCCTGGGAGACTGCTACAACCTCCCCATCCAGGGGGTGGCTTGGCCCGATGGCCTAGAGAGCATAACCTTCGGCCGGGGGTTTAACCAGAGCGTGGAAGGCGTCGCCTGGCCGGGCTCCCTCCGGAGCGTGAGGTTCGGGGGAATGTTCAACAAGGACATCGCTGGGGCGGGGTTTCCCGAAGAGATGGAGGTGCTGGAGCTCGGGTTTGCCTTCAATAAGCCGGTCGTAGGCGCCGCCCTGCCGGAAGGCTTGAAGCGGCTGGTGTTTGGGGAGGAGTTCGACCAGAACGTGGAAGGCGTGGTTTGGCCCGCGGGGTTACGGGAGATGGTTTTCGGCGTGCAGTTCGACAGGCCGGTGGCGGCGGCGGCGTGGCCCCGCGGCCTCCAAAGGTTGAAGTTTGGCGAGAGTTTCAACCAGCCGATCGCGGGCATGGTTCTCCCGGACGGACTGGAAGAGATCACCTTCGGGAAATCGTTCGACCGCGGGATAGAGGGGGTGTTGTGGCCGCCCAGCTTGGAAATCATGGTGTTCGGGGAGTGCTTTAACCGGGCGGTGGCCTCGGTGGAATGGCCGGTGGCGCTTCGAAAGCTGCAGCTCGGCTGCGAGTTCGACCACAGCTTAGACGGTGTAGTGTTCCCGCCGGGCCTTACTAGGGTGGAGTTTGTGGACAGCTATAGGCGGGTGCGGGAGGAACGCCCTGGTGTTGTGGCTGCGACGGTGCCGCCCAGGGAAGAGTAGGCGTTTTTGAGTTTTGATGTCTTGATTTCGTATATATACGTTTTTTGTTGTTGGGAGAGCTTATTTATGTATTTTTGTTGTGTGAGTAACCGGGTACTGCAGTTGTTCCTCGTACCACACAGATGTGCCAGTGCAATATGTAGCTGGTTCCTGTTACGTACCTTGAAGAGAGTAGCCGGGCTGATGTGGAGTTGCATGGGGTTGGATGGCGTGCCTGGATGGCGTGCCTGGATGGTTATTTTGTTTGGTTCGTACTTTACCAGGTACTGCCTGTAGGTACCCTCGGTTACATTCAACGGTACCCCTGCGTTTCTCGGCGAGAGCTCACACGAGAGGGGAAAAGCCTTCCCATAAAAACACGTCTTGAAGAATCTTTAGAAAGGCACGAAAACTGCACACAGATGGGTTGGGAGACGGCCTTTCAACTAATTGCAGAGCTCAACACACACCGCACCCCAGAAGGTGGGAATCGGCGTAGGACGACCGCCTGAGTCTGTGTTCCGCTCATTGATAATCGTGGCGGTACGGGGGTCAATCATTCGGGATCGTTTGACGCGTCAAAATTGAAACTTTGGCGATAGTCACGCCTAGCCCGAGTTTGGTCAGTGAAAAGAGAGGTCAGAGAGAGACAAGAATAAGCTTTCCGTTATAGAAACAACAGATACATCTTTGGAGGATAATTTATGCCCCAACACGATGATGCCGAGTGTAGAAAAAGACGAAAATACCTGGTGCTAGTAGATACCGCCGTCTACGACTGGTCGTCCCATTCCGTCTCTACGTACGTAAATCACAACCCTACATTTACCGTACGCTACTAATTATCCATCGCGATGACGGACATCCGCGGCCACAGAGCAGAAATCCCGAGCAAACCAAAAGCAGGCATATACAAGTACATACTGGTATACCAGTATACTGGAATATACCAGCTGGAATATACCAGTATACTGTTTACGGCTGGTTGCCCCACGCGCCGAAAAAAAAGACTTGACACACTGGGGAGTAAAACGCAAATGACCCCGAGGGCGTCCTGTAGCATATCAGGTATCCAGGTACGTTCAATACCATATCAGGTGTACTGGTACGTCCAACACCATATCAGGTATACTGGTTCGTCCAATACTATATACCAAGTTCCAGTATACTGGTATGAACTGGTACTGTTTACGACTTGTCTTCCCACTGCGCGAAAAAAAAACGCCAGCACACTGGGCACCAGAACACGGATGCATCCCATTGGCGCGCTAAACGGTATACTGGTACATACCATTCCACGTTCTTCCAAAAACACTCTCATGTGCTTGCTTCCGTGTACACGCAGAAGCTTTACGTACACATCAGATAGATCCTATCCTCATTTGATGATCTAGATATTTCGCGGCAGATAAATCCCTCACTTACATGATCTGCATGACCTAGATCATGTACCAGGTATATTCCTCCACATATATACTTTCGACAAAAACATCTTGCTTGCACGTCGGAAAAAAAAACGAGAAGCTCGAGACACGCCTCCATATTTCTTGGTGCATAGCGTAATATATAGCGCCAAGTCCATGATCATCGTCGTCAGAGGGCCGTCCCCCTCTCGAGGTTCTGCCTGATTTCCACGGTGTACTTGTCGTACGCGCGCTTGATCTTCTTGTTGAAGTGCTTGTTCCTGTCGTTGATGTAGTCGATGTCCGCCGCGCCGTGCTCCGAGCGCCGCCGGCTGAACGCTTCCTTCCGTTTCTCCTGCGCTCATCGCCATACCACGGACGGGGGGACACAAAAATACCAGGAAACAAAAAAGAAAAGGTTATACACCCAGGATAATCGAAAAGAAGAAGAAAACGAAAGGAGACACGCCAACTTATTTTTGAGCCCCAGACAGGGCGGGGGGGGAGGGGTGTACTCACGTCACGGGGGGATACCAAAAGCAAGTGAACATACAACAATTCTAAAAGCATGTCCATTTTTTTTTCAATTTTCCATAAATGTCACCATTCTGGTTTATACATCTCAGTCCGACCTTGGGAAGGAGCGTAGGTTGTGTAGTCTACGTACATGGGGGTTATCAGTCTGTTGTCCGAAAAATAGGCCCCGCTAAATGATCTATACAGTAATACTTCGAAGTACACGTATATGAGCTTTGAATTCCGGTTTAGAAGCATAATGATGCCGGATGCCACCAAAAAGGGCATTTCTGCTCATGCAATATTATAGAGGACGCGGGGGGGGGTACCTGGTGTATGGACAGGGGATAACGCGGAGACTTTTCAGCTTCAAGACTTTCGTCCAGTAGTCTAAACATAAACACCCAGTCAGCAGGATTGTGAGTGGTAGACTCAAACCTAGTACTGCACTGCAACACACATACGGTGGTGCATACAATACTGATATACAGTAGGTGATACTACTGTAAGGACAAGTAATGAATCATGGCAGCAGCTGGTTTGGCTTAATAGGACACGACGTAGCCGTACCTTGTCCATGAGCTCGTCCACAACTCGTTGCATCCCCTTCGCGTCCGCATCATCCTTGGCACCGTACTCTGCCGTGTCCTCCTGCACGCCACGCGTAAAAAGATAACACCGTCAGCTTAAGGGGGATGGGGGGTACCATGCCGCGCGTCAAGGTAGCACGCCATCACAGGTGACAGGTAACACCATCGCCGCGTTGGGGAGGGGAGAGAGAAATCGAGAGGGGGCGGAGGACGGCAGCAACATTGCAAAACACCAACACCAACGCCAACACCAACGAAATCAGTAGCAACAACAACACTAACAATAACAAAACACCAGCACCACCACAACAACGCCAACAGTACCACCAACACATCAAAACCATCACCACCACCACCACCATAGCAACACCCGATATCAACACGAAAACAACACCAACGGCACCGAAACCAACGTTAACACCACCACCCAACATGAAACACAACCAACACCGCCAACAAAAAAACCAACGCCACAACCACCACCACCAGCAACAACGAAACAACAGAACCAACACCGACACAAATACTACCATCGACAAAAACACTACCACAACCAACAACAACAAATCACCACCAACACCAACGCAGACCCCGATGACACCAACACCAGCACCACCACACCAACACCAATACCAACACCACCGACACCGCCACCAACACCACCATCAAC
Organism: Saccharina japonica; assembly: GCA_008828725.1. Lineage (NCBI taxonomy): Eukaryota > Phaeophyceae > Laminariales > Laminariaceae > Saccharina > Saccharina japonica. Next base: position 525,189 of record MEHQ01004355.1, on the reverse strand, counting down.
ACCAACCAACAACACCAGCACTCACACCACCGCCACCAAGACTGCACGGTACGTACCATCTTTGCGCCCTCCGAGCCAGCCTTGGCCTTAGGCAGCTTCTCCAGGCGCTTCTTATACCCCTTGAAAAGAGCGTCCTGGTTAAACACGTTCCACCCTGTTCATGCGGCGAAAGATAGCATTACTATTAATAGGGGTCGCGACATGGCGCCAGCTTCGACTATTAATAAATAGTTGATACATTCGACGAGAGTCGACGAGGGAAGGAATTGCTGAAATCTTCTCGCGATAAATATGCAAGGCAAGCACCGCAGTGGGGAGGGAGGAGAAGAGCCTACTTAGTGACTCCGGATCTGAGTTACGACTATAGAGGGAGAGAGAATTGAAGGGCAAAGATAATGAATGGGATGGGGATAAAATAAAATAAATAGTCATGCGGCGATGGACGCGGCAAAAGGCAATCCCATACGATTAAGAGTAGTGTTCACCACTTGGCGAAGCTTCGACAAAAAAAGTTGATAGCCCACACTACCGAACCTCCGCGGAACATCATGATTGCGAGAATTTTCCCAAGGCGGTTGGTCGGGTTAGGCGTTAAGGCTGGGGTTTAAAGTCAAGTTTAGTTCAGCTATTTACACGAGCTTTATCACGACATCTTCATTCGGAGAAATTTACTAGTAATAGGCATTTGACAATAACTCCACGCACCGTCTTCGTTTCCAATTTTTTTCAAGGCGGTCGGTTTTAGAGTTAGGGCTAGGGTTTAAAGCCATGTCCAGTTCAACTATTCACACTACTATAACTTTATCAAGACCGAGAAATTCCGGAAAAAAATCGAAGGCGGTTAGGGTTTTGTATATTCGAGGTAGGGTGATTTTATAGGGTTACAGTAAAGTCAAGTAACTTTCAGCCATCTTGTCCAAGCGTGGCCAAGGCCTATACTCGTATACTCGTAGAGCATTCGGAAAAGGCATGGTAGAAGACGCGACAACAGCGCAAAAAAAAAACGAAAAAGAGACAAATCACACAAGCAGGGTTTGCACTACTACGCTGCCGCTAGGAACTCGCGCGGCAAGATAGTTGTAAATGTCGTCAACTTGTGCACGTTGGTTGAGAATACCGAAAGCTTACCGAACTCAGTTTTGTATTTGTCCTACGTATCACCACCAAATTCGGTTGCCACCGGAATGCCGAAATCATACCGAACGCAGTCTTAAATAAAATACGATCCTCCGGAGTATAATTTTACCGAAATCGTACACAATTGTACCGAATGCAGTACAAGGTTACCGAAATCTTACCGAATGCGGCCTTGTGCTTCTCCTTCTTGTTCTTGTGCTCGGACACGATCTCCGCCGCCGCCGCCGTCTCCACCATGAACGCCTCATCCTTCGACAAACCCCGCTCCTTCATCTCCTTGTCCCACCGCTTCTTCGACTGCGCGTGGCATCAGGCAGGAGAAGCACGGAGCGCAGAAAACAAGGGAACGACTAGCTTGAGGAGCAAGAACAATAAACATGAATAGAAAGCAGGGTGTTTAGTGTTGTGGTATATGCCCAGAGAAGCGTGAAAAGCCTTGTGTGGTGTCACCACAGTGAAAAACGTATGATATCCTCTACCTTGCCCCTGTTCCTACAGTAGGAACAAAACGCTCTCACTCGGCATCGAAACCCTCAAAAACATGGGGAAATCACCAAAAGCAAGATAGTGTTGCAACGGCCGGACTTTCAACCGGAAAGCCATTATGGTTTCTGCCTAGACCCTGCTCCCTGCAGCGAAACGCCCTTAACCGGGATCGAAACCCTCAAAACCAGAAGCGATTCCCGAGGTCCGAGGACCAGGGTGCTCCCATATATTCTTGAATTGCAATTATAATCCTAGTACGAGTATGATAACTGCTGCTGCACCCTCCCCTACCCTTGCTGTCTCTGGAAGTGGCCACACAAGAAATTAAAGCAATTCATTGGAGGCTGTCGTCCATATACACGTCCGCCTCACAGACGGTTCTTAGCAGGATGCAGCTCACCCTCCATGCGACTCGCCCATTACCTCGCGGAGGTTCGCGCTTGGTGCAAGCAATGTCTGCCTGGTCGGTGAAAACCCAACGTGCTCCGTCCCGGCATTGTAAGGATGCGAGGGTCTATGGTCATACGACTACGGCCGCGCACGACATGAGTACACCCCCACCCTCCCCCCCTCGTTGGTGAAAACCCAACGTGCTCCGTCCCGGCATTTATAATTATGCCAGGGTCTATGGTCATACGATACGACTACGGTAATGCACGACCCAAAGATCCTAAAAAATATCAGGCATGAAGCATAATTATCCACACCTCTTCTCTGTCCTTGGAGCGCATCTTCGCCGCGTAGCCCGGGTCGCTGAGTCGGTTGTACTCATCTTTCACGGCTTTCTTATTTGCCCGCCTCCCCTGTAAAAAAAAAACACACACACACACAGGTATCGGACACATCAGCTCCCCAAATATCTTTGCAAAATGAAACAAAAACCAAAATTTGATAAACACCCTGAGTTGCACAGCTTCAGAGTTATTTTGTTCCCCTCAAAAAGGGATATCTATCTATCCCTAATGAGGTCATCTAAAACCCGTACTACGCGCTATCGAAGTACCACTATTAATAGCATGTCACACAGCTTGCAAAACATGAGTTTTTCGACGGCATCCTCGATCTCACAGCTGGTGTTTTTCTTGTTTTCTTTTTTTTTAATAAGAAAAAAAAGAAGAAAAAAGTCATTACCTATTAGTAGACATTATGGGGCACGTATAGTTCTCATTTATATATATCATTTACGATACATTTATATAATATGACCTGCAATATCTCGATTTCTTTCGGCCGGGTGGGATCGGTATTGCACGGTTCTTGCGCATACCATTGAAGGGTGGGGTCTGTATGATCTTGCTGGTTACCGCTAGCAACAGACCTACATGATCTAGCACAGGGTTCCTGCGTTGTTAGATCTATACAACACAGATCCCACACAACCCCTCACAACGGCATACGTATGATCTGTAGATGATCTGTAGATGATCTGCAGATGATCTGTAGATTATTTAGACTGTCACCTGTCCTATTATGTGGGCACAACATATTTTATACACACCTTGTTCATCTTGAGGCGAACCTTGAAGAGCCGCTGCTCCAGAGCGCTCATCCTCCCCAAGGCCTCCTCGTCCGGCTCTTCCAGCTCTTCCTCCTCTTCCTCCTCCTCCTCCTCCTGCTGCTTCCCCTTCCCCTTATCCCCCTCCCCTCCCTGCTTCTCGTCGAGAGCCGCGCCCCCTTCGCCAGCTCCCGCCTTTGCCGCTCCATCTCCAGCTGCTCCTGACGACGATGCGCTCTGACCGATGCCACCACCCTCCTGATTGTCATCGTCAACCATTTCTCCCACCTGGGCACACACACGCGCGCGCACGGGAGGGAGTTGGTCGGGATGAGCGAGTTGGAGTCCAGTCGGACTTTTAAATCTGTTTTTTTTTCTGTTTTCTGTCTTATATTTTTCGTTGTTTCTTGCAGTTTCTGGTTTGTTGGTGGCTTGTACATACAACATTTCTGCTTGTCGTATATATATAGAACGATGTTGCTGCACCGCCTAATCTCCTTGCTGCTGAAGTTGCGATTGTTGTCTCTTTTCTCCCATAGTGTGTGACCAAAGAACCTTTATCTCTCTATGACGAAGAATCAGCACGGACACTGAATGTGATGCATGCCGATCGGTAGAAAGAACGGTTTCATGTGAAGACCCACCTGTCCACAGTCGTCGATGGTCACTGGTAAGCGCGGGCGGTCGTTACCAGCCGTCGACACCTTCTCCATGATGTCGAGAACCTGGGGGCGTTTTTATAGCGGGTGGGCGCGGGGGGGAGGGCGGGGGGGTGTACTCATGTCATGCAAGGAGGGCGGGTACTCACGACATGCATGGCCGTAGTCGTGAGACCATACACCCTCGCATTCTTACAATGCCGGGGCGGAGCACGTCCGGTTTGCACCGACCAGGCAGGCATTGCTTGCACCAAGCGCAGGTGTTTTGGCTCGGGAGGGGGGGGCTATCATCACCTTTCCTCTACAGCTCAACTCGCACGAGCTTATGACACTCAACAAACCTTCTGGAAAAGCTGTGGTCACAGGTGTCAGTCCTTTTCCCCTACGGTACATGTGGTGTTTTAAATGTCGGGCTCCATGCAGGTCCCACCCAACAAACATGATCTAGATCGTGCACATCATAAAAATCAAGGATCTACCAGATCATACAAATCAAGCATCTATCTGGCCCGAAAAATCTGCACACTGTAATGCAATGGGGATTTGTCTCGTCTATTCGATGCGTGCACTTTTCCATCTCCTCCCTTACATCCATGCCCTCCACGAGCTTTCCGAAGACGGTATGTCGACCGTCAAGGTGAGGTGCCGTCGCGAACGTGATGAAGAACTGGCTGCCGTTAGTGTCTGGTCCAGCATTCGCCATCGACAGCAGCCCTCGTCCCTCGTGAGGGCTGATCAGACGCAGCGGATGGCAGCAGATGTCAGCAGTGGCAGGGGAGAGGAGAGGTGAGGCGCAGGCGTGAGTGTGTAGAAGGGGGTCGACAGAGGCAGCAGGGGCCATCCGTCATTGGAGCGGTCGCATCGTCCCTGGCCGCTGCACAACGAAATCACACCACCACCAACACCAACAACAGCAGTACCACCACCAACACCAACACCACCAACACCAACAACACCAACACCAACACCACCAACAACAACCACAACAACAATAACAATACCAACAACACCAACACTACCACTACCACCACCAATCCATCACCATGGCCACAACAACAAGCAACACCCACACCCCACCACCACAACACCAACACAACCAATCACAACGGAAACCACAGCAAAAATCACGACCAAAACACAGCGGCAACAGGCGACGACCAAAAGGAGCCCCCAGCAAAACACGCGCGGCACCCATCACAGCCACGCCACACACCCACAACAACCGAAAACCCAAACAAACCCCCACCCCCCACCCCCAAAAAACAAAAAAACGAGTAGCCACAACGGTCAGGTCCGCGTCAACTATTGGAGCGCGCACCCCGCGCTTGAACCACCACCTCCGTCGGCGCCAGGAGGGGTGCATAGGCCTTCGCCCAGCCTCGATCATATGGTTGAGCTATGCTTGACTTCCAACTCTAACCCTTACCTCGATCACTGAAGAAATTTTCCGGAATCACCTTGGAAATGTCTCGGAATCAATTATTTTTTAATCGTGGTTGATTTGAACTATCAACCATTTTGTCAAGCCGAACCAAGTCGTGGATACCACTCGGTAAATACTACGCACGCCGCTTGCGTCCACAAAGTACACACGACCGAGAGATCAGATAGATCATTTCCGCCTCATGACCTAGATCTTTCAGGGGAGATAAATCCCTGATCTATAACATCTGCATGATCCAGGTCATGTTGCCAGGTGGGAGCCTTACGATCTGCATGATCTACAGCAGTAGCACATGTCCCCTGCGTTGGGTCTGTACCAACAGATCCTGCACGGCACCTCGTAACGGCAGCAACTTCGTATAGGATCAATTACTAGATGATCTAGATACTTCGGATAGGATCTAGATTACCTAGATGACCTAGATCATGATTTGTCCGATGTGTGAACTGTTACTAAGGTCCACCGAAGACGTTTCGCTCACCATACGAAGTTCTCGTCCGCGAACTTGTCTCCGTAGATGGACTCCCCCCCGGTGCCGTCCCCCCTCGTGAAATCGCCCCCTTGCGCCATGAAACCCGGGATCACGCGGTGGAAAACGGAGTCCTGGTGATGTGGGAGAGGAGGGGGGGGGGGGGGTACTTCATATTCATGCATGGCCATGCATGGTCGAAGTCGTATGACTATAGGGGGGGGTGTGGGTTTCGAATTGCCAACGGCGATGGTGATGCGATGATGTAGTGTGGTCTCGTGTGGTGCGGTGTGGTTCTTGTTTCTGCTGTAGTCGGTGTCACTGTTTTTGTGGCGGTTGTCGTTGTTGTTCTTGTTGCTGTTCTTATATACAATATTGTCACCCACCATATTCTAGTCCGTCATCACAAGACACGTTCCAATGATGCTGGACAGATGTGGGAAGAAAAATAGGAAATCAGGAAAATCGAAATAAAAAAAAAAAAAAAATGTGGGACGGCCGACGACGCCAAATGTGGGACTTTATCATAGTCCCGCAGCAGGTTATCTCTTTCTTCGTAATTGGTGTGGATACACAAGGAGACACACCGAGGTGGGTTGTGTGGCGTTACCACACTCTCGGGGGTCAGTCAGCAGCACGAGGTAATCTCAGAGTGCCCCCGGGGAGCCAGGATGGCCTTGAAGGAGTATAGTGATATCGAGGCGGTACGGTCTAGGGGATAGGACCTGATGTTCACAAAAAAAAAAGTACTTTCGTCGTGAAGCGTGGGCTTGTGCATGAAGTCATGGCGATGGAGTGCATGATAACCTAATTCCCTCCTTTCTTCCTTGTCTGCTTTTCGAGTTAGGATATCACCCCTCGCCTGTGGTCTTGGGTATTTCGCTGGACGTGTTGGGCGGAAAAAATCATGGATACTGTTAATATCGCCTGTAGACTGTACGGCATGCACCTTTGGTAGAAGACACCAAGCACAGTCTTTCGATGCGGGGAGCCGACAATCAGCCGGTCATCTCCGAAAATTGCCGCACTGATGACAAACCTGGGAATATGTATCATATCGTTCCAGGTGTTACTATTATTATCGAGAGCGAATGGAAGTTTCCAAGTCCCACGGGACCAAAAATAGAGACCCCTGTCGAGATGGTTGAAGCGATCGACCGACCGGTAGGCAGACCGACCCACCGACCGACCAACCCATCGATCGACCGACAGACCGGCCGACCGACAAATCGATCGACCGGGATCCGCCAATGCACACAGATTAATGACAACTACAAACACTCTGCTGCGCCAGTTCCTCGCGATACGAGCTATACTACCTTTAGTACTCGGTACTGGCATGTACCAGGTCAAATATGATGTTACTAACATACTATGATACGAGTAAAGGGGTTCTAATCCCGAACCCCTTTTATCCCTGCAGCCTCGTAACTCTATAACTCCTCGTGCTGCATATGGTAATGATGCGTGGGTTAAAAGACCAGTAACGGTGCCCGCTGAAAACCTAACCCCAAAATTATGATAATACCTGTGGTACTCGTCCTGAACAAGGGGTACCGTCTGGTAAACGACTAACCTTGAAGTGAAGGCGCACGTTGGTCTTCTTGCTCAAGCCGCGCTCTCCCGTGCACAGCGCGCGGAAATTCTCTCCCGTTCTAGGAGCCACGCTCGCGAACAGCTCGAACACCATTCGACCCACTGCATCATTCAGTCAATCAATACCCACAAGCATCGCGTTCAGGGGGCGAAAGGCAGCGGAAGCGCGCGCACGAGAGGGTTGATGGGTTGATACAGCAGCAGCAACACAAGCAAGTGTCAGACGCTTGAGGCCGCTTCTGGACGACTTGAACTGAAGACTCACGAGGGAAAAGTGATGAAACTCGGCCACTCTTGTCTGGAAATATAAGGACATTTTAGGTACCCATATTGAAACCCAAACCGTTCTTACTTTTTGGGCCAGAATGGCACGAAGCAACACGGGCTTGCTCTGGGTGCTGGGTTCGGAGATGTACTCGTAATTTGGTTGCAATTTGTTTTGTGCCCCAACTGCAAGGCAATGAGTTGCCAATGTACGGCAATAGACGGGTGATAACGGGGACATTTCTGTTTTTGAAAAGGGTGAAGTCCACACCATACCGGTACATGCGACATGATAGGATACCACGAGAAGACGCTCCTATGTGCTCGCAGCACTAAACTCTCTAAAAGTACGAGTACGCTGCTCTGCTTCTGCTGCTGTTCGCTGCAGTGCTGCAGGCTGCAGCTACGTACTGCGTGCACGCGGTATCTCAACACCGAAAGCAAGCTGGAAAAGTTATCGCGACTATTTGTGAAAATATAACCTTTGGCTCAAGCCCCCGCAATCCAGAAACCAAGCCAGCTAGGCTCCGCATCCACGCAAGAAGCGCCGGCCGGGGCCAAGGCCCTCTGAGCGGATGCCGGTGGCCGTGAATCGAAAAGCTGGGTGCATGGTGCGGTAGATGGCAACGGGGCTCACACCTACGTAACTCGGCGGATTTTGGGAGCAATAATCAGCTCCGTTTCCAAACACCTTACCTTGTCGATCGCCGATCTTAATATCCATGAAAATCTGGGGCCCACCCTCCCCTTGTGCGGAGGAAGGAGGAGCCATGTTGTCGGCGATAGCAGGTAATAGGCGAGGCCCGGCTGCACAGCGCTGCCTGGGGTACATCGTACCACATAAACAGCCCTTCCACCAAACGCCTCTACAGTACTGTGGAAACCTCATATTTTCGGTAATTCCCCCCGCATCTCAGCGGCAGCAGCCTGCTGATACTTGGTTGTGGTCGGCGACGCCCCTCTGTCCCGACCACGCGCGATGAAGCCCTCCCGCCATTCCCTGCTGCCGACACTGTTGGTGCAGATTGTGGCCAGGAAAAGCATCGTCTCAGCGGAGGCAGCTGTCGAACTGGGCACTCGTTCCCAGCAAGGGCAAGGTCTTCCTCAAGCGCTTGAGGGTCGGGGAAGCTACGATATCCGGGAGCACGACGATGCCCAAGGGATTGGAGCTGGACCAGGACGGGGTGAGAATGCTGATGTTGTGGTTGTGGTGGGTGGGTTCAGTACTCTGTGGACTGGGGCTTGTAGTCTGTGAAGTTAGAGATAGTGTCTTGATTGCTGCATTGAGGCCATCGAACTGCAACACCGATTCAACCAAATGCCAACCTGGATGATTGTGGAAGATGTGGAAGGTGGAGCCATCATCTCGCACACAAGACGACCGAGCACCGAGAAGAGTCTGTTGTCTTACGCATCGTATCATACATACGCACGTCGGTACGAGTACAGGTATTTGGTATGACGTCGTGCACATGTTTTGATTTTGCTGTGGTACCGGTACTGCTGCAGTGGTGCTGCTTTTGTGGTGCCGGTGTTATTTGGTGATGTGATGTTTTGTTGCTGCTGTGTCGTTCTGGTATAACATGATGCTGCCGTGAGATATATACGAGTAGATGCCTCGTGTATACCTGGTATGTACTCGTAGGACGGCCTGGTGCGCGGAGCAATGTTACCGGGTACCACAGCAGCTTACGGTATGCCAACTAAAGTAGCAATGCCCAAACACGGCAGCATGACGCGATATATATTGCTGAATGGCGTATGGCATATATGTGTGTGTTCTTCACATTAAACCGTCCTTTCTACCCGTCGACATCCAGCACACCCAGTACCCAGGAGTGTCTGTGCCGATTCTTCATCCTAGAGAGGTACATACCAGTTCTGTGGTCACAAAACCACGACACAGCAGAGATATCGTACTGCACTGCAGTGCACTGAGTGCAGTGTGTGTGTGTGTGTGTTCTTCACATTAAACCTTCCTTTCTACCCGTCGACATCCAGCACACCCAGTGTCCGTGCCGATTCTTCATCCTAAAAAGGTACCAGTTCTGTGGTCACAAAACTACGACACAGAGATACTACACTCAGTGCAGTAAGCAGAGCAGACAATGCAACGCCATATACGACAGGCAAGACCTACCCTGCTAGCAATCCAGGTGCATGCAAGAGAAAAAAAAGGAAAAAAGAAAAAAGCGAAAAGAAAAAATAATAAAAAGTAAATATACTGAAGCAAATCAATAATCAAGCAACCAAATAAAAAGCATGACAAAAAAAGAAAGAAAGTGTCGTGCTTCTCCCAGAGGAGATGCGACCTCCAATAAAAAACCAAATGAAATGAAAGAAAATAAAATGGACCGAAACAGCGCCAACAGAGCAAGACTGAGAACGACAGGATAGGACAGCCAGCCGGAGCACACCGAAGGCCAGCCGAGGCAGGTTTGTGCCCATAGTACAGGCAGGTTCTACCAGCTAGTCGGTCTGGCACCTACTCTGTTTGCCGTCTCTTTCCTGCTTTCGTCCGTCCTGGTTTCCCTATGACCCCCCCCACCCTCCGTCTCCCTTCCCTTGGGCGCCACCCATACAACGGGTACGTGGCACTTCCAACTCAATTCCGTTTCGTTCTCGTGTAACACACGAGAGTCCCGGAAAGAGAACGGGGAATGACAAAACCAAAATGAATACGTACGTAGCTAAGCCACCAAAGAAAGTCCTAGGACAAATACGGAAGGCGGAGAAACAAAGGCAAAAGCGATCACGGTAACATAAATAAGTGAAACAAAGTAAACGAAGCAAATGATGCGAGGGGTTGTAGCATCGCTGTCGTGCCCCCCTTGAGAAGCAACAACAGGCAATACAACAAGCAAAAAGAAAAATGAAAAAAAGAAAAATAAGAAAAAAATCAAACAAACAAACAAACAAAGGGAAAGAAAGACCACCAGAAACAGTGCCGCGTTCGAAGCGGCTACAGAGGTGCGCGGCACGGGTAGTCTAGGTGGGACTTACTAGTCAGCCTGGTACCTTGCTACCCTGTCGGCTGTTTCCCTCCTGCTCTCATCAGCCGCGGTTTCCGTACGACTGTTGCCCCCCCCCTTCCCATTCCCTTTTGCACCCCCCGCAACGGATGCGTGGCGCTGTCTACTCAGTTCCGCCTCTACCTTGTGCCACCGGATCATGAACTGTTTAGCCGCTTCGAGGACCCCCCTGTGCCACTTGCCCACTTTAGTTGCTGCAATGGTCCATACTGCGGTCTCTACTCCAAACACCAACGGGACCTGTGCCGTGGACCCCTTGGAGGCTTGAAACACCTTGAGGTCTTCAGCAAGGCATTTCTGCCAGGACTTTGGTTGTCCGCCCGGTCTGCGTCCCTCCCCACCCGTCATGGTCCCGAACATAATCCGACTGGGTAGTCGCCCCTTGGGTTGCCGTGCCACGGCTCCCGCAAAGAACAGACGCCGTTTACGGATTGTCGTTTCGATGCTCTCGCATCGTGTCTGCTTGAGAGCCTTTGCGTACGAGAGGGTCCTATAGTCGCCACGCTGCCGACGCTGGAAGCCAATGACACGCAGGAGGATTTGGTGGTGTACCGATCGGAGCCTGGCGAAGTGTTGTGCACCGAGGGTCCACGTCATACATCCGTACAGCAGGGTCTCAATCACCTCGGCCTTCAACATGCGGATTTTCAGACTAAGTCGAGCCGTCTTCATGTCGTACAACTCTGGTCCGAACCGTTTGAAGCACGCCCACATGAGACGGATCCGTCGTTCGATTTCGAGTGAGAGGTCAGCGTCTTCGTGGATAATGCCGCCGAGGTACAAGAACTGGCTCGTCTGTCTATACCTCTGACCAGCTGCTTCGATAACGAGCGGCGGAGGAGGGGGTGTCTGGTCCCGTGTTCGTAAGATCATCGTTTCCGTTTTCTTTTCTGACACCGTGAGGCCTGCTGCTTCGAAGACAGTCACGATGACTGTCATCATTTTTGCGAGACTCTCCGCAGACTTTGAGACAATTCCTGCATCATCGGCGTACAGCATACCCCATACAGCCCTTCGCACGCATGCCAATGGTACCTCTTTTCCAACCACTACATCCTCCTTGAGGTGAACCAAATCCCTCATGATGTCTTCGTCTTCGCTGAAGCGTACGAGAACAACGTGTATCACAGCAGCGAAGAACACGTTGAACAGCAGTGGCGACAGCACGCAGCCTTGTCGTAGCCCCTGCGTGACATTAAACCAATCAGAGTGCTCACCATCATCTGTGCGTACGCAAGCACGCATGCCGTCGTGGAACTGGCGGATGATTGTAAGCATCTTGGTTGGTATGCCAACGCGTGTAAGTACCTGCCACAGCAGCTCCCGGTCGACAGAGTCGTACGCTTTCTGCAGATCGATGAAGCACATGTACAGAGGGATTTTTCTCTCTCGTCCGAGTTCTTGTAATCGTCGTACTACGAACAGCATGTCGACTGTTGATCGTGTAGGACGAAAACCGCATTGTTCCTCAGGGAAGATGCCTCGGTCCTCGCAGTAGTTGCTGATACGGGATGCGACGATTTTCAACAACACTTTTCCTGCATGGGCAACAAGCGAAATCCCTCTGTAGTTGTTGCAATCAGTTCGGTCCTTCTTTTTGTAAAGTACCTTGATGATCGCGTCTTTCCACTGCTGGGGGACTTCACCCGTTCCCCAAACATTGACAAGAATGTGGTGGAAGCATTGGATGAAATCGGGGTGATCGATTTTTAGTAGCTCGGCGGGCAGGTCGTCTGGTCCTACCGCTTTCCAATTCGGCATTGTCTTAACGGCTCCCATCATCTCGTCCACAGATGGCTCATCGCCAAGTGATTGTTCAAGCGGTCGTGGTGGCAATGGATCGATGATAGTGGGATCAAGTTTCAGTGATTTCGTGTTCAAGAGTTTGTGGAAGGCTCTCATCCACCGTTCACGAATTAGCACTTTATCCCGTAGCAGCGTGCCATCCTCGTCCCTTATGAACTGCTCGCTTCGCGCTTTCTTGCCCTCCAACCCTACAGTACCCTTCAGGTGCTTGTAAAAGCCTCGCTGGTCGTTATCAGCTAGGAGTCTCTCGGTTTCGGCTAGGTACTCTTCGAAATACGCATGTACCCCTACAGCGACCACCTCCCGAAGATTCGCACACGCGGTCCTCAGAGTCTTCCACGCGGTACTATCTCGGGAGTGGGTGCGTAGGTGCTGTCGCGCCTCTTCCCTCGCGGACCATGCTATTTTGAAGGCAGCCGAGGCTTCGGCCGTCTCACACCATCGACGCTTGCGTGGCTGGTGCGATGTGGGTGGTACCTCGGCTTCTACCGCATCGATGACGGTTGAGGTGAACATAGTAACCATACCAGCAATGTTGTGTGGTTGGAAAGGTTGGTTGAGAGTGGAAACGACTCTCGCAACTACTCGCTCACGACATTTTCCGTCGGACATAAACACCTTGCGGTCAAACGGTCGGCATTTTGGTGTCTGGCGTGCTCGTCGGTTCGATGCAAAATGTCCAGAGAGACGAACCTTCATGTGTACGATGTTGTGGTCTGAATCAGCCTTAGCGGGTGGCGGAGGCTGAGGGATAACTTTAACATCGTGTACTCTAGACCGATGGACTTGCCGGGTTAGGATGTAATCAATGCGCTTACGGTCATTCGGGCCGGTGCCGTTGTGAGTATGCGATATTCCACCCTTGCGTGTGCTGAAAAAAGTGTTGGTGAGAGCTAGCTTGCAATTGGTAGCGAACGACAGAAGTCGTTTGCCATTATCGTTGATCAAATCGCGGCCGTATGCTCCCAGAACTCTGTTTTCATTATCATCGCACCCTAGTCTCTGCCCAGTTCGTGCATTAGCATCCATCAGTACGAACAAACACTCTCTAGTTGGAATCTGTTCGACTAGGTCCTCCAGCTTTTTCCAGAAAACACGTTTCAGCTCGGTGTCTTTGGTACACTCTGTTGGGGCATACGCAACGACAAAATTAACTGCCTCGTATTTACCAGTCAGCTCGAAACGCATCGACATAAGCCGTTCGTCTATGAAATCGTGGGTATACACAGACTTACGGCATATAGACTCCTTGACTGCCAGACCAACCCCATGCAACCCCTGTCTGGCTGCTGTTTCTTCCTGACCTGAACAAAAAACTTGATACCCAGCAGCGTGGAATGTCGTCCTGCCGGCTCGCCGAGTTTCCTGCAGACCGACGAAGTCACAGCCAAGCTGTTGCACCTTCGTCAGGATGCGCTCGTCATGTCCATACCCGTTCTTCCCCTTTACAGCCAGGGTGCGCACGTTGTAGGTCGCTACCGCCACAAGTGCCTCCTTCTGCCTCGTACGAGCCTCACGTGCTGACTTCCTCGCCAGCCGACGTGAGGCCCGTCCCCTCCTCCGTTTTTTCTTCTTTTGCATTTTTTTCCTCTCTATTGCTAAACTGGCTCTTCTCTCGGTCCTAGCCCGGTTCGCGCCTTGGTTTCCATTGACCGGGTGCAGCCGTCCCAGCCAACGCCGACACTCTCGTCCTTCCTGTCGCGTATGCGTACCCACGCGATGGCCAGCCTCTCCACTCCCCAGGCTGCACACCTTGCGCTCTCTGCTGTGGTGATATTCCCGCGTTGCTCTCAGGGGGATGAACTCCTTGGCGTTGGGGTTTAAAATAAAAGGCATCACCACCACCCCGCGCGGTCTTTACGGCGACAGGTTCGCCAGCCAGACCGCGCAGGGTTCCCTCTCCACCAAGCCCGAGGCTCGCTTGGGTGTGCCGCTAGACCGTTGCGGGTCCTTGCGGGGTTCCTCGGCCCACCCCAAGGCGGGGCAGGCCAGAGAGTATACAGTAAGCAGAGCAGACAATTCGATGCCATATACGACAGGCACGACCTACCCTGCTAGCAATCAAGCTGCATGTAAGAGGAAAAGAAAAAGATAAAGCGAAAAGGGAAAAATATAGAATGAAAATTTACTTCGTATATAACAAAACAAATCAACAGACAATCAAACAACCAAACAATAACAAAATAAAAAGAAAGACAGCAGTGTCGTGCTTCTCCCGAAGGATATGCGACAGACAATGAAGAATAAAATGAAATGAAACGACATGAAATGAAATAAAAAAACAACGTAAACAGAACAAGACTAAGAACGAGAGGAAATGATAGGCAACCGGAGCACACCAAAAACACCTTCGAGGCCGCCGAGGCAGGTTTGTACAGACAGGTTTAGCCGGTCTGGTACCTTGCTACCCTGTCTGCCGTCTCCTTCCTGCTTCCGTCAGCCGCGGTTTCCCTACGAACCGCCCCCCCACCCCGTCTCCATTCCCTTGGGCGCCACCCATACAACGTATGCGCGACGCTTCCTACTGAGTTCCGTTTCGTTTTCGTGCCACACACGAAAGTCAAGGAAGGAGAGGGGGAAATAACAACAAAATGAATACGTACGTAGTTTTAAACAAACGAAGAAAAACCTAGGAAAATACGGAAGGACAGAAAAACAAAGGCAAAAGTGACCACGGCAAAATAAATAAAATAAAATAAAATAATGCTAGGGGTTGTAGCATCGCTGTCGTGCCCCCTTGGAAGGCTGCGACAGGCAAGACACCGAGCAAATAAAAACAAAAGAAAGACCACCAGAAATAACGAAATAACCAAGGAAAAGTACCGAGCTCGCCATCCACCAAGCCAGGTAGTGCTTCTTCCTTATCACACGGATAAAGAACGAGAGTAAAAAAAATGAAAATAAAACTAAACCAACGACACACCAGGGCCGCGTTTGAAGCAGCTACAGAGGTGCGCGGTACGGGTAGTCTGTGGTGTTTTGTTGCTGCTGTGTCGTTCTGGTATATTATGATGCTGTGAGATATATAGATGCCTCGTGTATACGTGGTATGTACTCGTAGGACGGCCTGGTGCGCAGAGCAATGTTACCGGGTACCACAGCAGCTTACGGTATGCCAACTAGAGTAGCAATGCCCAAACACGGCCGCACGACGCGAGATATACTGCTGATTGGCGTATGGCATATATATGTACTTCGAAGCATGACATAGTGGTATGTACTACAATAGGCACGGAATGGCTGCTGACGGCTACTGTGCCTACAATGCCCGTCGGCAATACAAGCTGGTGTTGCTTTCAGTGCTGCTTGGCCGCAGTGCGCCTTTTCGAAGTGGTGTTGCATATCGAATCGAAAGTTCAAGTTTGAAACACTGAGTTTCGTCGATACATCGATGCCATTGTATCATACATACATCCCAGGTATCTGTGTAGTCTACAGCAGTACCAGGTATCGTCTTAACCCCTTTAGGACTGCAGTCCCGTTTTGGGGACAAACCACTCTAATTCTAAGTAAGTTGTCCCCAAAACGGGACTCCAGTTCTATCCCCCAACACCAAGAATGGTAGCTGACGGTACGCTGTCACTGCGGTCAGTTGCCGACGGACGTGCGGTCAGCTGTTTTGGCCGTCAGCTGGCCGCATCCCCTATCCCCAACCTATAAAATAAAGCCTCCAAATCTCTCTGGAAACCCCACGGATTCGTATCACAGGTATATACGTATATACGGCATACACGGCGGCTAATGGTAGCTGTGTCTACTGGTACTCGTAACATTGTGTCACACGATGTTGATTTTGTTTTGCTTACATGTCGATTTTGTTTGTTTTTTGCGGATTTTTTTTTGTTTTTTGTACAGCGGGGACGCGGGGACGTTTCGTCGGTGTCCCCTGGTTTAGCCGTCAGTTGCCGTCAGGTCGGCGAGTTGCTCATTTACATGGTACGGTCGGTTGATAAACTGCAGTCAGTTGGTATCTTTCTATCTTTGCCCCAACACTGTTTTTTTGGCTCACCTACCATGAACAATGGCCTGTCGACTTGAGCATGATGAATCTTCATGATGTTTTTATATACCAGGTATACGTGTACTCGTATTATATACGTTCTGATTACCAAAGTAGGGATGCGAGGGTCTATGGTCGTATCATACGATTACGGCTATGCACGACATGAGTACCCGGCCCCCAAATGAATGAAAAATACAACAAATATGCACAAGCCCCCATCCCCCACCCCCATTCCCGCCTCCGTGCCGAAACGGCTGCAGGCAACAGATGGCCGCTGCAAACGGGAGGGAGGGCTAGTGGCCACAAGTTGCAAAGCAGTGACATCGGAGGAAGCGGCCATGGGGAGGGGGCGAAGCAGCGACACTCCGGCGGCAGGTACACTCGACGCTACCTTACTACAGCAGTACCAGTCTTTTGTATTATGTTATAGACTTACTTAACTTTATATTTTCCCTGAGCGGGCTCGGTTGGCATATTCCTGGCCTCTCAGAGCTCCCACTTGAACACCGCTTCCTTCTGCGAGTACTACTTGTGGAACCTTCCTTGTTTTATTTGATTTCTTCGTTTTTTTCTTTTTTTTTAAAAGCAAACCCAGCGCAGCTCAGCCCAGCTCAGCAGCGCAGCTCAGCGCCGTGTGCAGCCCAGCAGTGCAGCGCAGTGCAGCGCAGTGCAGCACTCTCTCAGCAGCGCAGCGCAGGTCAGCTCAGCAGCGCAGCGCAGCGCAGCGCCGTGTGGCGCCGTGAGGTGGCGTGCCCTGCCGCGTGGTGCGGTGCGATGCGGTGCGGTGCTGTGCCGTACTGTGCTGTGCTGTGCCTTACCGTCCTTTGCTTTATTTTTCTACATACAAGTACCAGGTATCATACATACGAAGTACCGCATTGAGTCAATAAAACTCATTACTCACACCCAGCTCAGCTCAGCTCAGCAGCGCAATGCAGTTCGGCTCAGCCCAGTAGCGCAGTTCCTTTGTATTGTAGTACAGCAGTACATACCATCGACGCTTGAGGTTGTTGAAAATTGAAGAGTAAATATATACCTGGTATATTAACCTTGCGGCCCAGGTGCTGTACGTAACCATTTGGTTTTGCCCAGTGCGGCCAAGGTTAGTCTGGGCGCGCAGCAGTACGACTACAGACAGTAGTATCGTGCGGCGTGCGTGTCGGATATCTTCAGCGCTCTTCACGGTTCATGAACTCATAATACAATAATACCCGCGGATTCGATCAGGAAAAATTTGAATTGTCACGGGTCGGCTCCGGTAGGGTAGGATCGGGGCAGGTCAGGATGTGTTCAAAATATCACGGGTCGGGTCGGGTCGGGTCGGAAGTTTTCCAAACCCGCATGGATCAGGTCGGGCCACCCTTACTCGACCCGACCCGACCCGCGAGCAGTGCTAGATATATTCTTGCGTTGTGCGTACATTATACGTAGTTTGGGTACTGTACGCACCCCCTACCTCAGTGCAGTCTATCATACGCTATAATTGGCCATCATTGGCTATCATAGGCTATCATAGGCCACGATAGGCTACCATTGGCTGCTTCGTGTGTCCGATGTTGTAATCGTCGCTTTTTTCGATGTTTTCCCTCCTCTACCCTCTACACTATTGACCAAGTGAAGCCCCAAGGTGTTTTAACTTATACCACTGCTGTGGCCGGAAAATATAGTAATATTATGTCAATTTGATGTACACGTCAGATTATATTATTGTATTCCTGGGCAGAGTGGTAAGGCCGTTATACCTCGTATCTTGATAACTACAACAGCAGTTTCAGCAGCTCTATCTTACGAGTACTCGGACAGCAGTATGATATTAGCGGGGCCTTTCAAGCCCGTTTTTGTTTTTGTTTTTCGTGTATATTTATTCGTGGTATACCTACGAACCTCATCTTGTTTCTTGGGCGTTATGGTAACTTTCGGATGCCATGATGGATGCTACCTTATCATTTGTTGATTACTAATGTATCTTGATGCTGCTGTCTGGTGTGTTTTTGTCTTCTGCTCTTTTTTTGTCTGCTCTCGTTTTTTTTCCCCCGTTTTTTTTTACACCCTTTCACGGCTGACCAATCACGAACGGTGAACACCTGATCGGACCGATTGTACCGATCGGATCGTTCGACCGACCCCGATTCCACCTATTCGATCGCCGACTGGACCGCTCGAATGGATTGAATCGGTTGAACCGAATGGATCGATTGAACCGATTCGACCGATTCGACCGATTCGACCGATTTTATCTCCGATTGGATTGCCTATGTGACCGATTGGGCCGCCGATTGGGTCTCCGATTGGATCGCTGATTGGATCGACTGAACCGATTGGACCGAATGGACCAATTAAACTGATTGGGCCGATCGGACCTATTTATTGGATCGCCAGGAACCCTCCGGATGTGGAAGCGAAGTATTTTTTTAACGCTCTGGACGAAAACGAGGACGGCGTTCTGGCTGAAAACGAGATTCGAGAGGTAAGTTGCATGTTTTTGAGGGGGGTATCAGATCGACCCAAACCCCAAATCGGATCAGACCAGATCACATCAGATATGATCGGATCGAATTGGGACGAATCAAATTGGGTTGGGTAGGGTAGGGTAGGGTAGGGTAGGGTGGGTTGGGGTTGGATGGGGTTGGGTTGTATTGGCATGGGTTGGGGTCAAATCGGATAAAATTGGCTCGGATCAGGTTGGGCTGGGTTGATCCGGTTTGGGTTGGGTTGGGTTGAGTTGGGTTGGGTTGGGTTGGGTTGGGTTGAGTTGGGGTGGGGTGGGTGAGGTTGAGTTGGGTTGGGTTGGGTAGGGATGAGGTGGGGCGGGTGAGGTTGGGTTGGGTTGTATTGGCATGGGTTGGGGTCAAATCGGGTCAAATTGGATCGGATCAGGTTGAACTGGATCGGTTCGAACCGATTCGGATCGGGTTTGATCGGACTAGATCGGCTCGATGGGGTCGACGGTAGGGCAGATACGGGACAAGAAGGGAAGGGGGGGAAGCTTGCCACGCTGCGTGATACATCGGTTCGATCGCGCGTGCTATACATCCAGTACCCCCTCCGTCTATGGCCAGACGACTACCGCCATGCATGATAATGAGTACACCCCCCCTCTACGTTAATGTGCCCTTTTCATCCCGTCTACTTGCGTGCTGTTTCGTCTGTTTTGGCTTGGATCTCCTCTCCTCTCGTATATCTTGCCCTTTGCTCTGCTCTGCTCTGCTCTGCTCTGCTCTGCTCTGCTCTGCTCTGCTCTGCTCTGCTCTGCTCTGCTCTGCTCTGCTCTGCTCTGCTCGGCTCTGTTCGGCTCTGCTCGGCTCTGCTCGGCTCTGCTCGGCTCGGCTCGGCTCCGTTCTCTCTGCTCTGCTCTGCTCTGCTCTGCTCTGCTCTGCCCTGCTCTGATCTGCTCTGCTCGGCTCGGCTCGGCTCTGCTTTGTTCTGCTCTGTTCTGCCCCGCTCCGCTCTCCCCTCCTCTTCTCTCGTCTTCTCTCCTCTTCTCTCCTCTCGTATTTTCTCCTCTCGTCTTTTCTTCTCTGTTCTGCTTTGGTGCGTCTCGGCAGTTCGTGGAGGATGTGGGCGGCAGCACTCTGGACGAGTACGCCGAGATCACAGCCGCGGTATCAACCGTGATGGGGAGGATAGACACGGATAGCGTGGAGGGCATCGACATGGATGAGCTAAGGTGTGTGGGAGGAGATTTCTTGTTTTCTTTTTTTTTTTGTTCTATTCATAAATTGTTTTGTTCCCGTTTTTTTTTTGTAAGTCGGCCGCCCCGATGGTATAGTGGTACCCTCGAACGCTTCCAAGAGCTTGTTTCCGTGGATCGAGTCTCACGTCGGTCGAACTTTTGAGTTTATTTGCGAAAATAAATACAAAACGGAATCAACTGCTGAGAGCGCCTAGTGGCGTGGGTAGGCACAATTCGATGAAAGTCGACGAGGAAAGAAAGGGCTAAAGTCTTCTCGCGATAAAAATGCAAGGCTCGAACCGTAGTGGGGGAGGAGGGAGAGGAGCCTACTTTGTGGCCCCAGATCTGAGTTACGACTAGGAAGGAGAGAGAAAAGAAGGGCGAAGATAATAAAAGGGATGAAAAAAAATGTGTGCTTTTATTTTCAGCCTTTTTTTGTTCGTTGTTTTATTTACTGTAGCGTGTTTTTTTGGCTTTTAGTGTGTCGTGTGTTATGTCTTTATTTTGATGTGTTTTGGTCTGTCGGTGTGTTGTGTTTCCTGTTTTTTTTTGTTTACGTTATGTTACGTGTTTTGTGCGTGTTGTTGTCTTTCGTGTTTCGTTTTGTCTCCTGTTGTCTACCGTGTTGATTCTGTCGGTACTGTATTTGTCGATGTTGTATATATGTGTCGATGCTGCCGTGTCTATCGATGCTTACTTGTGCCTCACGTCTGCTGTGTTTTGGTGTTTGAGTTAACGCCGTATGATAGTTTAATACAGTAACTCGCGTTAGAGGCGGGGCCGTTGTTCTCTATGATATTGATATGTAAACTTGCCACTGCTCTCCACCCCCGCCCCCCCCTCTCCCTCCCTCTTCCCCTCCCTTTCCCTCCCCCCCCCCCTCCCCCCTCTCCCCCCCCGCCTCACTCCGCCCATCGCCCCCCCCCTAGCTCCTCTCGCCCGCCCCTTCTCCCTCCTGTTCCCGCCCCTATGACTCATGGCTCCTCCTCCCCCTCTCCTGCTGCCCCCCGCCCCCCCCCGCTGCGCGTCTCACGTAAATGCCTCCTGGGTGTTATACCCCCCCCCCCATGTGGCCATCTAAATCATCCAGCTCTTGGCTCAATCGACTAGGATCGGTCCTAACTATCGAAAATGCGGCGGAATGGGCTAAGCACGCTGTAAGGCTACCGGACGAAGTCGTTGACGCTTTTCGCAACGGATCTATTACCGGCTACTACTTTCTCGAGCTGGTGAAGGACGATGGCGCGGCGCTGTACAACGACCTCGGCATCGATAAGAAGTTTACCAAGGACATTGTTAAGGTTAGCAGGGGGGCTCTGAGGCGCAGCGGGGGGGGGGGGGGGGGCCGGGGGGGGGGGGGGGGGCGGGGGGGGGGGGGGGTACTCATGTCGTGCATGGCCGTAGTCGGGGGGAGGGGGGAAGGGGGAGGAACTATGTTGTCTGCTCTTATACCGGGGAAAGATTGATCACCGTACGGTCCGCGCTTGTGGGGGGTATTCGAGCAAGGATGCAGTCTAGGGTGCGGTAGATTATTATATGGCACGGTATATACTGTGACACTACTAATGTATGGTATTGCACGGTATGCCACATAGCTGTACGGTACTGTACGGTAGAACACTCGGTATGAATCGGTACTATACGGCGCGGTGCGGTACTATACGGTGCGGTACGGTAATGTACGGTACGGTAGGGTAGGGAAGTACTGTACGGTATTGTGCATTGTATCATATGATACGTTGCGATATAGTACTCTACAGTACTGTGCTGTACGGTATTGCCGTACGGTATTACCATACGATAATACCGTACTTACGCCTCAGTATGTGCTGCGTGTGCAAGAGGGCGGCGGAACGACACGCCTAGGACCCCCCAACAACGGCCTCTGCCCACCCTGCAGCCAACCCCACCCATCCCACCTGACTCCAACAAATTCCTCCCGTTGATAGCCTCTAGCCCTGCTTGCCGTACCCGGCACATATCAAACGTACTGACACCCCCCCCACCAGGGGAATGGTCGTATCACGTACAGACAGTAGTGTGTGCCTGGTATATTATGGCGTAAGTTCCATAGCATATCCATCGCTGTCTCTAGAAGTGGCCACACCAGAAAAAAAAATTCAATGAATTCGACGCTGTCGTCTATATGTAAGAACGTCTGCCTCAGACGCAGTTCTCAGCGGGATGCAGCTCACGCTTCATGCGACTCGCCCAACACCTCACGTTTCGCTTCGCAAAAGCTTGGTGCTAGCAATGGCTGCCTGGTCGGTGAAAACCCGACATGCTCCCTCCCGGCATTGTTGGGATGCGAGGGTCTATGGTCGTACGACTTACAGCCATGCATGAATATCGAGTACACCCCCCCCATCTCATCACCCCCCCCCCCTCATCGAGAACGCACCTGACCGCTATGGAAACCCGGTCTAGTGGTGTTCCACTTCCCTAATGGTGGCTGGTCGTGTTGTTGTTTTGCTCGTCGGGTGCCGGGTTTGAGCGGTGCAGGCGATCAGGATCCGGATGCTCGGACTCGGCGACGAGCCCCCCCCTCCCGTTCTCCAAGCGCCCACCTACGTGGAGGGGGGGGGTGCGCGCATCGAGTGGTTCGCCAGTCCCCAGCAAGGGTTAGAGCAAGAGCGGGAGCTGGAGTTAGAGACAAAAAACGCCTTCGATGGTGGTGGTGATGGTGGTGGTGGTGGTGGTGGTGGTGGTGGTGGTGGNTCAAAAGTGAAGGGAAAAAAAATACACCCCAGTAAGGTTATGTATGCCCTGTATATTGTCGTTGCGGGTTGGATTCATTCTTTGCGTTCGTTACTGCCCTCTTTTTTGTATTTGCGAAAGGTCTCGGCGCTGCTGAGTGACATGGTGCCAAGGGACGGGGCGGGGTTTCCAGGAAGAGGCGATGCGGACACGGGGGAGGTTTTGGGGGGCGCGGATTCCATGGATCAGGTGCGATGGGCATGGCGTGCCACGGGGTCTGGTGTTGGTGTTGGTGGTGGGGGTGCTGTTGGTGGTGTTGGTGTTGGTGTTGGTGTTGGTGGTGTTGGTGATGTGGGGTGTTGGTGTTGGTAGTGATATGATAGTGGTATTGTCAGTGGTGTTGGTGTTGGTTAGTGGCACTGGTGGCGGTGTTGCTGGTGTTGGTGTTGGTGTTGGCGTTGGTGTTGGTGTTGGTATTGGTGTTGGCATTGGTGTTGTTGTCGTTGTTGTTGTTGTTGGTGGTGGTGGTGGTGTTATCAGCGGTGTTGGTTTGGGTGGCGACGGTGGTGGTTAGTGGCCTTGGTGGTAGCGGTGGGCGGTAGCGGTGGTGTTGGTGGTGTTGGTCTTGTCAGTGATGTTGGTGACGGTGGTGGTTGTGGTGTTTTTTGTTGTGTTGGTGGTGGTAGTGGTCTTGTCAGTGGTGTTGGTGACGATCGGTGTGGTGGTTTGTGGTTTGGGCGGTGATGGTGGTGCTTAGTGGCATTAGTGTTGGTGTTGTTGGTGTTAGTGTTACATTGTTGGTGGTGCGAGTGTTGTTGGTGGTGTTGGTGTGGGGTTAGTTGTGTTGGTTTGTTGGTGTTGGTGTTGGTGTTGGTGGTGATGGTGGTGGTGGTGGTGGTGGTGGTGGTGGTGGTGGTGGCGGTGGTGATGGTTCGTCTGGGGAATCGAGCGGATTTTCTCCGCCGGCCTCGTCTCTCGCGTCAAGCTGCTCGTGCGATAATCCCCTCGGCCAGGAGTCACCGCCAACAACAGCAACACCAACGACAGCAACAGCAGCAGCAACAACACAAACACCACCAGCAGTAGCAGTAGAGTCAGCGGGGGCAGGAGGAGGAGGAGGAGGAGGAAGAGCGGAAGGCCATAAATTGACGGCAATGGAGGCTGTGGTGGCGGCAGCAGCAGAAGCAGCAGCAGCAGCGGCAGCGGCAGCAGAAGCATCAGCAGCGACAGCGGGGACGGGGACGGGGGAGGAGGGGGAGGCAAGGGCGAGAGACGACTGGACTTCGTCGTCATCACCATCACCAGAAACTGCCGCTGCTGATGATGATAGTAGTGCTGCTGCTGCTGATACTGGCGGTGGTGGTGGTGCTGGTACTGATGGTGGTGCTACTGGTAATGCTGATACTGATGGTGGTGGTGGTGGTGCTACTGGTGGTGCTGCTTCTGCTATTGGTGGTGGTGGTGGTGGTGGTGGCGGTGATGTTGCTGATACCGCGACTAGGACGAACTATGCGGTGCACACGTACGTCCTGCAGCGCCTGTGCCTGCCCCCGCACGTGGCAGCCTCGGTCAGCGCACGGGAAGGGCAAGTAGGAGGAGGAGGAGGGGGAGGAGGAGAATCGGGAGAAGGAGACGGAGAAAAAAGAGCAGAAGAAGCAGGAGGAGAGGGAGGAGTCGAAAGAGGGGAAGGAGGAGAGGGGGAGGAGGTGCAAACATTGGATGGTGGTGTCGATAGTGGTAGTACTAGCGGTGATGGCGGCGGCAGCGGTAGTGGTGGTGGCAGTGGAGGTGTGGGGATCGACGCGGATTGGTTGCACGCGAGCGCGTTGAGCGTGGGCTGGGTGACGGTGCACGAGGCAGATGCCGCGGGTTCCTCCGAGTTCGTTTTCGAGGACTCTGGTCTGGTGCCTGGCAGGACATACGTATACAGGTGAGCATATGGTTTGTGTGTGTGTGGAGGGGGGGGCAGGGGTGTTCAGGGGTAGGGGGGGGGGGCGGGTGAGGGAAGTTTTTTTAGATTTTGTGTGCGGCCGATTCGGGAGCGGGGGGTTGCGTTCTGCGGAGAGTCGGGGCCGACTTGTCTACCCTTGATGTGGAGAGGGAAGGGAGGGAGGGAGGGAGGGAGGGGGGGAAAGGATGCCTCGGCCGGCCTTTAAGGCTGTGCAACGACCAGGATAAAACCGAACAGTACAATGCCGCCGATCAAAAAACAGTAGTAGCGTAATCCCTCCCGCTCCCTTCCATTACCTCCGCAATTCACGGCTGCCACACTTAGCCGGGCGCTTGTTTGTCGCTCAGTCACGTGCAAAGGCCTGCTTGCAGAAGGCCCCCACCCCACCCCACCTCGCCTCCCTCCCTGCCTCCCTCCCTTCCCCGCTTTCCGTGCGCCCACCGCAGGCTTAGAGCCTGGAACCTCATCGGACACAGCGAGGCCTCAACTTGCCACGTCACCACTCCTGCGGTTTCTCCCTGGACTAAGCTGCGCCGGCGGCTAGTCTCTCCGTGGTGGCGAACCGTCACCAATTCCTCCGCATCCAAGAGCGATGAACCCCCCACCGCTGTTCCGCTGCCGGTTGAGGCGGGTTTGGAGGAGGGATTGGAGGCGGGGGGGGGGGGGGGGGGGGGGGGGGGGGTTCGATTGGCGCGGGCGGTGTTGTCGTGGGGGTGGTGGTTGTTGATGCAGGGTTTCCAGCTGCTGCAGGCGCTTCTGGTGGCGATGGGGATAGATAATTGCGAATAGACCGGTCGAAATAAGCACGCCGCTACTATACAAAACCGGGAGTCTTCGCTGAGGGAACCACCGTCACCTTAAAGCTACAGCCACCCGCGTCAAAAGGAGATAATTTGAATTATTGCTTTTGTTTTTCGTAGAATATGCGCCGCTATTAAAAAATCGCTGCGCGAGCGAGCAAGGATAACGACGACTCGAGGAGGCTCCACTGAGCCGTACAGCACTGCCTCTGTCGTGATCTAGTTGCAGCAGCAGTGCACTACGTATTTACCTGTTTTGCGGCTTTCCTGAATCAGCCATGGGCAAGAAAGGCAATGCCGCGACAAGGCAGTCTTCAAGGCCATCAGCTGGCGATCGTAAGACTAGCAGCACGAAGCCAGCCGACAGCAGCAGCAGCAGCAGCAGCAGCAGCGCCGCGGCGGGCGCAGGCGGTTCCGGGGACGGCCTCCATGGGGAAACACTCCGAATGATACAGGTGTGATCACGTTACTGCCGAGTGGACGGCTGGTGGCTCGCCTGCCGAGCGTGTCCGAACCGCCCCGCTGCCCTTTGCCTGTGGTCCACGCTTTACGATACAGCTTCACAGCTCCACAGCCACCAGGCCATATGCCGACATGGCGCTGCTGGTTGGCGACATGTTTGGTGTTGCGTCTATAGTTCGACAAGCTCGACCCATGAAAGCGAGAGCACGTCGAGGATGATGGGGGGGCAGCTTTGCGAGAGCGGGGGGTCGGTCCGGCTGCCACGTAGATCATATCAGCACGTCAACGCTGCTGATGTTTCACCTCGCTGCGTGCGGCACAGCAGCAAGAGCCTGCTGCGTGCATCTGAAATCTGCACACCTCACAATATTATCTTGCAATCAGTATAGGAAAAGTGACAGTCCTGAGAGGCGTAGTCCCCTCTCTCGGCTCTCTCGTGTATGTGTTCGTAGATCGGATGTATTGCCAGGTACCAGATACAGGAGGGCTAGAATACCTAAACCTTTCAGGGCAGAGAGAGTCCTGCACTGCTGTACCTGGTATATAGGATCTACTGTAGCTCATGTCGCCAGGTGGGAGGCGTGTAATCCGCATGATGTAAGCACATGTTTCCTGGGTTGGATCTGCACTATGTACGTACGCAGATCCCGCACAACCTCTCACAAGGGCAGGCGAGAAATGAGATGATTTACAGCGGACAGCAGTACGAGTAGTTGGATAGATCACGATCTGTCAGAGGTAAGTACGAGTACAAATTTAGAACCCATCGTACATATTAATAGCGATAAAACAACTTAGGAAGGCGCTTCTATCTTGCTACCAGGTATACACGATCCGCGTGGGCGTGCAGCGTACGATAAGACGAGAGGTCATGCTCATAAATCATAGATACGTGTGCCGGATGCATGGCTAAACCCCCGCGAAACCTATCCCGCCGCTTCCACCGCCATGCCGGCCGCGCGCCGCCAATGAAAAACTAACGAATGAAACGCGCAGGAACTCGGCATCCCGGGGATGGCTCCATCCCCAACCCCTCCCGGAAAATCCAGCCAGTCCGGCCAGGAAACCTCGAACGGTAGCAGTGGCGGCGGTAGCCGAGAGGCCGGGGGGGGTGCAAAGGAAAAGGCGAAGGCAAAGTCGAAATCGAAATCGAAAAAGAGTCTCACGCCGCAAAATGGTTCCACTGTCACAGAAAGCGCAAAAACGGGGGCGGCGGCGGCGGCGGCAGTGGCTGAGAGGAGACCCAGAGGCGGGAAAGGTTTCGACGACGACAGAGGCGGTGGCGATGGTCGTGGTCGTGGTGGTGGTCGTGGAGGGGGCGGTCATGGAGAAGTAGGCGGCGAGGGAGGGGGGGAAAGGATGCCTCGGCCGGCCTTTAAGGCTGTGCAACGACCAGGATAAAACCGAACAGTACAATGCCGCCGATCAAAAAACAGTAGTAGCGTAATCCCTCCCGCTCCCTTCCATTACCTCCGCAATTCACGGCTGCCACACTTAGCCGGGCGCTTGTTTGTCGCTCAGTCACGTGCAAAGGCCTGCTTGCAGAAGGCCCCCACCCCACCCCACCTCGCCTCCCTCCCTGCCTCCCTCCCTTCCCCGCTTTCCGTGCGCCCACCGCAGGCTTAGAGCCTGGAACCTCATCGGACACAGCGAGGCCTCAACTTGCCACGTCACCACTCCTGCGGTTTCTCCCTGGACTAAGCTGCGCCGGCGGCTAGTCTCTCCGTGGTGGCGAACCGTCACCAATTCCTCCGCATCCAAGAGCGATGAACCCCCCACCGCTGTTCCGCTGCCGGTTGAGGCGGGTTAGATAGAGGCGGGAATGGGAGGCGGGTGTTGGGGTTTTTGGAGGGATGGCGGGGGCGGTGTTGTGGTTCGGGTGGTGATGGGTCACCTGCAGGTTGCGATTGGGACGCCGCATAGGGTATGCGGGCGGTGCAGATTGGGTGTCGTTCGCTCATGTCTGATGCCTGTCTGCTTGGTGCGTGGGTTTGCTGTTTGATTGCGTTCGCTCGTGCGTTTGCTCGGCTCGTTGCTTGCTGCAGTCGCTTTCGTGCTGGTCTTGCTTGCGATTGTCTGGCTTACTTGCTCGTTTGTTCGCAAGTTCATGGTATGCCTGATAGCGCGCTTGCTTGCTGTTCGTTGCAGATTGGGTGTTGGGGTTGCCTGCTTGTCTGCTTGCCTGCTTGCTTTGGTGCGTGTGCTTGCTTGCTGTTTGCTCGCTTGCTGGCTTGCTTGCTTGCTGTTTGCTCGCTTGCTGGCTTGCTTGCTTGCTGTTTGCTCGCTTGCTTGCTGGCTTGCTTGCTTGCTTGCTTGCTTGCTTGCTTGCTTGCTTGCTTGCTTGCTTGCTTGCTTGCTTGCTGGCTTGCTTGCTTGCTTTCTTGCTTGCTTGCTTGCTTGCTTGCTTGCTTGCTTGCTTGCTTGCTTGCTTGCTTGCTTGCTTGCTTGCTTGCTTGCTTGCTTGCTTGCTTGCTTGCTCGCTCGCTTGCTTGCTTGCTCGCTTGCTTGCTTGCTTGCTCGCTTGCTTGCTTGCTTGCTTGCTTGCTTGCTTGCTTGCTTGCTTGCTCTGCTTGCTTGGTTTGCTCGCGTTGCTTGCCTTGCTTGCCTTGCTTGCCTTGCTTGCCGTGCTTGCCTTGCTTGCCGTGCTTGCCTTGCTTGCCTTGCTTGCCTTGCTTGCCTTGCTTGCTCTGCTTGCTGTGCTTGCTGTGCTTGCTGTGCGTGCTTTGCTTGCTTGCTTGCTCTGCTTGCTGGCTTTGCTCGCCTTGCTTGCTGTTTTTACTCTGCTTGCTCTCCTTGCTTTGCTTGCTGTAATTGCTGTGCTTTCTGTGCTTGCTCTCCTTGCTTTGCCTGCTCTGCTTGCTCTGCTTATTTTCTTGCTTACTTGCATGGTCGCTTGCTTGCTTTTCTTGCTTACTTGCTTTGCTTTGCTTTGCTTTGCTTTGCTTTGCTTTGCTTTGCTTTGCTTTGCTTTGCTTTGCTTTGCTTTGCTTTGCTTTGCTTTGCTTTTGACTGTATGTCTTGTCGCGGTGTTGCTGGCGCTTGTCTTGCCTGCTTGCGCTAGCCGTGTGCGTCGCGCTGCTATGCTTGCGCTTGTGCTTTGACGTGCCGTGCCTCTGACTGCTGTGCGCCTGCCTGCCTGTTATATAATGTCCTTTTCCCTAACCTATTATATTTGACTCGCTGCTTACTTTTTCTGGTTGCTTTGACCTGTTTTTTCTGCCTTTTTTTCCGGGGGGCCCCGCTCGCTTTTTTTTTTTTTGGCTTGTTTCGGACCAGCGGCTAAGCACGGCGTACGGTGACGGGGGGACAGGCGCACCGACGAGACGAAGCTTGCCGGCAATTCTCCTCTGGAAGTTCAACCATTTCATCACGAGGCAAGTGTCGTGTGTCGTGCGGTGCCTGGTTGTTGCGCTTGTTGCTTCAGCGGCCCTCACCAAGCTGGGGGAGGGCGACGGCGTGGTGTCGCAACTGCGAGAAAACAGGCCGACCCCCCCCGAATGGAATCTCCCCCGGCCCCCTCACCCCCCACCCCCCCCTCGCACCCACCCCACTCATTCAAGAACCCCCCCCCATCTGCCTGGTTGGTGAAAACCCAACTGCTCCCTCCCGGCATTGTAGGGATGCGAGGGTCTATGGTCAGTACGACTACGCCGTGCACGACATGAGTACACCCCCCCCCATCTTGCTCTTGCTTCCTTTGTGTTCATTCCGTCTTCTTGTGCATGCTCCTCTTGCACCCTTCCCCTTTTCAATGTTTCCATCCCATCTCCCTTTGGCATCTTCCTTTTGCGCTCGTAACCACCTCACCCCCCCCCCCACGCTCCCTCAATCCAAAAGCCTCCACACTCCCGAAAACCGACCATATCCTCACCTTCCTCCTCGTCGTTTTTTCAGGAACCGAACCCTCTGCCGCGCTGGCAAGGCCGTCAACGATCGCGTGCACCGAGCCCTGGGGATAGCGCCGCCCCCGCCACCCCCCTCCCCTTCCTTGACACCGCCTCCGCCACGGCGCCATCTCCAACGACAATATTCTAGTCGAGATTTGCGGCTAAGGCCGCCGTGTGACCCAACCATTCAACGGTCCTCTTCTCGCCGACGACCTCAGGGACGGGGGGGCGGGGAGGGGGGGCGGGGTGAGCTTTCGAGCATCGAGGAAGAGGCGTTAAGCGTTGGGGTGGTGGGTAGGGGCGGGGGGGGCGGCTCTCGTCGCGATAGGTGAGACTACATATATACCTACTTCGGAGTATACTATTACGGGAGGCCATAGTAAATAGGACCTAGGTTACACACAAAAAGCCTACGTATACATTTAGCATTTTTTTCTTACAATATTGGGTCCTATTAACTACGGCCCCCCGTAATTAGTACCGGTACCAGGTATGTATATACCGCGCTGTTTTTGTTTTTCGTTTATGTTTTCTTCCTTATTTTTTATTTTTTTGTTTGTTGTTTAGTAATTTCAATTCGTTTCTTGTTTTGTTAATTTTTGTTGTTGTGTCATGCACAAGGCAGCTCTGATTAAGAAAACGAGTAAAACGAAAGGCAGGCTCTGAGGTTTTGCAGGAAAATGCGAAATCTCGGGAACCCGTTTTACTGAAGTTTGTGTGGAACGCAGCCATTCGATAATAAGAAACCCAGTCTGGACCAGCTTTCCTTTCCCTTTTCCTGTACCACTCTGGGCGTGAATATAAGGACCGCTTGGTCTTCATATTGATGTACAAATGGTCCTTATATTCCCGCCCAAAGTGGTACTGGATAATGAACTCCATCCCCTTGGGGTCGATTCAAGCTGAAATGCTATCTCGGCCATCAGCAGCCAAGGTTCATTATTGTATTACTTGTATGCTATTGCGCGGTTGCTGGTCGCTCTTGTGCTTGCCGTACAGTACTCCTAAGATGTTGCCACCTTCAGCCCTACGAGTAAGTAGCGCGCCTGTTGTTCGAAGAAGGAAGGGTGGTGGTGTTGGTGTTGGTGTTGGTGTTGGTGTCGTTGGTGGTAGTACTGGTGTTGTTGGTTGTGGTGTCGGTGGTGGTGGTGGTGGTGGCGGTGTTGTTGGTGTTGTTGGTGTTGGTGTAGGTTGTGCTGGTATTGGTGTTGGTGTTTTTGTTGTTGGTGTTGGCGGTGATGGTGTGGGTAGTTTCGGTTCTGGTTTTATTGGTGTCTGAGTTGGTTCTGTTGGTTGTACTGGTGTTGGTGTTGGTGTTGGTGTTGTTGGTGCTGGTGTTGACCCTGATACAGGTGCTGGTGTTGTTCCCGGTGCCAGCAGGCGCCCCCATCACTGCCATGAGACAATTAAATACAGGGACAATGCTAAACAGACCTCCCTTCCCTCTCCCCTTCCTCTTCACCTCCCCCCTCCTCTTTCCCACTACCCCTCTCCCTCCCCCCCCCGCCCGCCCGCCCTCCCTTCCGCCATCTCTCCAAACCCCCCATGGCCACCCATCTGCCTTTCATCTATCATGATGCAGAGTGTCGTCCTCAGGATTGCCCACGGCGACGGAAGACAGACACGCCTCCACGCCGGCGTTCAGCTCCAGAAGCAGAAGCAGAAGCAGAAGCAGAAGCTCTTCCTCGGCGAGGCGTCCGGCACCGCGGGACAGCCAAGACCAACAGCTGCACCTCTCGCCCGCCGCAACGCGATCCCACGAAGGAAGGCGCGGAGGTAACGGCGACGGTAACACTGGCGGTAACGTCAACGGTAATACCAACGGTAACGTCAACGGTAATATCAGCGGTAACGTTAACGGTAATATCAACGGTAACGGCAACCGTAACCGTAACGGTAATGACAACGGTAGCGGCACCGGAAACGGCAGCGGAAGGCGCCGGTCTCCAGGGGATGAACACGAACCATCCCCGGGATTTCAATCCGAGCAGGGCGTGGGCGATCGCGACCACGATGACGGCTCTCGGCGGCAAACGGGGTCCGAAAACCGACGGACGGGCAGAAATTCTTCGGCCTCGTCTTCTTCGGCTGCGGAACGTTCTGAGGACCGACGCGCGGAAAACGCCTCCGGCCGACGCCGGGGGTGGTGGTTCCCGTTTCGTTGGGGAAGTGGCGGCGACAACGGCAGCGCCAGCGACAGCGGAGGTGTCGGCGTTGGTGGGTTTGCTAGAGAAGAGGCCGCAGAAAATAGTCCCTCGGGATCGGGGGGCGAGGGGGGGGTACGAGACGGGGAGGGACGCGGGTTCGGCGCTGCTAGGGAGCTGGCGGATGGGGATCTGTCGGAGGACTTCTTACAGTCTCTGACGGGTGACGCCTGGGATGGGGATGGCGACGGCGGCGGCTACGGGGGCGAGGGTAGCGACGGTGATGATGTGGGGGGAGTGGCGATGAGGCCGGGCTTGCAGCGGAGCGGGTCGCTGGGATTCCGGCAATTTCATGTCAGGTAGGCGAGGGAGAGAGAGCTAGAAAGAGGGGGACAGGGCGGAGGGCGTGTTGTGCCGCTGTAGGGTATCATTGCGCGCGTGGGCGGAAAGGATTGCGCTTGGCTTTGGTTGCACTTGGTTGGGTTAGCCGTGATTTCCCCCCCGGTAGACTACTACTACAGCTACTACTGCTACCACTACTACCACCATTGCCATCACTACTACTGTATAAATAGCCGCAGCATCACCGAAACCTACCTGCAAAATCAAGCGCCTACTTAATCGAAAGCGAAACACCCATCACCCCCCCCGCTTGGTGCTAGCAATGTCTGCCTGGTCGGTGAAAACCCGACATGCTCCGTCCCGGCATTGTAGGGGTGCGAGGGTCTATGTTCATACGACTACGGCCATGCATGAAAATGAAGTACACCCCCTCCCCCCCCCGCCCGCCCCAGTCTCCATCCTACCCTACCCTACCCTACCTCAACGTACCCTACCCTATCCTACCTTACCCTACCCTACCCTACCCTACCCTACCCTACCCTACCCTACCCTACCTTACCCTATTTTACCCCAACCTACCCTACCCTACGCTACCCTACGCTACCCTACCCTACCCTACCCCTACCCTACCCTACGCTACCCTACCCTATTATACCCCAACCTACCCTACCCTACCCTACCCTACCCTACCCTACCCTACCCTACCCTACCCTACCCTACCCTACCCTACTCTATCCTACTCTACCATACCCTACCCTACCCTACCCTACCCTGCCTTACCCTACCCTACCCTGCCCTACCCTACCCTACCCTACCCTGCCCGCCACCATGTGCGCTTAAAAAGGCGATCGTCGGTGAGTCGACTTGCGCTAGGCCTGAAGAAGGGACAGCGTTCCGGGCGAGACGGAATGCTGCACGAGCACCACATGGCCAAGTCTTGCTACTCCTGCGGCAAACGCTTTAAGGCGGTCAAGAGGCAGAGACACAACTGCTACAGGTAGGAGAGAGGGAGGGTAGATGGGGTTGGGCGCGGATACGGGCTGCCATGTGGGTCTCGGGGGGGGGGGCTGGGGTGTACTCATTAGCCGCATGCCATGCATGGCCGTAGTCGTGTGACCATAGACCCTCGCATATCTACATTGCCGGGACGGAGCACGTCGGGTTTTCACCGACCAGTCAAGACATTACTTGCGGGGGGGGGGGGGGGGGATACGAGGGTGGAGTGCTAAAAGGGATGGTAGTGGACGAGGTGGTAGCATCCGTTTAGCCGACCGTGACATCTCTAGCATCATCCTCCCAACCATGGCACAAGGCGGCAGCTTAGCCCTTCAACGCACAGCCGTCAAGACGTGGTATACTATTTTAGGTGTGGCGGATGGCGGTCTGGGCGGTCTAGACATAGCACACTATTTTAGGTGTGACGGACCGCGGTCTAGGCGGTCTAGACATAGTATACTATTTTTGGTGTGACGGACCGCTGTTTAGGCGGTCTATAGACATGGTATATACTATTTTTGGTGTGAAGGACGGCGGTCTGGACAGTCTAGACATAGTATACTATTTTAGGTGTGACGGACGGCGGTCTAGGCGGTCTAGACTTACTATTTATTATTAGTTTGCTAGTTTGGATGTCACGGACGACCGTCTAGACTTATTTTACTGTATTAACGGTAGTTTTTAGTGTTGTAAGTAAACAGGACCAAACATCGTTATTACGGGGGGCCATAGTAAACACTAGTAAGCACTAGTAAACA
This sequence comes from Saccharina japonica, assembly GCA_008828725.1. Classification (NCBI taxonomy): domain Eukaryota; class Phaeophyceae; order Laminariales; family Laminariaceae; genus Saccharina; species Saccharina japonica. Next base: position 491,088 of record MEHQ01004355.1, on the reverse strand, counting down.
CTAGTAAACACTAGTAAACACTAGTAAACACTAGTAAACACTAGTAAACACTAGTAAACACTAGTAAACACTAGTAAACACTAGTAAACACTAGTAAACACTAGTAAACACTAGTAAACACTAGTAAACACTAGTAAACACTAGTAAACACTAGTAAACACTAGTAAACACTAGTAAACACTAGTAAACACTAGTAAACACTAGTAAACACTAGTAAACACTAGTAAACACTAGTAAACACTAGTAAACACTAGTAAACACTAGTAAACACTAGTAAACACTAGTAAACACTAGTAAACACTAGTAAACACTAGTAAACACTAGTAAACACTAGTAAACACTAGTAAACACTAGTAAACACTAGTAAACACTAGTAAACACTAGTAAACACTAGTAAACACTAGTAAACACTAGTAAACACTAGTAAACACTAGTAAACACTAGTAAACACTAGTAAACACTAGTAAACACTAGTAAACACTAGTAAACACTAGTAAACACTAGTAAACACTAGTAAACACTAGTAAACACTAGTAAACACTAGTAAACACTAGTAAACACAGTAAACACTAGTAAACACTAGTAAACACTAGTAAACACTAGTAAACACTAGTAAACACTAGTAAACACTAGTAAACACTAGTAAACACTAGTAAACACTAGTAAACACTAGTAAACACTAGTAAACACTAGTAAACACTAGTAAACACTAGTAAACACTAGTAAACACTAGTAAACACTAGTAAACACTAGTAAACACTAGTAAACACTAGTAAACACTAGTAAACACTAGTAAACACTAGTAAACACTAGTAAACACTAGTAAACACTAGTAAACACTAGTAAACACTAGTAAACACTAGTAAACACTAGTAAACACTAGTAAACACTAGTAAACACTAGTAAACACTAGTAAACACTAGTAAACACTAGTAAACACTAGTAAACACTAGTAAACACTAGTAAACACTAGTAAACACTAGTAAACACTAGTAAACACTAGTAAACACTAGTAAACACTAGTAAACACTAGTAAACACTAGTAAACACTAGTAAACACTAGTAAACACTAGTAAACACTAGTAAACACTAGTAAACACTAGTAAACACTAGTAAACACTAGTAAACACTAGTAAACACTAGTAAACACTAGTAAACACTAGTAAACACTAGTAAACACTAGTAAACACTAGTAAACACTAGTAAACACTAGTAAACACTAGTAAACACTAGTAAACACTAGTAAACACTAGTAAACACTAGTAAACACTAGTAAACACTAGTAAACACTAGTAAACACTAGTAAACACTAGTAAACACTAGTAAACACTAGTAAACACTAGCAAACACTAGCAAACACTAGCTTTAAGGCGGTCAAGAGGCAGAGACACAACTGCTACAGGTAGGAGAGAGGGAGGGTAGATGGGGTTGGGCGCGGATACGGGCTGCCATGTGGGTCTCGGGGGGGGGGCTGGGGTGTACTCATTAGCCGCATGCCATGCATGGCCGTAGTCGTGTGACCATAGACCCTCGCATATCTACATTGCCGGGACGGAGCACGTCGGGTTTTCACCGACCAGTCAAGACATTACTTGCGGGGGGGGGGAGGGGGGATACGAGGGTGGAGTGCTAAAAGGGATGGTAGTGGACGAGGTGGTAGCATCCGTTTAGCCGACCGTGACATCTCTAGCATCATCCTCCCAACCATGGCACAAGGCGGCAGCTTAGCCCTTCAACGCACAGCCGTCAAGACGTGGTATACTATTTTAGGTGTGGCGGATGGCGGTCTGGGCGGTCTAGACATAGCACACTATTTTAGGTGTGACGGACCGCGGTCTAGGCGGTCTAGACATAGTATACTATTTTTGGTGTGACGGACCGCTGTTTAGGCGGTCTATAGACATGGTATATACTATTTTTGGTGTGAAGGACGGCGGTCTGGACAGTCTAGACATAGTATACTATTTTAGGTGTGACGGACGGCGGTCTAGGCGGTCTAGACTTACTATTTATTATTAGTTTGCTAGTTTGGATGTCACGGACGACCGTCTAGACTTATTTTACTGTATTAACGGTAGTTTTTAGTGTTGTAAGTAAACAGGACCAAACATCGTTATTACGGGGGGCCATAGTAAACACTAGTAAGCACTAGTAAACACTAGTAAACACTAGTAAACACTAGTAAACACTAGTAAACACTAGTAAACACTAGTAAACACTAGTATATAGGACCAAATATTGTTGGTAACATTCCGGAAATATACAGGTTTTTGTGTTTACCACAGGTCCTATTTACTATGGTCCTCCGTAATAGTAAAAATAGGTAAATATATACCTTGTTTTTTGTGTGTACCGCAGGCCCCCTATTAAATAGGGGCACAAATGTTGTTACGAGCTGGTTCAGGCATATCACCCAAAATTTCGTCAGTCACGAATGCCGCATGCAATAGCAACTCCAATGTCACATATTTGGTATCATACTGACCGCCATGAACAGTGGAAGAGGGTGACATCGCCAGTTTTTTTTAGCAAAAATAGGTAAGTATATATTACGTTTTTAATGTGTACCGTAGGTCCTATTTAGTCCGCATTGACTATGCCTTACCCCCGTAATAGACGAAAGGTGTAAGGGACGACGCCCAAAACTGCGGTCTCCTGACCCCCCTCCCCTCCCCTCCCCTCCCCTCCCCTCCTGCCCTTTTTCTTGCTTTCCATTCTGGGCGTAGATATAAGGACCAATTGGTCTTCGTATTCATGTCTAAACGGTCCTTACATTTCCGTCCAGAATGAAATGTACCTGGTATATGTTTCTTGGTCGCTGGTATAACGTCAAATCAACTAACCGAAGTTTTAGCTTTTTTTTGTTTCCCGCTGGTCACCCTCAACCAAAGCACCACCAGATAGAGGATAGATCCCCGGTGGAGACAAAAAAACAAGCAAACAAACAAACCAACACAAACAAACAAGCAAGCAAACAAACAAACCAAACCAAACCAAATCAAACCAAACCAAACAAAGAAACGTATCGGTGTTTTTTTTCACTTCGGCGCTGTGTTCTCTCGCGCAGGTGTCACCGAGTGTTTTGCAGCAAGCACGGGTTTACCTCGCACCCGCCCATGACGGTGTGCAGCATCCCCGGGGAATGCGTGTGCGACTTCTGCCTCGAGAGGTGAGCTTCCGCGTCAAGACTACTCGGACTCGAAACTGTCGCGCTCACACTATTAATAGTAACCCTGACGCTACACCCCCCTAACCTAGACCGCCTGAGAAAGTTCTCGGAGGTTTACCGGAACTTTCTCAATAATTAATAGTGTGGATCCTTATAACACAGCAGAGTACCTTTCTGGACGGAAATGTAAGGGCCGTGTGGACGTTGATATTCACATACCAACGTTTCTTATATTTCCGTACAGAGTGGTTACTTGGCTTTGAACTCCGAGCAACCTGGGAAAATTCTCGGAATGGAGATGCAAGGAGGATCTAGTGTGATTGGTTGGAATGCATACTTGACTTTAAATATAAACACGAAATCCTGTAAACCTAACTCCGACCACCTTTTGAAATGAAGCCGTAATGATGGTTGGTTGGATGTGGACCATCAACAATTTTTTTTTTTTTGAGTCTGGCGAAGAAATCGTAAACACTACTGCGCTATGGTAACGCTCAGCGTCTGAGTCCTTCTTGTCCCGACCGACCAAACAACCAACCGACCGACCGACCCCCACCCCGAATTACCGACGAGCCGGACTGCCAACTGTCTTGTCCCAGCTGAATGTTCTCGGGATGAAAATGTATTGAGGAGACAGATACAGTCTAATAGTGCGGGCTGGCCAAGTGGTAACATTATGTCTCCTCTCTGTCCCGACCACCCAACCTGCCGACCGACCTCCGCCCCGACCTACCAACGAACCCAACCCCAACCAACCGACGGACCCCCGCCCGGGCCCACCGACTATCCCGACCCTATCTCCCGACCTATTGACGAACCGGACTATCAACCATATCGTAAATAGGGCTACTGCTGTGTCCTCTATGTCCCCGACAAGCCAATCAACCGACCCCCACCCCGATCTACTGACGAACCCAACCCCGACCTACCGACCGACCCCCACCCGGACCTACCGACGAACCCAACCCCTATCTCTACGGAAAAACTCAACCCTTTTTTTACACCTAACCGGCGAACACATCCCCCAAAACCCTACGCCGACGTATTGACGAACCAGACTATTAATAGCAACCGTTTATTACGGGACACCATAGTAAACACTAGTAAATAGAACCAAGAACACATGCTACGATAGAGGTGCACCGTGTTTTTTTCTGAGCTTTTCACTTAAGGAGCGTCATACATACACCTCACCGAAAATATTATTTTGGAGGAAAATAAAAGTGCTGCCGGATGAGAAATATCCTGACCGAAGTATACTCTGAAACATTATTCGTCACAAAAATGAAAAAAGTCCGGCGAATTTGGGTTAAGGAGCCCGATCGTTCAGAAAACGATTCAGCCAAAAAGTGCTACCTCTACCGCAGCACGCATCCAAGTATTGTTAGTAAAAATAGGGAAATGTGTAGGTTTTTGGGTATACCCTTAGGGCCCATATTAACGAATACAAAATAAATTCAATTTGGAAAAAATAAAATTCAAATTCGCTTTTCATTGGTCAACACACGCACCAGCACCAAAGATTAGGGCCTAATCTTTGGTGCTGGTGCGCGTGTTGACCAATGAAAAGCGAATTTGAATTTTATTTTTTCCAAATTGAATTTATTTCATACTCGTTAAAACGGGCCCTTAGGTCCTATTTACTAGTATTACTAGTATCACTAGTGTTTACTATGGCCCCCCGTTATAGTGGAAGCTGGGGCAACTCTTTTACCGTGTAAACCTACTGCTCTAAACGCGCAGCGTCTGTGTTTGTCTTTGTCCCGACCAACCAACTAATAACGTGCCTCCACTCCGACCTACCGACGAATCCCCATCACTACCGACCAATCCGGCGAAGGGAATCGAGGAGTCCGCATGGCGTGGCCGGTGACGGTGCCCGCGGCGGCGGCGGCGACGGCGGCGACGGAGACGACGTCTTGCGATCGCGTTCGGCGGGAGCTAGCGCTGCTGCGGGAAGCTTTAGCTCTTCCGGAGATGTTGCTGTTGGTGGTGGCAGCGGCGGTGGCGGTAGCGAGAGAGGAAAGGAGCGGAGGAAGCGGTTTAGCTGGCCAGGGTCGTCAAGGTGTGTGGTTAAATGGTTTGGTTGTTTCGATGGGTTGTTGGTTTCGTTGGTTCGGTGATTTTTCTGGTTGATTGAGTGGATTGGTGGGTTCGGTGGTGGCTTAGGTGGGTTGCTGTTTTGGGGAGTTTTGGTGGTTTTTTTTGGGGGGGGGGTGGTTGTTTCAGGGTGCAAATGTCGCCCGAACAAAAAGTCACGATTACGTGTCCAAATCGCAACACGAAGCATTTTACAGCTTCCGGCTCGTGGGGGTAGGGAACGTGTCCGAATCGCAAACCAACGTGAAGAGGTGTGTGCGAAAAACACGCGCGGCTTGATGATTGGCCAACGATCGTGCCTGTATGTACGATACCTCTGTTTGTGCACGCTCTTCCTATTTACTATTTACGTTACGGCAGAACATACGATAGGAGTTCGAACCAAATATGGCGTGTGAACATATGGGGATCCGTGTTTTTTGGGTCTATCGTAGATTCTGGTTACTACAGTATGTATTCCTACTATTAATACTGCATATGTATTCCTATGCATTCCCGTAATACACAGGTAATAAAATTACCGTTCTGGTTTTCGATCGCTATTCTATAACAAAGCCAACAAAAGGGTTTCCGCGACACGAACATACAGTACGCCCAATCCTTTTTGTTGTGGTCGTGCTTCGGCCGAAAGGTTTTTGCCGGATCGTGCAGATCGTACGGCTCCCACCCGGCAATATGATCTATACCACACAGATCACAAATATATCTACTATCTGCTCTCTGAACGATCTAGCGCCTGAAGTTTTGGTTGTTGTTGTTGCTGTTGTTGGTGTTGGTGTTGGTGTTGGTGTGTTGGTGTTGGTGTTGGTGGTGTTGGTGTTGGTTGTTGTTGTCGGTGTTGGTGTTGGTGTTGGTGTTGGTGGTGGTGGTGGTGGTGGTGGTGTTGTTGGTGTTGGTGTTGGTGGTGGTGGTGGTGTTCGTGCTGGTGTTGGTGTTGGTGTTGGTGTTGTTGGTGTTGGTGTTCGTGCTGGTGTTGGCGTTGGTGTTGTTGATGTTGGTGTTGGTGTTGTTATTCTCACGTTAACTTACCGCCAAAAATCTGTTCCCTGGTCTCAGGACAGGCAGCTCCAATAACCCTAGAGTGAAATAACACCCCAGGGAAAAAGTAATAATGATACCTTTGCTAAAAAGTAGCTGGGATCGGTTTTTATCTGTCGATATGTGAAACTGTTTTGCACCCTGATGAAGACACACCCTTCCTTTCCTGCCTCCCTCCCTCTCTCCCTCCCTCCCGCCCCCCCCAACCCTTCCAACCATGCTTCGGCCGACTATCAAAAGCCTCCTGCCGCGTAGAAAACTGCGGGCACGAAACGTGTTTCCCTCTAGGAGACGCAGGCCGCCCATCGACTGTACGGATCACGAGAGTGAGGCCTCGGTGCCCGAGCCCTTGCCCCCCACTGCTGGGCCCCGACAACTGCCAAACGCCGCCGGCGGCGGCGCTGTCGCCACCATCACCGCCCCAAGACGCTCCACCTGGAGGAGACACCGCGCGTCAAGGTCTGCCGCAGGGGTGTCTTCGGGAGCCGCGGCAGACGCGCCTGGAGTTGCGCTGACTGCAAGCCCTTCGGACGGCAGCCCTAACGTGGGCCGCGCTTCCTGAGAGACCCCCCCCCCTGTGCTCCGTCTCGAAAGGGATGCATGGTCAATGGTCAAATGGCTGAGGCAAGCAACAAATGAGTACGCCCCCCTCGGCTATAGCAATTGATTAAAGTAGGCGTTGTTATAGTTGACGACGGATTGCCTTGTAGTGGAGGCGAGAGGGAGAGGGGAGGGGCAGGGTGGTGGTGGTGGTGGGGCGGGGGGGGGCGGCGTACTCGTGTCATGCATGGCTGTAAGTCGTGTGACCGTAGACCCTCGCATCCCTACAATGCCGGGACGGAGCATGTCGGGTTTTCACCGACCAGGCAAACATTGCTAGCACTAAGCGCGACTCGTGTCATGCATGGCCGTAGTCGTATGACCATAGACCCTCGCATCCCTACAATGCCGGGACGGAGCACGTCGGGTTTTCACAGACCAGGCAGGGGAAGGCGCGGGCCGGATGGAATGTTGGGCGATTCGGGGAAGAGGATGGTGTAGTGGCTGGCCCGATGACGCTATAGGGTTGGAGACCCTCTGTAGGATGACGTACGGTTGCGACGCACTATGTGCTGCTGTTGGGCTGTTTCGTTGTCGGGACGTTAGCTATAGGAGTAACTTACGTTCCGTTTTGTGTATGAGCGTGCGATAGCGGCGGCGATGGTGGTGATGGTGGTGCTGATGGTGGTGGTGGTGGTGGTGCTGCTGGTGGTGGGTAGCGGTGGGTTGATTTGTTTTTGGCGCTCCGTGATTGGCGAGCGCTGTAGGGGAAGGCGGTGGTGAGGTGGGTGGAAACCCGGTCGGCGGTGTGCGCTTGGGTTGGTGGCGGAGCAGACGCGGTATGTTTCGGATATACCGTTGGTCTTGCTCGGTGTCGCGACTGCTCGGGAACGCTTCTCGTTCTGCCAGCTGCATTTGCTGGTGGCTGTACGGCGTGTACGGCGGTTACCGTGGTGGAGTCATACACTCCATACAATCAATTGTAACGGTCGACCGACAGGTCTTCGATCGATGCTGAAGGCTATCACACGTAGTGTGCTGCTTGTAGGTTAGCAAATTTTGTCTGGGAAACGGCTGACAAGTAGTATACTTCGTCTACCCGGTAGATATGTTTTTTTTCGCGGCCAGTGTTCTCGACTTTTAACGTTTAACATTTACTTGGTGTGTTGGTGAACTTCAACCATCCAAGGGTGTGTTATGTAGGGTACTTGATCATATACTATGGGGCTACCCGGGTACCTACCCAAGTATCACCCCTGGGGATACCCGGGTACGTAGCCGAGTGCTACCTCTGAGGATACCCGGGTTCATGCCCGACTATGACCTCTGGAGGTACCCGGGTAAGTACCCGAGTATATTATCGGGGTACGCGGGTACGTACCCGACTATGACCTCTGGAGGTACCGGGGTAAGTACCCGAGTATATTATGGGGGTACGCGGGTACGTACCCGAGTATGTACGCTTGGGATACCCGGGTACCTACCCGAGTATAACCTCTGGGGGAACCCGGGTACCTACCCGAGTATGACCTATATGGGAGTACCCGGCTACTTACCCGAGTACGACCTCTGGGGGTACCCGGGTTCCTACCCGAGTATGACTTATATGGGAGTACCCGGCTACCTATCCGAGTATATACTCTTGGGGGTACCCAGATACGAACCCAAGTATGACCAGAACAAGCATGTTTAGTACCCGGGCACCTCAGACTATATACCCCTCGGCTAAATACCGTTAAAGTTGATACGTGCGAGTAGTGTGATTCCGTGGTAAAAAAGTGAATGATGTCGGTGGCGCCTTCAAGTCAAGTGAAGTAAAAGGAGTTGATAAGCGCACGCGGGGAAACCGAGCGAGGGGCTGGGTGAGAGTGATAGCACTCGCCGTTTTTGCATTTTTGGTCGTCATTTGTTTGGACGGACGTGTGTGCGCTTCTTAAGCTCTGCCGACCTGACCGTATATGGCCTTGTATGATGTCTGATATCTGGTAGCTATTTTTGCGATTGGTGTGGGGTTCGGTAGCTTTTGTTCCAAGTAATGTTTTAATCCCTACGTATTCTACCGTTCCTGACTAAATATTGTGCTTGAATTGAGCGTCCAGGCGCATGTATAGTATGATGCCTATATACATCAGGTATGCGTCAAGGAATGAACCTCTTTTCGGACTATAAAGTTCGAACAATCCCAGAAAAATCCATGCCTCTATCCAACCTTACATCCTTACTTACATATGAACACCTAGGGAACAGCACGGCAACGCCTATCGTTGGCAGTTCCTAACCGTATACTATAATCAAGATAATAAGAGAACAATATATCACACCGCCTGGGATGAATTCCAGAGGCGATTTTCCCCAAACCATGCCTTAAAAGGGGCATGGCTTTTGATAGCAGAGGGGCGCACCCAACGAAAGTGTCGGCTTATGGGAAGATGATCTGGTATCGTAGAGATATTTCCATAGAATAGACTGACAGACAGACGCGCTGCTCGCGTTTGCACTCTCCTCCTGGTTGTCGAGAAAATACCACATTCATACAAGGGGGTGTGCCTATTTTTTCACCCGTGTGGTACCGGTATATTATCACCCGGTGTTATATGTTATCACCCGTGTGATACGGTATATATATACTTCGTATATATATTTTTTGTCCATCCCATTTATTATCTTCGCACTTCCGTCTTTCTCCCACCCTAGTCGTAACTCAGATCCGGGGTCACAAAGTAGGCTCCTCTCCCTCCTCCCCCACTACGGTTCTTGCTTTGCATTTTTATCGCGAGAAGATTTCAGCACTTTCTTCCCTCGTCAACTCTCGTCGAATGTTGCTTACCCACGCTATAATATGCGCTCTCGACAGTCGGTGTCATTTGAGAATAAAAATCTCCATGGGGAGAATCGAACCCTCGGCATCCGGCCCAAAAGCTTCGTGGCTACCAGTTAGACCACCGGAGCGACCGGCTGTATATCTAGGTGCTATCGTATCACCCGTGTGATACGGTATATAGGTGATATTTTATCACCCGTGTGATACGGTATATAGGTGATATCTTATCACCCGTGTGATACGGTATATATGTGCTATCTTATCCTCCGTGTGATACGTTATATAGGTGCTATCTTATCACCCGTGTGATACGGCATATAGGTGCTATCTTATCACCCGTGTGATACGGTATATAGGTGTTATATTATCACCCGTGTGATACGGTATATATGTGTTAACTTATCACCCGTGTGATACGGTATATAGGTGCTATCTTACCACCCGTGTGATACGGTATATAGGTGCTATATTATCACCCGTCTCACACGCCGTGACGGCGTGTGATACGGTATATATGTGCTAACTTATCACCCGTGTGATACGGTATATAGGTGCTATCTTATCACCCGTGTGATACGGTATATAGGTGCTATCTTATCACCCGTGTTAAACGGTACATAGGTGCTATCTTATCACCCGTGTGATACGGCATATAGGCGATATCTTATCACCCGTGTGATGCGGTATATAGGTACTATCTTATCACCCGTGTGATACGGTATATAGGGCCTGTAACCTCTTTGGAACTTGGAAGGGGGGGGGAAACAGGTACATACATGTTTCAAGCCTCCAAGGGGTCCACGGCACAGGTCCCGTTGGTGTTTGGAGTAGAGACCGCAGTATGGACCGTTGCAGCAACTAAAGTGGGCAAGTGGCACTTGGGGGTCCTCGAAGCGGCTGAACAGTTCATGATCCGGTGGCACAAGGTAGAGGCGGAACTGAGTAGACAGCGCCACGCATCCGTTGCGGGAGG
>MEHQ01004355.1:389723-480425 GCA_008828725.1 Saccharina japonica | reverse complement strand
TGTCGTAGTTTTGTGACCACAGAACTGGTACCTTTTTAGGATGAAGAATCGGCACGGACACTGGGTGTGCTGGATGTCGACGGGTAGAAAGGAAGGTTTAATGTGAAGAACACACACACGCATATATATCATACGTATATACACTACCTCGGGCCGAGGTAGTCCGCACACTTGTTATCCTTAACTGGTCCCACGCATTTGGGGACAACATACTTGGAATTAGAGTGGGATCATGTTTTCAGTTATGAATGGGTTAAGCAAGACAAGGCGTCGACGGCACGACATGGTGGGTCGTTGGTCGTGAGTCGTGAGTTCGAATCTCACGTCCACCATGAAAACGTTTTTTTAAAGAAAAGCGAATTTCCTCATGCCAAGTCAAGAATCTGAAAAAAAAAACAATTACGAGTATGATCCCCAGAAATTGGAACCTTGTGTTGTGGCACGCGTCGACCCGTATATAATATGATCAGGTATCCGGTCCTTTCCAGGGGGGGAGAGTGTTATAAAGGCTTAGTTTGGGTAGGCGATGGGTCTGGTAACCTTTTACTATCCATAGTAGCCCAACTGACTAATAATGCCTTAACAAATGGCGTCATCGGCAGGACATGGGTTGTAGTGGTCGCGAGTTCGAATCTCACGTCCACCATGAGTTTGATTTTAAAGAACAGCGATCTCCTCATCATGCAGAATCTGAAAACACTTGCAGAATCTCAAACCTCTATGCTCGTCATCATACATATCACGATTTCTTATTTTTTTTTGTTCACAAGTTACTGCTGCTGTATGTTCGTAGTACTTATTTAGGCGGCTCCGGAGAACTTGCACGTACGTGCGAGTCTAATGAATCTGCACGTACAGTCAATACGGTTATATGTATAGCAGGAGTTGTAGATATGTATGGCCTACATGGGTACAAAATGGGATCGAGGTGCCAGGTGGGCCTCCGGCGGCTCCTGCGGAGGGCTGATTATATTTCTGCACCTTGTGGGTGGGAGCAGGGTGCCAAATGGGATCAGATCCGGGTGGGATCAGGTCCGGGTGGGAGCAAGGGTAAAGATGGTGCAAAAGTACGTGCAGTTCTAACAGCCCACAGCACGTACGTGCAATTATACGGCTGGTGTTATTTAGGATATTATTATTATCTTTGCCATCCGACAATGTGCAGCATGAGCTTCAACGTTGATCACTCATAGCATTCCCGAAATCAGAAAACCACGGAAACCAAGGTAACCTATGCGCAAAGTCTAACATCCTTCTATGTCTACTTCCAGCCAAGATGTATCTACAATAATACTCCATTTCATTTGTTGTCCTTGCTCCCTCCTTATTCCCAATATGCACTCTTTACGTTCAATTCTCAGGTCCTAAGCCGCATCCAAGCTCCATCCCCACGCCATCGGTGTGGGTCTGTCACCCCCCCCCCCCCTGCTTCTCCTCGCTTCCTGGCGGTCCCTGAGCTGGAGTTTGAAGCGCGACATCCTCCTGGAAATGGCGACCTGTGTGGTCACCGAGACGGTTTGTAACAGGCGTTCTTTCACCACCCCTTTCCTAGCCATCGACCCATCGCCCCTCCCCCCCAGCTCCCCCCCCCCCGCGACACTACTAGCTGCCAGCTGGTCGATGAAAGTGCTGCCCTCTACCCCGAGACGCCCGAAGCTTTCAGGATATTATTGTATTTGCCATCTGACAATCAATCAATGTGCACAGCGTGAGTACCAACCACAAAAAACAACGACGAACCAGGAGAAAATACGAGAGTTTTGTTTTTACTGGGCGTGTCGCATCGAGCCACGGACTACTGCTGTTGTTGTGGGTGTGACTGGTGTGACTATTACTAATAAATACCTCCTGCTCCCTACACCAAAACAAATACCTGGTAATAACCAAAGTACTCGCAAAGTAAAGGAGCAGACATCAACACATTGAAATACGACCAGGTGTCATATTATGCGCCGGGGGGAGAAACATTAACATTGCCCCGCCTGGCGGAGTTACATGCCCGGGGAGTTGCGAATCGGTAATTACCGCGGTACCGGGGTAATGTACACCCCTGAAGGAAAGTGTCGATTGCAGCACCGGCCACCACCACTGCGCTTACTACAATGGTTGGCCGATATTTTTTTCGGTATCTGGTACGTAGGGAAGTATTTATTGTGGTGTCCGCACGTCCCGCACTATTATTAACACAAATGAAATGCAAAAAAAAGTCGTGTTGTACGGCACGCGGGCGCAGGCAGCGGGCAGAATTGTCCTGTCCTACTCGTCGTGTACTGGTGCGTGTTCGCACTGCTCTTATAGCCGGTTTTGTTAAGACCTAAAACTTACAACTTGACCCTTATTTTCGTCGCTAACTCTGGTTCCCAAAATAGTGCATTAAGGCCACGGAGGGTATAATCTCCCCCCCATCCCCGGGTTTCCGGAATACTCGAATATCTATATGTTGTTCGGTAGTGTATAGTACATTCCGCCGCTATTTTTTTACTCGCTGCTTTTGGGACTTTCGGCTGATTTGTGCCTTGAGCAGAGAGCTGGTTCAGTATCAGTTTTTGGGGTTCCATCAACAGTATATAATCAGCTAGCTTGTGACTCTCTTCAGATTGGCCATCCGCCATTTACATCTCAACGGAAGTTTATCGCGCACCTTTGAGCCCCCCCCAAAAGGGTTTAGTGTAGATAGATACCACAGGCAGGTCCCCTTCCCCCATATCCCATGTTGTATTATTAGGATGTGATGGTGTGCGTGTATACTGTATACCAGCTCGTAGCTGGTGCGTACGCTGTAGCAGATAACCCTGTGTTATCGAGCAGCGACTCTATCTATGATACCGACAACTGTTGTTATAATAGGTGTCATCTCTAACAACATGTTGTATGGTACCGCCTCATTACATTATACATAACTCCAAGGTCACACTCAAGGTCTGGTCTGTCGCTCCGTTCCGTGTAGACCCGAAGAAAAACGATCCACCTCGGTGTGTACTCCATATATTCCACAACTACACAAACAAGAGAGAGATCATACCTGCTCGGAGCGTCTGCCTCGTATAGGCGTCGTCGGCAGGACATTAGCCCCCATTGAAACCTAGTAACTGTACGATTAATCTATTAATACTAATATTACTACTATGATATATGTAGCCATTTTTTCCAGACAGACACACTCCTTCAAAGTGTAGGGGGACAAAAGGCCGCAGAGGCATTGGTAAAAACTGCCAGGTATATTATACGTTCAGGACACCCTCGTCCCAGGCACTCCACTTTTTGTGGGCTTCGAGCTTGCCGACTATAATAAGTCACCACCGACTATTCCTATTGATAGTTGTTAGTTGGCCAACTTTTGCAGCTCGTTGCGTGGAATACCGACTACTGCTGTAGTTACGAGTATTAGTTGTGGTGTGCTCGAACTCGTACTACTATTAGGGGGAGCATAGTAAACACTAGTAAATAGGACCTACGATGCACACCAAAACCTATATATTTCCCTAGTTTTACTAACAACATTTGGTCCTATTTACTATGCCCCCCCCGTAAATTTGTATTGCTAGCGGTACGGCCACGGCTCCGCCCGTGGCGCTAGTATTACTAGTATTATAACAACTCTCTGAGTACTTGAAAGGGGAATATTACATATTGGGCAATATTGGCGGCAAAAGGTAAAGGGTGACGATTACAGCAACAGGCTCCACGTGACTGGGCGTTAAAAAAAATGCAATGGTTGGTGTCCGGAGTCGCAATGGTTGTTGCAGTGCAGGAAGCCCGTAAGGCGCAGGCGTAAAGTAAAGGTGGCCATACCCAGTACTGCTGGCAGACGGTTTTACCACCAAAGTTGACCGTTGTTTTTGGTATAACTATCCCTTATATCCGTTGTATCTCTCATATCCGCTGTATCCCTTAGAAAGGGTCCGTCCCAAAGGCCCTTTCTGCGCGATATGCAATAATACGAGACCCAGTGTTCCACTGACTGGCTGTACCTCTCTCTACCCATCCGTCCATGCGGCAAGGCAAGGCTGGGATGGGACGCTCTGGATCGCGAGACCATGATGATGACAGATAAAAAAATACGTTTTCAGGATTGATTTAGTATGTAATAACAGGGATGCACGCACGCACCCATGCGATGTTCTTACCCACGTTGTTGGTCTCAGTCTCCCACCCTAGTGGTGGGAGGTGAGCGGCATACGCCCACTACTGCTCCTCCACCTGCCGTATGCCAGAGGCTCTCCCTCTACGCCGAGAGCCGACACTCACTCGCGACCAAACGACCTACTACTGGTACCAACAAGTCACGCAGCCGCGCCGAACGAAGCGACTGCCTTCCAAAATCCTACTCCAGTAGTGCCGGTACAGTATGCGCCAGACAACAACACCGGCACTATAGCGGCAACCGGCACTATAGCGGCAACCGGCACTATAGAGGCAACCGGCACTATAGCGGCAACTGGCACTATAGCGGCAACCGGCACTATAGCGGCAACCGGCACTACTCCGCACACTGCCACACTGGGTAATCCCATCTGTGCCAAGCGATTTCGATTTCTCCGGCGCTATTACAGCGGGCAACCGGCACTATAGACTATAGGCCACTACTACTACTACTGCTGTACTGCTGCTGTATGCATTCTTATTCGTACATCAAACTTTCATCCATAAATTATACTGGTATAATTCATCGGATCTAAGGTACGTATCGCCCTTCAATCCATCCAGAACACAATCATACCGGGAGTCACAAGGAATTGATAGACTACTACTGAAAATCACCATCCACATACATATATTCGGTAGGAATATAGGGTACATATGATCTATCGCCCTTCACATCCAGGAAGGACACAATCAGACTGGGGGTTACAAGGTACTAGCCCGCCCCCACCCCACCCCGCCAAAACCCAACCAGACCGAGGGTCACAAGACATATGCCCCGCAAGCAATGCCTGCCTGGTTGGTGCAGAACCGACGTGCTTCCGCCCCGAACATTTAGGGATGCGAGGGTGTACCCACCCCCGGCGCGCGACCAGCACTTCCATTCCCGCCTCATGTTTTTCGTCGCGCATGGGATTCAGCTCTCATCTCGTTGGGCGTCGACTTGGGTTGAAATCGCGCCTACTCGCGATGGGCATTTTTTTTAGCGCACTACTACTCCTGTTGTCGATTCTGGCCACCATCTGCTAGAGATGTGCGGCATGCATGCATGCATGTGTGATGTACACCGATGCACACCCCCACCCATAGCGAACCAAATTCATGACCAAACCGCCGAATCACCGATCTCAAGCAAGAGGCTACTCGATGGCATCCCATTCAGACTGCCGGGCGGTATGACCGCATACCCTCGTGCAATACATGCTGCGGAGCTACTACTTCTTCTGTACTTTATGAGCCAAAAAGTCCTTTAATACTCCTGTACTCATTTTAGTCACCAAGCCCATATAAACCTCTGCACTGTTTTAAGTCAAAAGTCCATTATAACTGTTTAAGTCCCAAGTCCATGAAAACTTCTGCACTGCTGTCTTCAAGTCACAAACTCCATTCAAACTTGTACCTGGTACCCGGCATTATTTTATTAGCCACAATCCCAAGTCCAATAAAACTTGAAAACTATTCAGCGGCCGCGAACGAGCTGGTTTCAGGCGCAGCCAGATCTCGGGGGGTTATGGAACGAGGAACCCCCCCCCCGTAGCCCCGTCCCCTCTGCACGCACACAGATCAGGTAGGTTGAGAGGCTACTTGCAGTGCAGCGACAAATGTAATCCGCCTACTCACAACTTCAGAAGAAAAAAAAAAAATCAGAAACGGCTACACGCCACATCACTCACGGCCGTTCGTCAAATAAAAAAAAATCCGTCTTATACACGAAATTCACACCAAAAAAAAAAGAAGACCTTGTAAACTCGAGAACCACTTCCACTCTGTCCGTGAATGTAAGAAACGTTTGAGTACTAATAGGAGTGCCCAAACGGTCCTTACAATGTCGGACAAAGTGGTACCAGGTATATGGCAAGGGTCGGGACTCGTGGGTCGCTCCATGAGATGACCACGCACGCTCTACACAACCACGACGCCCACCCCCTCTCCCCCCCGGGCCCCGGGCAAATAAAATCGAAACGCCACCGTACCCGCATAGAAACCCCCCCAGACACTCAAAACATACAAACATATAATAGAACATCTATTACTCACTCCACGAACAACCCGCCCCCTCCCCTCCGTCCGAGTGAGTGACTACTACTGCGAATGCGACAAATACATCAAGCAGTAGCGACGGAAGATCGCTACTGCTGTATCGACGTCGTTGCTGGCTCAAAAACACGGAATGAAGTAAAACAACGAACGGCGTTTTACTTTTTTCATCAGTCAATCCGGAAATGTAAGGGGCATTTATTTGTTTTTTGCAATAATTTCAATACCCGACGAGCGTTTTTGCTCTTATTTTTTTTACATTTCCGGACAGAAATATCAATCACTCGTACACTCATACGGTCCTTTGCTATTCAATTCCGGACAGAGTGGTGATACAAGGCAACCAACAAATAAATGCGTTGGGCAACGTGAAAAATGAAGGGGGGGGATAAAACACAAAACCCAGCTACTGTTCGGGAGGAAACCCGCCACAATATCCATATCCCAACTAGAAAACCCGGGGATGTACCCTGGGTGTCCCCTGACGACCTCAAAGCGCCAACATATTTTTCGCTTTTCGGCCCTCAGTATGCCAAAGCGCCGACAGGGGATATACAAGTTCAACAACCGATCTGCACACAGGAGATCAACAGGTTTGGGGCTATCCCCCCCTGGTGGGATGATGAGTGCTCCATTAACGACCAGATCTATTTAAGAGCAGAGTGCTCCATTTAAGAGCAGACCATTAGATAAGTCGCTACGATTAAAACCAAATCAACGGCATGCCACACAAAGTCAATGGAAATGTCCAAATGTCACTACGAGTACTCTCCCCTGGTGGGATGACGAGTGCTCCCATTTAAGAGAAGACCGTTATATAGTCGCTACGAAATCAAATCAACGGCACGCCACAAGCCAACGGTATTATTACATCCGTAGACTTGGGCCAGCACGATCCGAATCAAGTAAACGGCACGCCATAAAAAAGCAACCGAAATCTAACCGCCAATAGTTGGCGCTACGCCCCCTGGTGGGATACAGGTGGGTCCAGTCAGTATAACACGATTGGAATAAAATCAACGGCACGCTACAAATCAACGGTATTATAACCCCCTACCGGGGGTTAAAACCCCTGCGTCTGTCTATAGCTACTATAATACTACTTTTAGTATGTCTTCCGCAAGACTCTGGGTGCCCTCACGAAGCCCACAACACCACCAACAACATAAAAAAGGGCCTTGTTTCCTTCTAAACACGCAACGAGTAAAACACACTTACTCTTTCTATATACCCCCCTCCTATGCTCGCGAGAGTTGCAAGCACAACGCGCGGCCCGAGAAGAAACGCCTGCATCCAAAGAAACCCTGTTCGCGAGAAAAGCCTGCATATCAAAAGCTTTTCCCTGTTTGTTTTTTGGCGGATGGCTCTTCGCGCGCGCGAATTTCGTCGACATGACATTTTTACTTCCATTTCCAGCAGAAAATAAAGCCCCATCTATTAATTGTCTAAATCTAGTCCTCAGCGCACCGTTCCCATTGGAACTCTACTGCACTGCTGTATCGTCCCAGGCACCAGGTATATCTCAAAGGTCCCGCCGCGCTCAATGACACTCAAGTCGGAGGATGTGCCTGCGCGGCTCTAAACCCGGTTGATCCCGGACGATGCGACTCGATTTTCTTCGTCGTAATCTACATGTTCTTTCGCTGCGATACCACTCTCTCTCTCTCTCTCTCTTTCTCGCTATCTGAAGTAAACCACTCTTATCTCGAAATACAAGCATCGTTTGCATATTCATATTGAATGCAAATGATCCTTATTTTTTCGGACATAAGTGGTACCCAGTCAGTAGAGTATAACGCTGCGATATCGCTCTCTCTCTCTCTCTCTCTCTCTCTCTCTCTCTCTCTCTCTTTCACGCGCGTTAGCCTAGAGTTTAGAGCTGCCGCGCTCAACGACAACCAAACGCCGGAAAGCGCGAGTGCATGCCTCTAAACATCTGAACTCAGTCCACCTCTGGCATTTGCGACTCGATTTTGTTAGCAGGTGTTTATAGCGTTGAGAGATAACCCTCTCCGGGCTACACCCTTTTTTAGAGCCGCGTCAGCCCTTAGAGCCTAGAGTTAGAGCCTAGCTTCTAGGTAAGAGCCTAGGCTCTCCCAGACTCTAGATACAGCCTAGGGTCTAGAGCTAGAGCCTTCGTAGATTCTAGAGCTAGGCAGACTCTAGAGCTAGGCAGGTTTTAAGAATTGCTGCAGCTTGAGTTGCTGCAGCTAGAGCTGCTGCGGCTGCAGCGAAAGGCTTACTGAACGAGAACAGGACCAGCGACCGATAGTCTGTACGTAGTTCTCCCTTTCCCCCTTTGGACACTGACAACTCAAAGCCCCCTTACACCACCACCATAGTAACTGCACTACACCACCACTACCACCACTACCACCACCACCACCACCACGGAATTTAATAGTAATAACTGTCATTGATACCGTGCCTCCGGCTGTTGGCGAATGCTGCTGCTGCTTGAGCCTTCTTAGCGCCAGGAAGAGAACCGCTGCTGCTGCTGCTACCGCTGCTGCTGCTGAAGCCCTCAGCTTTCACGCAGATCCTGTTACACCATAAAACAGCAAGGTAAAAGCAAAGGTGACAGGTTTAATAGAGGAAAATCGAAGCAAAGAGGCACACGAGAGGCATGGGACGGTTGGCATCTAATATGGGGGATGACCCTCCCAAAAAAGGAATTTGGAGGGTCATCCCCCATATAGAGGTTGGAATGATGCGCGTGGAGGCTCTTTTTGTCTGAAAGACGCGAGGCTTCATATTCCAACATCAAACCCTTCAAGACCCTATCGGTTCGACATGTTGTATAGCACAGGTACGGTACGAGTTACATGGGTCGGCGAAGTACGTGGTACACCTGGCAAATAAAAAGTTCGAAGTATAACCGGAGCTCTGGAAGGCACTACGATGTTCGATTTTTTTTTTTGTATAGATGACTGCTGCTGTGCCAACTATTAAATGTGCCTCTCGGAGATTTTGCTCGACCCAGTGAGTGTGCGTTTCCAGTTCCTGCCCATCGGTCTCTTAACCATGAATAACACTCCCGGTACATTATGACTGACAGGAGGTGTGATGACACGTCCTCGTGTTTGCGGGAGATTCAAAATCGTGTTATTATAGAGAAGGCCTATCTGCGGTGAGGCGTTGGGTGATGCCGAGGTTTCGAGCACAGACAATAGCTCGTAGCTCTTGAATTTTGAGCCCACCTCCATACGATACATTGTGTATTGCTGCCTGCATCCTTGCTGCATCCTAGCTGGTCGTCGAATTGTGCGTACCCACGCTACAGTAATAGACGCTCTCGACTACTGTCGACAATTGGCGTCATTTGAGAATAAAAATCTCCACACGGAGATTCGATTTATCGACCTCAAACTTACCAGGTACCCTTGAGGTACCATATATTTTATAGCAGTTAATTTTTTTAATATTTTATCGCAGTCTTCGTGGTTAACTACAGGGGGGGCGATGTACCCGTTATATGTATTATATGTATATCATACGTATGATAGGTCATGAAATACTTGTCATGCCCATTAAGCCAGGTGTATTTGTGTATTTGTATGACCCGACACCGCGCAAGACGGGACGGAACGGAACGACGTCTTTTCTGACAATTTCATTCGTACTTCGTACTTCGTACCTGGTACGTGGTACGTGAAATTTGTGACGTTCATATTCATACCACAGCCAGGATGGTGCCCAGCCCAGCCTGGAATTCTAAGTTGTTTTATTCTCACAAGACAGAAGAAGGAGGCGGTTCAAGGCAAACAATAATTATTGTAGCCTTGTCCGCCTTGTCCGAAATTATTATTCTCCTGGGTCACAAATCGTATCCTCCTATTGCACCCCCGGTAATCCTGTTATAATGTTATAATGCCCTGCTGTGTATGAGACAGCAGTAGACTGCTATAATATCATACTGCAGCAGCTGTACGAGTAGTCTTCAGTAGTCTATCGATAGTGCAGTTAGTTGTTTATGGACGCCCCGGTAGACAACTACACGAGCTCGTAGCGTTACAACAACAACAGCACCACAGACAGCAAGCAGTAGTGCGTGATACCAACCTTTTTGTATGGGCCGCTGCGAGTACAGCGCACGTACGTACTCGTAGTTGAAAGAAGCCCACAGCCCCCAGGCATCCTCTCATGCTACGATTCATTTCATATTTGTGTAACTGACCACCATTCCTACACAGACAGGCAGGACACAGGACATTCCTACTGGCTACGAAACTACAAGTACGGTCAGGCGGTAGTACGCACGTAAGATACTCACTTTTCTACTTCATGCTCCCATTCGTTCAGAGCTTCCACGTAGTCCATGTTGGAGTAGAAGTATAGTCCATCCCTGAAGTCCACCAACCGGTCGTTCATGTCCCGGAGCCTCGCCAGCTCCTCAGACCACGCCGCCAATTGCCTCGCGTCTTGCCTGCTGTGGTGCTCCTGCCGCTGCGACAGACTCACACAAGAGCCGTCTATCCGTCGCCCGAGCTTGTCTCCCCTCCGCTCTATGCGCTTGAGGGCCTTCGAGACTTCAGAGTACCTGTCCTGCCTCCAGTTCTCCATCTCTCTCTCTGTGACTTGTCGGGTGTTTGTCTTGGGAATCGCACGGTGCGGTGCGGTGCAGGTTGGCGTCGATTTACGGCTTGCCTCGCTTGCCCGGTTTGTTTTTTTGTAGGCCTGATGATGATGGGCGTTCAGGGAGCGCTTTGTTTCTCTTCTTTTGTTGATGCAGGCCTATAGGTGGAGAGGACTGAGGGTCACACAGGCAGACATAGACGTGCAGGTAGGACCGAACGAACGTTGGGCAGGTACGGCATACAGACGGAACAACAGCGAGGATGCTTTGTCAGGATCTGTCTTACATATCGCATATATACTTGCTTGCGTGGTATCATATATATGTAGCATGTACCAGTACGGCGGTATGTATGTATTGTATGCGGAACATGACGTCCCGATACCCAATCGAGCCCAACGTACAAAAAGACGCAGTAGTAGTTGGCGGAGACTGGAGACATACAGCAAGAATCAAGAAAGTCAACAAAGTCACACCAAGAAAACAAATGCACCCGTGACAGCAAATCGTACACAAGAACGCCCGGTAGAGATACTCCTGTGTAGTATACTTGGATTTGATCGATGATCATGTTTATTGTTCGTTCAGAGTACCGGACGCGACACATAGTACATGCAGTATATATGTGCACGGACCGCCAGGCATGATATATGCACTACTACTACTACTACTGCCAGCCCAGGACCGATGTACTACTATCAGCAGCAGCAGCAGCAGCAGCAGCAGCAGCAGCAGCAGCAGCACAAGAAAGCATTGCGGATGGGCAATGACTAACTGCTGTACCGGCTGTACCACTACAAGCATGTAGTACTACTGAACGCAAACCCAGCCATTAGGCTGGTACTGACCTTCGGGTGTCAGGCATATATATTGGCAACGGTGGTATACAGAACGAAAAGCGGGACAAGACGTTCGTACAGCATGCTATGATACACATGCTGCTGTACTGCTGCACTGCTGTACTGTAGGCTACTACGTAGATATACGCCATCACGCACCAGGCGTACACACAACACACCGCGACCAGCGAGCAGCGGCGCGTTGCAAACTACCCCTGGGGTACTACTGTTTGTAGTCTATCTAAATACAACAAGCTTGAAGCAATCTTAATCTTGCAACGGACGACCACATCATCATCTCACAGGGCGTAAAAGGCACGGCACGCACCTGACCGAACACGAAGGGTATTTGTACTCGTCGTAATACGTCGACCCTTGAAACTTGAAACAGCTCAATCTGGTATCAACAAGTCGCAGGTTGTTGCAGCCAGGCTTCGGAGAAGCTCGTAGTAGTGGTAGTAGTAGAAGCAGCAACAAGAAGTGGACGAGAGTAGTAGTAGTGGGCTTGATGCGGTTGGGTTGATTGACGCTGCTGCTTGCTTTTGTGTTGTGGGGCAGGGCTCCTTGATTCTTGAGACTGTGGAAATTTTGAAGGTGGGGAGAAGGGGGATAGTTTTGTGGCTTGATGGGTGTGGGTGGGGCTGTCGCCGGGCTGTGGTTGGTCGCTGCTGCTGGACGGAGTAACCAGGGCACGTGTTTGGTGTTTGACATCAGTACCAAACGCGGCAGCTGCTGGTTCCTGAAGCCTTCCAGCCTTCCGCGGAATGTTTGATGTTTTCCACGACCATTTGCGGAATTTTATGTGTGGTTCAGGGCGGGTGTACAGACCACCAAGTAGGGCACGCAGGCACGCAGGCAGGCAAAAAGAGCAGGCAGGCAGGTAGACAGGCAGCAGGCAGGGGGGGGGGCACAAGGCACAAGCCATCAGGCACGAAACAAACAAGCAACCAGCCACCACCGCCAACCACGTGGACAACAACAACATTAAACTACGTTAGCTTGAAGCTAATGATCTATCGAGCCCCATGACGCACACACACACGTGTTGGGCCTTTCGTCTTTTTCCGGTTGTTCGTGGTTCTGTCTGCCTCATCGTTCTGCTTCTTCTGTGCTCTTGCCCGTGGGACCAGGTACTACTTAACAGCTGCTATTTTTAATACTAAAACTCCGTAAAGCACCGCATCTCGCTCGCAGGACTGTCGAGAAGCAGAAACAAAACTTATGGATACCTCTGGATACCTTCAAAAACGTTACCATTTTATTTACTTGGATATCTGGATATTTATTTCCGATTTCTGAGGGCCGGGGTCGGGGGCTGTATCAAAAATACGAAAATACTTTCTATGTTAAGTATGGTACTCTTTAATTGGTATAAAAAGTAGAACAAGAACATCTCGCCGAGGAGAGTGCATTTTTTTTTTTGCATTATTTTGGGCATTTTGGTGGTTTGCCAAGAGGAAGAATGCAGAATCAATCTGAAAAATAATACGGAAACAATCTGAAATCACGGAAAAATAATCAGATCTCGGGGAAAAGTTGAATGAAAACACTCGTACGTATACGTACGTACTCGTACATACTTGACTATTAATACTTGAAGAGGCATAAATGTTTTTCCGAACAAAATATTTTACAGTAAAATTGATTGCTGGCTTTTTTTCTACTTTTCCCCGCCCAAAAAAAACTGCCCTGCTCTCGTGACTCGTGACTCGTGACACAGCACACACAGCACGCTGGACAGCAGCAGACCAAGCATCAGCAGCAGCAGCACCACCTCAGCAGACTGGTGAAGCGGGCTAGGGACTGCGACAGCCGGACTAATCAGGCAGCTTGAGGTACGTCAGGCACACTCTGTCGTATAAACCGTGGGTCACCCCTGTACAAGAGTTTGCTGTTGCTGCTGCTGAAGTAACCTGTACTGGAGTTGAACGTATGCCTACCACCTTTGGACGCAAATATAAGGATCATTGTGGTATAAATATTAAATGTAAAACAATCCTTACATTTTCGTCCAAATTGGCACCTGGTACCATATATATACCGTTATGCACGAGCACAAAATCGCAGCAAGAGCAGTTGTTGCTGTTTGGTTCAGTTGTGATGCCAGTGGGAGAGAGCCCGTACGCATCGTGAGTACACGAGATACAGACACGGCACGTACATACCCACACCTTCAACCTCTTTCCGTACATCAGGCGAAAGGCGACCATCGTGCCCGCTATGCAGCAAAGACCTACCTGGTACTTGGGTTTCTTGGGGCGTCAAGTTGAATTGATATTTTTCCCGCTGACAACCGACGTTTGAAAGAGCCAGCACTACTATTTTATCAACAAATCTGGCGCGAAACCAAACCGTCTCGTACTCATCTAAATATAACCGTCGATTTCCGGGTCCGACTACTTGCTGTATATCGTCTGGCGTCCCACGCTCTCGCGCGGGGGTGTGGTGAGACTTGCGATGACCCCACAACACCCCAACGCGCGGTGGACGGCAGAGTGCAGGGCCTTGATGTGAGTTTTGGGATGCAGCGTCTTCAGTGACGCAACTGCTGGAAACAGCACAATGAAGACGACCTACCTGGTATTCTCTGTGTACAGCAGGTATACCCTACCGCACCGGTACTGCTGCTGTACAGAACAGCAGTATATGCGAGCCCGTGTGTTGTTTGTTGTTTCCTGTGATTTGCTCACAGAAAAAAAACGGCGCAATCCCCATCGCTATATCAAATATCATACGAGTATACGTCAGTCAGTACAGGGCACCTCATAAGAAACAGGAAATCTGGTAGAGGCTGGATTTCTTATTTGAGAGAGGGTGTTTTCTACACTAGTTTCAAGATAACGGCTCCCGAATTTCTTATTTTCCCCTAAATCTCAGCCTGTGGCTTTCCTATTACGTAACGGGTAATCTGTTTCTTATTCCAAGTGTGTCCTGTACTGCAGTTGTACTCGTATGCTCGTATACCTATGCAATGGCTCCATGATAACTCGACGCGAGTCGGCAAGGGAAGAAAGGGCTGGAGGCTGAAGTCTCCTCGTGATAAAAATGAAAGCACGCACCGTAGTGGGGAGGGGAGAGGAGAGCCTGCTTTGTGACCCCGGATCTCCGTTACGACTCGTACGAGTATATACGTACGAGGGAGGAAAAAGGAATATAATAAGGGCGAGGATCACAAATGGGAAGAACAAATAATAATACCTGGTAAGAAAAATGGCTCGTACGTATTATACTTCATACTGCGACGCCATTTTTTCTTATTACTGCGAGGCTGTGTACAACATGCTTGCATGCATGCATGCACATCCATCGAAACATGCACATGCGCTCTGTTCGAAGTTCGAAGCGCCTATGGTATGGTATATCGATGTACGAAGTACGTACAGCAGTAGGTTTCAGCTCGAGCTGTGTACGTACAGGTAGCCGCACACTGCTTGTTGGAATGCGTCCACGCTGTCAAAACTGTCAACGGTCAACAATGACACAGGGATGATTCCCATAAAACTTGCAATGGCACGCATCAAACCGTTACGATCCGGCAAGAAATATGATCACGTGAGTGCAGTGAGTGAGTGATTGTTTCGAACCTCAACGGTAGAAACCGTCATGTTTTTGACGGGTATATACAACATACAACAGTTATGCGCCGAAAATCCCGATGACATATCATATGATACATATGATACGAGCTTTATCTACGTCGAGTCACCCGAGGGTATACTACTGTATATCCACTGAGTAGATCACGAAATTCTCTTGTTGACCGTGTGCCGTGGGCGCGTTATGACATCAGCAGGAGAGAGTCGCCAGTCTAACTATTTTTGTCTATCCTTCATCGCGAGGACTTTTAATGTATATTTGAAAAATTAAAAAACAACAGCTGTGAGCTCGAGGATTTCGTCGAAGCTCATCTTTGCTACGTAGCTGAGTGTAATGTATATACAACACCAGGTATGACATAGAAGAAGGAAAACAAGAGGGGCGCATACAATTCGTATTATACATTATACATTGTTTCTGTGTTGACTCATACCTGGTATCGCTTACGTATTGAAATAACGTGGTTTCTGCGTTGACTCATGTCGCTGACGTCTATTGAAAAAGCGACCGCTTGCAAGACCATGGCCATGTGGAAGAAAGCGGTGGTGGAAAACACGAGGCAGGGCTGTTCGCGGGCCATGACCCGGAGGTGTTCAAAATATTACGGGTCGGGTCGGGTCAGGCCAGGATGTGTTCAAAATCTCACGGGTCGGGTCGGGTTGGGTGGGGTCAGGTGGTGTTCAAAATCTCACGGGTCAGGTCGGGTCGGGTCAAGAGGTTCTCAAATCTCACGGGTTAAGTCGGGTCGGGTCAAGATTAAGATTTTTTCAAACCTCGCAGGTCGGGTCGGTTCGGGTCGGGTCAAGAATGTTTATATATTCACGGGTTGGGTCAGGTCGGGTCAAGCAGTTATGGAAAGCTAACGGTTTGGGTCAGGTCGTGACCCGCGAGAAACCGGTCACTCGCGGGTCAAGCCAGCATGGCCCGAGAGCTTGCTTTGTGCTGACCCGCCGACCCGACCCACACGGATCAGGCCCGCGGATCCGACACTTGAAAAAAAATCCTGCTTCAAACAGGAGGGCTTCCCTCGTACCAATCCTTTAATAATAATAAGCTTCGGTAGTGATGGTGATGATGTCGAAACAGATCTTCACGACTATGCCGGTTTCGGTATGCCCCGCGGGGGACCGGCTCTACCGCGCGCCACCCGAACCCGATCGGCACCGCACCCGCGCCGCGCCCGACGCACGCGTCAGCCCTCGGTGGACCCCGCCGAGAGAACCGGCCACGATGCCGAACTCGTGGGCTGACCCGCGAACTACCCTGGAAAACACCCCCCACGCCTGCAGGGAGTTTGCATGTTACTGGCTACAGCGTTGCTGAAGCAAGGGTGGGAATTAAAGCTGAACTACAATATGTGCCTGAAGCAAGGATGGGGAATTAACACAGTTGTGTCACTGTTAGTTTCGCGGGACTGATTCCAGGATAAGCAATTCGAAAAATTGTAGGGCTGAGCACTGGCACAGTAGTATGTACTGGCAGTAGTAATCTACTGATTGGCCCGACCAGTATATTCGTCAGAAGTTTTATATTACCTACGTCCAAGAAACACGCCGTAGTATAGTACGGAAACCCACCAAATGCGTTTTGGGATGAGACAGGAGAGAGAAGCTCTCCGCCACCCCCCGGATGTTGGACGTTTTCACGCGTTCCTTCCTTCCGCTTTTATCGTGTTCGGTGTATTTGTCTGCATTGAGCACCTGGCACCTTCGCCCGGGGATGCTCGCTTCGTTATGCCAGTATACTGCTGCAATCCAGTATACTGATTGATTTTGACTACAGTATCATCGCTACTGACTGAGTCAACCAGTGCCCAGCGCCCTAAACAACTGGCGTACGTTATCTCGTCCGCTTTCCCCGGGTAAAGAAATTATCCATATATGGGAAACCCCTCGGTTTTCGTTAGATTGGCTTGACGGCCACGCAGCACACGCTAACGAGCACACGCCCAACTTCGCGTGGGACCGGGACTCCGTGGAGTCCGATGGCTACGAGTACATGAGGAGCGGAAGCGAGCTAAATGACGACGTTTCAGACTCCGGCGAGTCCTTTGATGATTAGTATGCATGGAGAAGTTGTCGTGTAACGCATTTTATGCGATTGGTAACACTAGATTGACGAAGGGCAGTCTGCAAAGTTCCGGAGCTCCGCAGACAACGAAGTACTACCCGTACAAGGTTTATGTGCCTGACGGCTCATCGCTTAAATGAAAAGCGATCCCAAGACCATTTTGGCCATTTTTGGCACATCGAAGGATTGGTCGGATTTATGTATGCCAGGTATCAGTTTTAATGTCATGCCCAACATAAAATCATGGTCGTATTATTTGCCAATAATATACCCGCAGGCCGCAGGCACATGTGATTATGTTATGTTGGATTTTCTGCAGGTTTTTACTTCTCGCCAAAATTAAGCGTTGATGCGCGACATGGTACACATGATATTGACACAAGAGGGACACGATAACAATTAGGTTTAACCTTCGAAGGACGCGATTTATTTCATTCATTTCATTCATACCAAGTACTATTTCGAGACAAATCCTTAATTTCAACACAAGAGGGACACGATATACGGATGCTGCTAATTAACGCCAGGCAGCATTGCCTAGACAGCAGCAGGTCGAGTACTCAACAGACTGGAAGCGTTCGTATGTATTATCCTGATATAGACATACCTATTTTCACGATTTGAGGTCGGTCGTTAGTTATGAGTGGACCGTAAGACAGTTCTTCTGCGTGACAAATACAACCAACCGCAAAAAAGAAAAATAAATTTACCGCCGGTAATAAACCACGCAAAAATTTGCTTGATTCGATGTTGTATTATTATTGTGCTTGCCATAAAAGTACAGCAGTACTGCTGTGCAGCATGAGCTTCAACTTTGACCACCAATAAACATTCTCCGCAGAAGAAGAACAGCACGGCAATGACATCATGTATTACTGCCAAAGCTAGTACGAAGAGATTGACCTTTCGCACGGTTTTAGAAAGGTCAAAATATTAATAGCACACCATTCGCAATCCGCACATTTTCCGTGGGTGAAACCGTTCGAAATGCGCCGCACATTTTCCGTGATCGGGCCAAGCCGTACGAAATGCATCGCACGTTTCCCGCAATCGGGTCGAAACCGTCCGAACGATACTATACACTATACCACCGCACTGAAACGGAAAAATAAATCCCGCCCGCAAATCAAGCATAGTAAGTAAGGTATCAATGGGCTATGTGTGCTATGTATATCGTACTTACCAATATCGTATCACAGTCTGTGACCACATAATTCGTATCTCTCTAGGATTCGGAGTCAGGACAGACACGGGTGTACTGATGATGTAGTTGGGTAGAAAGAACGGGTTTAATGTGAAACACACACACCGTATCAATACCGCACCAATGGTCTATAGTGGGGAGCGTTACGCTAACCGCCATGTGACTTGGGTGTGGGTCCGACAGGGGGGGGGTTGCGCAGAGTGGGTGGCGGTCGATGTACTGTGGTTGCGACAAGAGTGGAGGTCTTGCTATTTATCATCCCTGAAGTGCGGCGAACACTCATGCGGGGGGCATACAGAAAATCACAGCGCACTCATCCGCCATAGGCACATTTTCCGCAATCGGGTCAAACCGCCCGAAATATACCGCGCACTGGAACGGGAAAACAAATTCCCGCACTCAAATCAAGCGCAAGTAAGAAGATATCAACGGGATACGAGTATGCCGTATAACACGCATGATACATACCAGTAGCACGCCCCCCTTGTAGGTAACGCACCCCCCGTGCAAGAGCAGTTATTAGTAGCATTGATAGGCTGCAGCCCACCCTCCATGCGACCCCAACAAACACCTCACGTTTCGCTTCGCGCTTGGCGCAAGCACTGCCTGGTCTGGTTGGTGAAAACCCGACGTGCTCCATCCCGGCATTGTAGGGATGCTTAGGGTCAACGGTCATATATACGACTACGGCCATGCATGACATGCGGCTAATGCGTACACCCCCTCCTGCAAGAGCACAACCGGAGATATGTGTATGTATGTTTGTGAAAAAAATGTATTTTTTACAACATATCTCTTCGTACTATTAATAGCACTTTTTTCGGCGAAACACTTCTTAATAGTATGCCGACACAGCAAGCCCGTTCGGACACGCTTGTCGAGATTTGAGCTCGATCCGAGCACTGTAGCTCGCGTGGCAGGCGCTCAAAGTTTTTTTCCCGACGGGAGTGGACAATACTATCTCCCGGGTTCTCTGCATGAGGCCTTAGTTATATGTTTCGACCGTCAATTTATCACCGGGGGGGGGGGGTACGTTGGTGTACCACACCCCCCTCGGAGGTATGATGTGTACGCTTGAAAACAGCATAAAGCTCCTAAGCTGTCACACCTGGTGGGCACCATTCACCCACAACACCCACCCACCCACCGATATGGCATGGATACCGGTACCAGCATGGAGGAAACTGCTGCTCGCCCTTGACAGCAGTGGGCCTATCGAACCTGCGGCTCCGGCTCCGAGCTCACCGGTACCTGCCGCTGCCGCGCCTCGATCAAACCCTAACCCTAAGGAGACAACACGGAACTTTTGTGGCCAATCACAGAACTTGTCGTTACCAAAACCAACGCGCACTGCTACATACCAATCTGTCGAGAAATATAAGCACCGTTTGTACATTAATTTTCAATAAAAAGGTGCTTATATTTCTGGACAGAGTGGTACCGTACTACTGTATGTATTTCGATGCGGTAACGGGCTTTTTCTGTGCTGGGTGTGGGGTGTGGGGTGTGGGCCAGGGCGCATTTTAGGTACTGCGCTGTTGAGCCCGTGCAGCATTTTCGGCGAAAAAACGCGTATGATATGTATGCGCAACACGCGCCTACGTAAGGTGTGTTGCGTTTTGAAGGGCGAAGCCTTATGTTTTGCCGCAGCCAATTTGTTTTTGGTTGCGGGGTTTTTTTTTCCCCGTTTTGTTTTGCGCCGCAGGTAAAAAGTGGGGTCTTTGTTTTCGCGAGAACAAGTTTTAGGCTGTTTTAGGCTGTACCAGTCATTTCGGGGCAGGGCAAACAATCACATGTGGGACTAATAACCACAAAAATGCAGTGAATTTTACTGCCGAGAGTGCAGCGTGTGTAGGTTCAATTCGACGCGACCCGACGGGGGAAGAAAAGGGCTGAAGTTTTGTCGCGATAAAAAAAAGCACAGGTAGTGAGGAAGGGAAAAGAGAGAGAGCCTGTGGTGTGACTCTGGGTCTGAGTTGCGACTTAAGCAGCAGTAGGAGGGACGGATAATACGTAAATACAAGACCGACGAGGCCGAAGATAATAAATTAGATATCATACTCGTCGTATATATGTACATACGAGGCGGGAAAAAAGTGGGATGCATGCGTAATATATGTACATGCACATTGTACGTACCTACCTGGTATTATCTACGTATTCTATGTTTTGGCTCTTTAAATCCGGCTAAATGCTTGCTTGAATGTTGAACGGTTTGTCCCGGCGTCCGGCGTGTATTAACGTATAGAAATCGCACCCGCTTTCCTCCGTCCGCCGGCCCCTGCGCGGGGAAGGTTTTCCGGCGGTCTAAAATACGCCCTCGTGTGGGCTAGAATGGAAACGGAAAGTTTCATACAGCAGTATCAAGATGCCATCAGTCAACTTTTGAGTGGGACAAGGACAAGGTCTCTGGGGTTCCATCCTCGGGAGTTTAATCAGATCATTGAATTTGGTCGTACCGGTAATCGTTCTCCAGTATCGTATAGCAAGGCCGGGTTTGTTTGCTGTCATCCCGACTGGGACGTGCTGTCACCGGCATCGCGTGGGAATGGAAAAGCAAACTGGTTTCAGACCAAAGGCTCGCATCCTCGCATGCGTTGAATACGTAGCACACTCCTTATTAACACCCCCCTGTTTGTTGGCCCACCCCGTGCAATCTACCCGGGGTCTATTCGCACTCCTTAGCAATCCAAGGTGCTGCTGCACCGCTTGCACTCCCCCTCATTATCATACCCCCTGTCATCTGGACGACTCTGTTCGCATTCGTCAGCAAGGAAAGTTCCGTTATAACACCCCCTTGCTATCACACCCCCTTGACTATCACACCCCCTCGTTATCCCCCCCCCTCGTTAGCAGCACACCCCCCCCCAGCTGCGGGGCTCCCGTGCATGGTGCTTATCACCCGGGGGGGGGTACGTTTGATAGCGCACCCCTCCTGCAAAAGTCCACCCGGTGATAATATTTTCAAATATCAAAAAGTTATCACCGGGGTGCGCTAACCTTTCATGCGCGTTACAGTGTTACAGGGTAGAACTATTTTTAAACCCTACCCTATCCCCTAACGGCAACCCTAAGACTAAGACTAAGACCAAGGCTAATTAAGGTAATCAGACCCTGTCAACGACAACAATAGTTACCCTTATGGCAGCTCCTTCGGCGAGGGGTCCTTATACCACTTACCGGTATTACTTATTACCCTGTGCACGAGATTAATATTACGGAGGACCATAGTAAATACTAGTAAATAGGACCTACTGTTGTAGTGTTGACACAAACACCTATACATTTGCCTATTTTTACTATTAATAGAAGCGTTTGGTACTATTTACTGGTATTTACTATAGTCCCCCGTAACCGAAACTAACGCTAACCCTAACCCGAACCCTAAGCCAACCAGATCAGACCAAATCAACCATTGGTTAGCGTTAGTCCCTTCGTCTTGTAAACATTGTACCTCAACCATTTTTTCGAATACGGTGGTATATAAGCTTTACCACCATATCAACCAATTGGTTAGCGTTAGTCCCTTCGTCTTGTAAACATTGTACCTCAACCATTTTTGGAATAACGTGGTACTGTAAGCTTTACCACCATATCAACCATTGGTTAGCGTTATTCCCTTTGTCTCGTACACAGTAGTGTACATCAACCATTTTTCGAATAACGTGGTACTGTAAGCTTTACCACCATATCAACCATTGATTGCGTAACGTCATTCCCTTTGTCTCGTACACAGTAGTGTACATCAACCATTTTTTCGAATAAAGTGGTATATAAGCTTTACCCATAAGCTTTACCCCCCATATCAACCATTGCTTACGTAGCGTTACTCTCTTTGTCTCCTGAACAGTGTACCTCAACAATATGTCCGAATATGCGACATTCTTTTTGGAGACGGCATTATTGGTATGAGTTTTGTCAAGTATTCATAGATTACTGGTAAGTACTGGTATAAGTTAATGGTATTTTAGAAATAAGAGCTGCACACTGTCAGATGGCAAACGGATAAGGCTTAAGCTTTATCACCAAATCAGCCACTGGTTAGCCTTAGCCCCTTGTCTCGTACACAGACAGTAGTACACAGTAGTACACAGTATTAACAGTGTACATCAACCATTTCATCTATCGAATAAGCTGGTACTGTAAGCTCTACTGCCGTAGTCGCGTGCGTCAGCCATGGTACACTACTGTATATATACTACAGGGTATATATGTATGTATATATGTTAACCATTTTATGGAATACGAATAGTCCGGCCTACTCACAGGAGTCTCCAGTGAATACATCAATACAGTAAAACATTTAATACACGAATGCATGAATACCCAGGGTACCTGACAATCATTGGTATACCAATGTTCAATGCTTCGCTCTGGAGTTTATCATAGCTTGCCTCGGGAGTCAAGTAGTATAGACTTCATGCTTTTCGACACTATGCTTGACGTGTGCTATGTATGAGACGACGAGGACCTACCCATGCATTGCTTGGTTGTATTGGGGTACGTAGGGGTTATGCTTAGGGTTACAGGGAGGGTTTCCGTACCAATAAGGCGGTACCATTAAGGCGGTGTCCCCAATAAGGCGGTAAGAAAATCGCTTAGGCATGACTGGAACCCGCAATAAGGCGGCGACACCCCTATTCAAAGGCTGGTCCCTCAATAAGGCGACCTACCGTCCTATTGAGAGCAGTTGGGGCCTCCACATCTGTACAAACACGACCTCAATAAGGCGGCCTACCGCCCTATTGAGGGAAGTTGAGGCCTCCACGTCTGCATAAACATCCTTAAGACACCCTTAGCCTAGGAGAGCAACTACTTACAGCCCATGGACTGCAACTCTTAACTGCAGTCCACACGCTATTCTGCTAACCCTAACTCTAACCCCAACCCCATACGTCTGCACCTACAATGTGGGAGCAGGGTGGCAAATGGGGTCTGGCCCGGGCAGGATCAGCGGTAGAGGTGTTGACCAATCAAAATGGAGGTGTAGTTTGTTGGGCACCCCATTTCACCCCTACAACACTAAAATACTCATAATTAGAGTATGGACTGTAAATGAGAGTTGCAGTCCATAGGTTGTAAATAGGTGCCGTTTTGGCCTAGCTCTCGCAGCCCCCCCCTCCCCCGTCCTTGGAATATACAGCAGCGCGTACATCCACCACCAGCCCACAAAGACGGGAGAAGTTTGAGATGTTTTGAACCATGTGGACAAAATATCATGTATTATGCTGTCGTCTCTGCTGTGGTACGATAGCTACCACCGTCTTTGACGTAACAACCCTCGCATCCCTACAATGCCGGGACGGAAAATGTCGGGTTTTCACCGACCAGGCAGACATTGCTAGTGCCAAGCACGAAGCGCCGTGAGGTGTTCGGCGAGTCGCAAAAAGGGTGAGCTGCATCCTACTAAGAACCGCCTGTGAGGCGGACTTGCATATGGGATGACAGCTTCAATGAGTTAATTTAGTTTCCGGTGTGGCGACTTCCAGAGACAGCAATGGGAGTATGGAACTGCCTCGTGAGTGCCTTACCATAGATTTTTTTTTCCATCCCATTTATTGTCTTCGCCCTTCCTTTCTCTCTCCTTCCTATTAATAGTCGTAACTCAGATCCGGGGTCACAAAGTAGACTCTTCTCCCTCCTCCCCCACTACGGTTCTTGCCTTGCACTTTTATCGCGCAGAGGGTTCAGCCTTCCCAACGCTCGTCGATCTTCATCGAATTTTGCCTACTCACGCTCTCGCGCTTTCCGCTAGTCAAGATATATATATTTTTGCGAGAAAAAGTCACTACGAGCATGCACTCGGGGGGGCTCAAACTCACGATCTTGACTCTAACAAACTTCGTGGTTACCTGCTAGCCCACCGGGGCGACCGGCGGTGATACGAGAATTCCCCTTATGCGGAGTAAAGGTTCTCCACCCCGCACAATATAGGAGGAAGTGGTCGTACTTCAGAGAGACTCTCCCCGTCAAGTCTGAAATCTTCGTTTGTGCTACAGTATCTATGTGATATATGCTAGTCGATATAAGGTACTGCTTACAGTGTGTACAGTATTTCGAACTACTTGGTAGTCGGCCATGCGATGAAAAAATAGCGTGTACCTGGTATATACCGGTACCGGCCCCTAGTGATATGATATTTTGTACTGATGGGAAGGCATATGGGCCCAGGGGGGTGTTGTCTAACGTATTATAGTTCGAAGTATATACTCGTACAATATCTCGGTGATAATCCTGGCCTGATACATATATATATATTTTAAAGGGGCCCCTTCGGTCAAAACAAAAAAAGCGTACTCGCGTCTTTTGAAAAAAAAGATTTTTTTCTTGTCTTTTTTACAGCAGCTATACTATTTCTGGAAATAAAACACCAGATAATTACTCCATACCGAACACGGCATAGCTACAGCTCTAATGCTCAGACCTGCTCCCGACCAGCGCATAGCTTGTTCGTTATGGCCTCTAGGAGATGTTGGGGCCCTTGGATCTGTAAGGGAGAGCAAGCATTGATGTGTTTGCATCACGAAACCATAGTGCTCAGCAGCAAGATGTTTGATCGTTTCGGAGGTCCTGTTTGACATCAACACTCTACTGCAGCCGCGCAGGACGCTACGGACGGTCGAACTAGAGGCTCAGATAGGTTCGCTTACTATTAGTAGTGCTCGGCGTCCTCGTCGAGAATCTGAGTTAAACTAGTATCAACAGCCGGAGAAACTGCCATTTTTCAAATTCGTCTTTTGGGTACCAGAGGTATGGGGAGTCGTGTTTTGAGTAAGATGCCATTTTCGTGATAAAAAACGGTCGGATCGATCGGGCTCCTGAGACAAACATGCTGCCCGTGACCTGCGCTCTCTAAAAGTCATCACAGGGAGCAAGAAGATCTGAGCATTAGAACAGGAGAAATGCTGTTTTCGGTGGGGATGAAAGGTCGAAAAATTACCAGAAATAGTATTGCAACTGAAAAAAAAAAAAAAACGGATTTGTTTTTTGTTCACAGACTGCAGTGCTTTATTTGTTCTGACCGAAGGGGGGGGGAGCTGCAGTTTTTTTTTTTTTTTTTTTTTTTTTTTTTTATC
The DNA here is from genome assembly GCA_008828725.1 of Saccharina japonica. Classification (NCBI taxonomy): domain Eukaryota; class Phaeophyceae; order Laminariales; family Laminariaceae; genus Saccharina; species Saccharina japonica. The sequence goes on along the minus strand of MEHQ01004355.1, from coordinate 454,883 downwards.
CTCCAGCGGATGGGTAAAAATATAGCTTAAGCCCTCCACACTTCCACGTCTCACTTCGTGTCGTGTGTCAATTCACTCCATGCCCCCTCGAAAGTATCAGCCCTTGCTGTCTACGACTCCGGAGACTTGAGCATGTTGACCCGACCTGGCCCCCGAAGGGGCCTGGTGCGGTGGGGATAGCCACCCGAAGAGTAAACTCTCCGGGTAGTGTTTTTTCCAAAAACACATAAATCACCCCATACCTCTGCTACCTATCCATGTAGACGAATTTGAAAAATGGAAGTTTTTTCCAGGCTGCTGATACTGAAAACGCCGAGCACTATTAATAGTAGTGTACGCGAACCTACCTCGGCCTCATTAATAAACAAAAACCGTCCGTATAGCGTTCTACGCGGCCACATCAGAGTGTAGGTACCAAACAGGAGCTCCGGTATGATCAAAGTTCTTGCTGCTGAACTATCTCGTTTCGTGATGCAAACCACAGCAACCGCCTGCCCTCCCTTGCAGATCCAAGGACCCCAACAATTCCTATTTAAGAGGTCATAACCAACAATTGTCAAGCTACATATGTACACACGTTGGTCGGGAGCGGGTCTGAGCATTTATAATAGGAGCTTTTTATGCCGTGTTCGGTAGGAGTAATGATGTGGTGTTATTGTACCAGAAATAGTACCGCTGCTGTAACAAAGACGAAATACATTAGTATATATATTTTCGAAAGACTCAAGTACGTACGTACTATTCTTTCTGTTTTGACCGAAGGGGCCCCTTAATCACCGGTGGCGGTTTTTCGGGTTTGGGTCGTACAACCTCAATAAGGCGGCAAACGTCCTATTTACTATTTACGAATAAGGCGGTTGCCCCCAACAAGGCGGTATTACGTAGGGGTCTGGCACACCATCTCGCCTTATTATTGTTTTTATTTTTTTTTTGGATCCTTTTATTTTGGAGATCTGGGTAAAAAAACTTTCGCCCAATACACTCTTTTATTCGTGCACCGATTCTATTAATAATAGCCAATCTGCACCACGCAGGCTTGGCATGCCACACTCCGCCAGTGTATCATGCCATGGACTTGTCGGCCCTCTTGAGTTTACCCCTTTTAGGTTAGGTTGGACCAAGAGGTTGGGATAGCCAACCTCGGGGACCCCTACTTAGGCATGTAGTGTATACGTTATACATTATACAGTAGGTGGCCCCCTTTTCTTTAAGAAGCCCGATAAGGAAAAGCGCATATTTAACCCATTCATAACTGAAAAAAAAAGGCCCCACACTAATTATAAGTAGTTTGTCCCCAAATTCGCGGGACCATTTCTCAACCCATTCAGAACTGAGAAAAAATGTTCCACACTAATTTCAAGTAGTTTGTCCCCAGATAAGTAAGACCAGTTCTTAAGGGGTTAACGGGTTAAGGAACCTCAAATTCGTTGACACCACTATTAATAAATAGCGTTGGATATCATATATATATCGAGCTCACAGATGTTGTTTTTTTTAATTTTTAAAATATATATCGAAAGTTTCGGTATTATAGACCGTCTATTATGGGAAATTATTTTTGGGCTTCAGGAACTGAGTTTTTGGGCCGAAAAATTGCGTTTTACTCGGCGGGACAGTCAAAAACACCGGTAGACTCCTCAGGATGCTCCCTGCAGTATTCTGGGGTATAGTCAAAAGTATAGTACGTAGTTTTCTGCTTTTTCAGGATCGTAGTTTGACTGTCCATGTTGCTATGTAGTTCCTGGGACATGTGCGTAAGACTTTTTACCAAAAATCAGTAAAACTTCATGATTTTTTGCCTCAGTTCTGACGAGCAAGACCCTCCGCTGAAAACTGATTGGTTGCTCCAAAAATCAAACTGGGACCCTAGAAAAACGGAGAAGTGCTCCAGAAAGCACTCGGAATTCTACCGGGTGGATCTCGATGGGGGTATCGGTGTTTTTGACTGTCCAGTCGAGTAAAACGGGTACATGTTGGGCCTAGAAACAGAAATCAGTTGGAGCCCAAATTGTTTTTTTTCCCATAATAGTTGGCATTTTATGGTTCGAGTCATATCGAAACTTTCGGTACTATTATTATTAGCTTTGCCATCCAACAATGTGCAGCATGAGCTTCAACATTGGTCACTCATAACATTCCCGAAAGCAGAAAACCACGGAAACCAAGGAAACCTATGCGCAAAGTCTAACATCCTTCTATGTCTACTTCCCGCCCAGATTTATCTACAATAATACTCCATTTGTTGTCCTTGCTACAATGCTCCCTCCTTCCCAATATGCACTCTTCACGTTCTATTCTTAAGTCCTAAGCCGCATCCAAGCTCCATCCCCACGCCATCGGTGTGGGTCTGTCACCCCCCCCACGAATTATCGTTCGATAACGATACGATAATATCGTGCCGACAACGGTAACGATAAACGATAATTCGATAAACGATACCACGATAAAACGATTAAAAACAAACATATACTTCGAAGTATGAATGCCTGCCAAGGGGCCAGAGGACAAAGCGCCAAACAGGAGCAGCAAGGAGAGCACAGACAGGAGCACATAGTACGTACATGGATCGCACGAATCCTTTTATGAGGCATCGCTGTGTACGCACGATCCTTCTGGCAGGCATCGCCGTGTACGCCGGAGCACGGCAAGACCTAAAAGTTCAGATGTTGATATCTGAGACGCGAATAAAACAGGCTCGTACATACATACAGCAGTGATGACTATTATACTTTCGGGGAACCGTAGTAAATAGGACCAAATAGTGTTAGTAACCCTTTTAGGACTGGAGTCCCGTTTTGGGGACAAACCACTCTAATTCTAAGTAATTTGTCCCCAAAACGGGACTCCAGTCCTATAAGGGTTAAATAGTAAAACTAGGGAAATATATAGATTTTCAGTGTGTGCCTTAGGTCCGGTATTTTCTAGTATTTACTATGCTCCCCCGTAATAATGATGACGGAAAACAACAAATCGCCAAGATTGCGGGTGAGTTGTGGCCTGTGTGCGTCGGTTTTTGGTGTTAGGTACGACTGTTGCGGCAAAAATCGGGGACGATTCACAACCCCCCCCCCCCCCCCCCCCCCCCCCCCCCCCCCCCCGGGTTTCCATATTTCGGAAACCCCCCTGAAAGAAAAAAGGAGCTATTTTCACTCTATATTACTTATTACGGGGGAGCATAGTAAACACTAGTAATAGTATAGAGGACCAAATACTGTTACAGTAGTAAAAATAGGCAAACATGTTGGTTTTAGTGTTAGCCGTAGGTCCTGTTTACTAGTGTGTACTATTAATAGTGTTTAGTAGTGTTTAGTAGTGTTTAGTATTAGTAGTGTTTAGTAGTGTTTAGTAGTGTTTAGTAGTGTTTAGTAGTGTTTAGTAGTGTTTAGTAGTGTTTAGTAGTGTTTAGTAGTGTTTAGTAGTGTTTAGTAGTGTTTAGTAGTGTTTAGTAGTGTTTAGTAGTGTTTAGTAGTGTTTAGTAGTGTTTAGTAGTGTTTAGTAGTGTTTAGTAGTGTTTAGTAGTGTTTAGTAGTGTTTAGTAGTGTTTAGTAGTGTTTAGTAGTGTTTAGTAGTGTTTAGTAGTGTTTAGTAGTGTTTAGTAGTGTTTAGTAGTGTTTAGTAGTGTTTAGTAGTGTTTAGTAGTGTTTAGTAGTGTTTAGTAGTGTTTAGTAGTGTTTAGTAGTGTTTAGTAGTGTTTAGTAGTGTTTAGTAGTGTTTAGTAGTGTTTAGTAGTGTTTAGTAGTGTTTAGTAGTGTTTAGTAGTGTTTAGTAGTGTTTAGTAGTGTTTAGTAGTGTTTAGTAGTGTTTAGTAGTGTTTAGTAGTGTTTAGTAGTGTTTAGTAGTGTTTAGTAGTGTTTAGTAGTGTTTAGTAGTGTTTAGTAGTGTTTAGTAGTGTTTAGTAGTGTTTAGTAGTGTTTAGTAGTGTTTAGTAGTGTTTAGTAGTGTTTAGTAGTGTTTAGTAGTGTTTAGTAGTGTTTAGTAGTGTTTAGTAGTGTTTAGTAGTGTTTAGTAGTGTTTAGTAGTGTTTAGTAGTGTTTAGTAGTGTTTAGTAGTGTTTAGTAGTGTTTAGTAGTGTTTAGTAGTGTTTAGTAGTGTTTAGTAGTGTTTAGTAGTGTTTAGTAGTGTTTAGTAGTGTTTAGTAGTGTTTAGTAGTGTTTAGTAGTGTTTAGTAGTGTTTAGTAGTGTTTAGTAGTGTTTAGTAGTGTTTAGTAGTGTTTAGTAGTGTTTAGTAGTGTTTAGTAGTGTTTAGTAGTGTTTAGTAGTGTTTAGTAGTGTTTAGTAGTGTTTAGTAGTGTTTAGTAGTGTTTAGTAGTGTTTAGTAGTGTTTAGTAGTGTTTAGTAGTGTTTAGTAGTGTTTAGTAGTGTTTAGTAGTGTTTAGTAGTGTTTAGTAGTGTTTAGTAGTGTTTAGTAGTGTTTAGTAGTGTTTAGTAGTGTTTAGTAGTGTTTAGTAGTGTTTAGTAGTGTTTAGTAGTGTTTAGTAGTGTTTAGTAGTGTTTAGTAGTGTTTAGTAGTGTTTAGTAGTGTTTAGTAGTGTTTAGTAGTGTTTAGTAGTGTTTAGTAGTGTTTAGTAGTGTTTAGTAGTGTTTAGTAGTGTTTAGTAGTGTTTAGTAGTGTTTAGTAGTGTTTAGTAGTGTTTAGTAGTGTTTAGTAGTGTTTAGTAGTGTTTAGTAGTGTTTAGTAGTGTTTAGTAGTGTTTAGTAGTGTTTAGTAGTGTTTAGTAGTGTTTAGTAGTGTTTAGTAGTGTTTAGTAGTGTTTAGTAGTGTTTAGTAGTGTTTAGTAGTGTTTAGTAGTGTTTAGTAGTGTTTAGTAGTGTTTAGTAGTGTTTAGTAGTGTTTAGTAGTGTTTAGTAGTGTTTAGTAGTGTTTAGTAGTGTTTAGTAGCCCAGCCCGTAATAGTAGGTGCGCATGAGCGCGTCAGTATCATGTACACCACTGCCCATTACTCCTGCACACTATTAGGGGGGAGCATAGTAAACACTAGTAATACTAGTAAATAGGCCCTACGGTACACTCAAAAACCTACATAATACTTAGTATATATATTTACCTAGTTTTACTATAACAATATTAGGTCCTATTTACTAGTGTTTACTATGGCCCCCCGTAACACGGTAGTACTCCAATGCTACTACTTTACAATTGGACAATTGGGCCACGGATGCAATCGGCTTTGTTGATCGATGAGCCAAGGTGCAAAACAAAACCCGGTATCGAGTATCTACTATTATTAAAGTATTAATAATAGTTGAGCGGAATATTTTTGGACGTACAATATGTTCCTACGTCTTCGCTGCTTCCATTGTTATTGCTGTGTTATATCAATGCATGCTCGACAGTCTTCTCCACTACTGCTGTGCTGTGAGCTGCTGTGCTGGTGTGTGGGAAATTCATGGGGTTTCCACTGTTACGCGGAGGTGTTCTTATACAGGGGATAGGGGACAAACAAAAACACGGCAAGAAAAACATTGCGTTCGGCGGCAAGGTTATACTGGCGAAACCGAAATGCCGGGTTGTTTGTTGGTTGGGGGTCGTTAGAATCCGCTCTCCCGAGTTAGTAACGTAGGAATGCTACTACTATAGGCTGTATATATAACATAGGTACTTCGTATAGGGTTAGGGTTTGAGTAAAGGTTACTCACGAGAAGAGGCCGGAAGGGTTTCGAACATTGTCAGACTTTTGAGAATTCTCAAAGTTTCGGGACCCTGTGGCCTGTGGCCCTGTGGGCCGTTGGTGCTCGTTTGGAACTTTGAACACAACAATATATGTATATATACCATGTATGATATATATATATGTATATTTATATATGCTCGAGCGCTGCGCCCGGTAGCTCACTCGTGCAAACAGCAACCAGCAATACTCTGACGCAAGCGATAGCGTCCTCATCATCGTCGTCATCGCTACTGTCTGTACCGAATCGACTTGCAACCTGTCTGTGCTATACTACTGCAGTCAGGCAAGGGGGCTTGTTGCGTGGCTGTTCATACGTTGCTGCTACATTGCATCGGTCGCCCCGATGGTCTATTGGTGTATTGGTCTATTGGTCTATTGGTCTATTGGTGTATTGGTCTATTGGTCTATTGGTGTATTGGTCTATTCGAATGCTTGCAAGAGGATGGTTTACGGGGTACGAATATCAACGTGGGTCGGACTTTTGGGTTTATTTGCAGACATACCTAAAAAACGGAATCAACTGCTGAGGGCGCCCATATAGTAGCGTGGGTAGGCACAATTCGATGCGAGTCGACGAGGGAAGAAAGGGATGAAGTCTTCTCGCGATAAAAATGCAAGGCAAGAACCGTAGTGGGGGAGGAGGGAGAGGAACCAGTCTACTCTGTGACCCCGGATCTGAGTTACGACTATTAATAGGGAGGAGAGAGAAAAGAAGGGCGAAGATAATAAAAGGGATCAAAAGAAAGAAAATAGTACACCTCTGCACCTCCCCTTACTGCGTGTGTTGTTTTCACATTGAACGCTTCTTTCTACCCAACTTGCATCAGTACACCCAGTGTCTGTCCTGATTCCTAATCCCAGAGAGATACAGATTGTATGGTCACAGCCTGTGAGACTGCATTGCAATATTTGTGACTGCATCGTAATATTTGTGTCGTACTGCTACATACACCTGGTGTGCATGTCGTGTTGCCAACACAAAGCTTGTTGTACCTCTATATATATATTGTATATAGGATGAGAGGGTAGCTATAGGTGTGGTGGATATCGACGGGTACCGCAGTATTAATAGTAGCAGAACAAACGATTTAGCACCTTGGGACTTGGGACCGTTTTTAAGGGATAACGACAAAAAAAATCACACACTTTTGGTGTATCAGCAGCCGCCTATGGTCTATATGGTCTGCGCCCTGTAAAACGGGTATACGGGTATCATAGATCATGTTGGGCCCGCGTCGTGTGACTCCTTTATTTCTTTAGTTTACTTATTTGTTAATTTCCATCGACCTTCGCCCTTTTCTCTCTCCTTCCTTGTCGTAACTAGAGGTGGGCACCGGATAGCATATTCGAAAAAACCGTAAACCGGTATTATCGGTTTTTATCCGGATAGCATTTTCGAACTAACCGAAAACTAGAGGGGTATACGGGTATCATAGATCATGTTGGGCCCGCGTCGTGTGACTACTTTATTTCTTAAGTTTACTTATTTGTCAATTTCCATCGACCTTCGCCCTTTTCTCTCTCCTTCCTTGTCGTAACTAGAGGTGGGCACCGGATAGCATATTCGAAAAAACCGTAAACCGGTATTATCGGTTTTTATCCGGATAGCATTTTCGAACTAACCGAAAACTAGAGGCGTTATTATCAAAAAAAAAAAAAAAAAACGGTTTTTGTTTGGCAGGTATTAAGCCTCCGAAACATTGGAAACCAAGGGCGATTTTTCGGTTTTCCCTCGATTAGCATCTTGTTGTGTACTCCCAAGTGCGTATCTGGTGCTCTCCGTTACCTTGTTTGCCCAATTTTTACGTTGTCATGTTGATGTTCACGTTGCTCATGCCGCAGGCTCGTTCTAGTGTAATCGTGGGTGCCCTAAAACAGACAAAAATGAAATGGAATAAAACCCCTTTTTTTTCAACCGACTAATTGAAAACGCCTGCTGGGTTTCCAAATACCGGTTTAACCGTGTTTTTTTTTTGTTATCGGGTGCCCATCTCTAGTCGTAACCCAGACCCGGGGTCACTAAGTAGGCTCTTCCCCCCCTCCCACTACGGTACGTGCCTTGTATTTTTATCGCGAACATATTTCAGCACTTTCTTCCCTCGTCGACTTGCGTCGGATTCCGCCTACCCACGCCACCAAAGTAAAGGCGCTCTCGACTCCTTGCACTGCTGCTGTGTATCTCGGGAGACCAATTTGTATAATCCCCCAAATTGAATCGCGCAGTGGCTTTTCGTTGCTGTAAGAATCGTCGCTTTTTTATCGTCATTTTTTCTCTTCCGAAGTCCCGAGAGAGTTAACATGCTATTATGTCAAGAACACAAACATAAACTATTATTGCTGTCTGCCAAATAGAATGACGTGTCTGTATATATGATATGTATCCAAGTATCACGCATGGGCTTAACTGGTATAAACGACTAGAAACGGTCTACGTAGCCGCGACCAAAATAAGCAACGATACCTTCGGTGTCGTTTTTGGTTTTGTCAACCGTGCACGGGTAGCGTGAGCGCCTATTACGGAGTACCATAGTAAATAGGACCAAATATTGTTAGTAAAAATAGGTAAATATATAGGTTTATGTGTGAACCTTAGGTCCTATTTACTATGCTCCCCCGTAATAGCAAGCCGTACGTACGGGTTATATAGGATTAGGGGTAAAAGCCAAAAATAGGTATACCTAGGAATTTGTGAGCCATTTATAGGTACACCAAATATTGCACTCGGGGAAAGACTACATGGTCCTCCCTCTGATTGGCCAGCGTTCGAACGTACCAATTGTTAGCTGAAAAGTTCCAGGTGCGCCTTTTTGTGGCTACTCAAGTTGGGCTTCACCTATTTTTGGCTTTAATAATTGTACCTATATGGCCCAACCCTGGTGTGCCCACACAAAGCGTTTCGCCTAAGGAAGAAAGCTTATCTTAGCCAAGAGCACAGTTTCTTACTGGGTTCTCAACGGAGTGTACGGTACACTCTGTGTTACAACACATGTCACCCATCAAAAGGCGATTTCGAAACATGTTCGTGCTTTATGTTGACAGCTCGGGTCAACTGGTCCCGACGGCCCTGTGGCCATATTTCAGTTTCGCAAACAAAGAGGTTAAAATGCGCCCTTTATGGGTACAATCGAAACCAAAACTAGGCGAAGCCCAATTTGAGCAGCCACAGAGAGGTGTACCTGGAACGTTTCAGCCAACAGCTAGTAGGTGCGATCGTGCGCTGGCTTATCAGAGGGAGGATCATGTAATTATTTTCCCGAGTGCAATATTTTTGTGTACCTATAAATGGATCAAAATGCCTAGGTATACCTTTTTTTGGCGTTTGACCATATGATTGTGTTGCATCGGTGTTGTATTCCTTGGATTGGTTTCACTTTTTGGTTGAGGCGTAAGATATGCCACAGCAGTCAATTATGATGTACCACAGGCAACATGTTACCGGACAATCTGTTGATAGTCCAGTCGTATTCGCATTTCGTCCGGTAGGATATTTCTGGGAATTTCCGGGTCACTAATAGTGTAGTCGGGTTTGGGGATAGGGTTAGGGTTAGGGTAGGTGTTCTAAGCCAGTATGTTGATCCAACATGTTACCGGACGATTTGTTAATAGTCCTCGTACCAGGTATATCGTACTGCATTGTACTTTGTTTTTTTATTTTGTATTCTATCTCTGAGGCATTGCTCCGCTCCAGAGTTTTTGGAGCCTGTCCTGTGACCACAGACAAGACACTACGTATAGTTTTTCGGCGATGCGTTAACGTGATAACAAGAACAAGCGGCTAGTTATACTTGCATTGCAACTCGGACACTTCTCAACTCTCCGCTTTGAAAGTACTGAAAAGTACTGAAAGTAAGTCTCTCTGGCTTGAATTAAAGCAGGAGGGAAAAGGCTCCAAAACTACTGTATGAAAGAATGGTTCATACAACAGCAGTATCGGTCGCACGGAGTAATTATTCATACAGCCGGCTGTGCTGGGGCTCAAGGTGTGTGTCCAACTTCAACGTGAAGACATGTACCAGGTATCATATTAATAGATAAAGCAGTAGTGCATACATATGATACCTGGTATACATTATATGTATAATAAGACACGCGCACGGCATGCGCGGCATGGTGATATAGTCGCGCTGCTGTTGCGCGCTCTTGTTCCGATCGATGTAGAAGGTTCTAGAAGGTTCTAGAAGGTTCTAGAAGGCTGATCAGACCGCATATATTTGTCGATGTTCAACTTGCTGTTCCTGGGTCCAAAGCTGTGTTTACGAGTATATAGTATGTGTGTGTTTTTGTTTTGTCCATCCCTTTTGTTATCTTCGCCCTTCCTTCCTCTCTCCCTCTTTAGTCGTAACTCAGATCCGGGGTCACTAGGTAGGCTCTTCTCCCCTTTCCCCACTACTGCTGTACGTGCCTTGTATTTTTATCGCGAGAAGATTTCAGCACTATGTTCCCTCGTCGACTTGCTTCGGATTCCGCCTACCCACGCCACGAAGGCGCTCTCAACAATTGGTTCCTTTTTATTTTTTCAAATAAAGTCAAAATCTCACCACGGTGCGTATGCACGTATACACGTATACACAGCAGGCATCACTGGCAGTACGGTGAGGACTGTCTGTAGCCTCTTCTCTTTCTCTCTTTCTTATCTACCTATTAATAGTACATACAGTCTCCCTGCGTCATTTGTATTCTGTTTCGTTTCAGAATGTGTTTTATTTGTCTTTTTGTTCTTATTTTTTGGTTCGGCTCGTGTCGTTGTGTTCTCGTACCCGGTACGTTACGCATCTCACTTGCTTTACCCATTAATTTNCTTCTCGCGATAAAAATGCAAGGCACGAACCGTAGTGGGGGAGGAGGGAGAGGAACCAGTCTACTCTGTGACCCCGGATCTGAGTTACGACTATTAATAGGGAGGAGAGAGAAAAGAAGGGCGAAGATGATAAAATGGATCAAAAGAAAGAAAATAGTACACCTCTGCACCTCCCCTTACTGCGTGTGTTGTTTTCACATTGAACGCTTCTTTCTACCCAACTTGCATCAGTACACCCAGTGTCTGTCCTGATTCCTAATCCCAGAGAGATACAGATTGTATGGTCACAGCCTGTGAGACTGCATTGCAATATTTGTGACTGCATCGCAATATTTGTGTCGTACTGCTACATACACCTGGTGTGCATGTCGTGTTGCCAACACAAAGCTTGTTGTACCTCTATATATATTGTATATAGGATGAGAGGTTAGCTATAGGTGTGGTGGATATCGACGGGTACCGCAGTATTAATAGTAGCAGAACAAACGATTTAGCACCTTGGGACTTGGGACCGTTTTTAAGGGATAACGACAAAAAAAATCACACAATTTTGGTGTATCAGCAGCCGCCTATGGTCTATATGGTCTGCGCCCTGTAAAACGGGTATACGGGTATCATAGATCATGTTGGGCCCGCGTCGTGTGACTCCTTTATTTCTTTAGTTTACTTATTTGTTAATTTCCATCGACCTTCGCCCTTTTCTCTCTCCTTCCTTGTCGTAACTAGAGGTGGGCACCGGATAGCATATTCGAAAAAACCGTAAACCGGTATTATCGGTTTTTATCCGGATAGCATTTTCGAACTAACCGAAAACTAGAGGGGTATACGGGTATCATAGATCATGTTGGGCCCGCGTCGTGTGACTACTTTATTTCTTAAGTTTACTTATTTGTCAATTTCCATCGACCTTCGCCCTTTTCTCTCTCCTTCCTTGTCGTAACTAGAGGTGGGCACCGGATAGCATATTCGAAAAAACCGTAAACCGGTATTATCGGTTTTTATCCGGATAGCATTTTCGAACTAACCGAAAACTAGAGGCGTTATTATAAAAAAAAAAAAAAAAAAACGGTTTTTGTTTGGCAGGTATTAAGCCTCCGAAACATTGGAAACCAAGGGCGATTTTTCGGTTTTCCCTCGATTAGCATCTTGTTGTGTACTCCCAAGTGCGTATCTGGTGCTCTCCGTTACCTTGTTTGCCCAATTTTTACGTTGTCATGTTGATGTTCACGTTGCTCATGCCGCAGGCTCGTTCTAGTGTAATCGTGGGTGCCCTAAAACAGACAAAAATGAAATGGAATAAAACCCCTTTTTTTTCAACCGACTAATTGAAAACGCCTGCTGGGTTTCCAAATACCGGTTTAACCGTGTTTTTTTTTTGTTATCGGGTGCCCATCTCTAGTCGTAACCCAGACCCGGGGTCACTAAGTAGGCTCTTCCCCCCCTCCCACTACGGTACGTGCCTTGTATTTTTATCGCGAACATATTTCAGCACTTTCTTCCCTCGTCGACTTGCGTCGGATTCCGCCTACCCACGCCACCAAAGTAAAGGCGCTCTCGACTCCTTGCACTGCTGCTGTGGATCTCGGGAGACCAATTTGTATAATCCCCCAAATTGAATCGCGTAGTGGCTTTTCGTTGCTGTAAGAATCGTCGCTTTTTTATCGTCATTTTTTCTCTTCCGAAGTCCCGAGAGAGTTAACATGCTATTATGTCAAGAACACAAACATAAACTATTATTGCTGTCTGTCAAATAGAATGGCGTGTCTGTATATATATACCCAAGTATCACGCATGGGCTTAACTGGTATAAACGACTAGAAACGGTTTACGTAGCCGCGACCAAAATAAGCAACGATACCTTCGGTGTCGTTTTTGGTTTTGTCAACCGTGCACGGGTAGCGTGAGCGCCTATTACGGAGTACCATAGTAAATAGGACCAAATATTGTTAGTAAAAATAGGTAAATATATAGGTTTATGTGTGAACCTTAGGTCCTATTTACTATGCTCCCCCGTAATAGCAAGCCGTACGTACGGGTTATATAGGATTAGGGGTAAAAGCCAAAAATAGGTATACCTAGGAATTTGTGAGCCATTTATAGGTACACCAAATATTGCACTCGGGGAAAGACTAAATGGTCCTCCCTCTGATTGGCCAGCGTTCGAACGTACCAATTGTTGGCTGAAAAGTTCCAGGTGCACCTTTTTGTGGCTACTCAAGTTGGGCTTCACCTATTTTTGGCTTTAATTGTACCTATATGGCCCAACCCTGTGCCCACAAAAAGCGTTTCGCCTAAGGAAGAAAGCTTATCTTAGCCAAGAGCACAGTTTCTTACTGGGTTCTCAACGGAGTGTACGGTACACTCTGTGTTACAACACACGTTCCCCCTCAAAAGGCAATTTCGAAACATGTTTGTGCTTGATGTTGACAGCTCGGGTCGCCTGGTCCCGACGGCCCTGTGGCCATATTTCGGTTTCGCAAAAAAGGGGTTAAGATGCGCCATTTATGGGTACAATCGAAACCAAAACTAGGTGATTATCAACTTTGTTAAGTCACAGAGAGGTGTACCTGGAACGTTTCAGTCAACGGTAGGTACGATCGGGCGCTGGTCACTCAGAGGGAGGACCATGTAATTATTTTCCCGAGTGCAATATTTTTGTGTACCTAAAAATGGATCAAAATGCCTAGGTATACCTTTTTTTGGCGTTTGACCATATGATTGTGTTGCATCGGTGTTGTATTCCTTGGATTGGTTTCACTTTTTGGTTGAGGCGTAAGATATGCCACAGCAGTCAATTATGATGTACCACAGGCAACATGTTACCGGACAATCTGTTAATAGTCCAGTCGTATTCGCATTTCGTCCGGTAGGATATTTCTGGGAATTTCCGGGTCACTAATAGTGTAGTCGGGTTTGGGGATAGGGTTAGGGTTAGGGTAGGTGTTCTAAGCCAGTATGTTGATCCAACATGTTACCGGACGATTTGTTAATAGTCCTCGTACCAGGTATATCGTACTGCATTGTACTTTGTTTTTTTATTTTGTATTCTATCTCTGAGGCATTGCTCCGCTCCAGAGTTTTTGGAGCCTGTCCTGTGACCACAGACAAGACACTACGTATAGTTTTTCGGCGATGCGTTAACGTGATAACAAGAACAAGCGGCTAGTTATACTTGCATTGCAACTCGGACACTTCTCAACTCTCCGCTTTGAAAGTACTGAAAAGTACTGAAAGTAAGTCTCTCTGGCTTGAATTAAAGCAGGAGGGAAAAGGCTCCAAAACTACTGTATGAAAGAATGGTTCATACAACAGCAGTATCGGTCGCACGGAGTAATTATTCATACAGCCGGCTGTGCTGGGGCTCAAGGTGTGTGTCCAACTTCAACGTGAAGACATGTACCAGGTATCATATTTATAGATACAGTAGTGCATACATATGATACCTGGTATATATGATATGTATAATAAGACACGCGCACGGCATGCGCGGCATGGTGATATAGTCGCGCTGCTGTTGCGCGCTCTTGTTCCGATCGATGTAGAAGGTTCTAGAAGGTTCTAGAAGGCTGATCAGACCGCATATATTTGTCGATGTTCAACTTGCTGTTCCTGGGTCCAAAGCTGTGTTTACGAGTATATAGTATGTGTGTGTGTGTGTTTTTTTGTCCATCCCTTTTGTTATCTTCGCCCTTCCTTCCTCTCTCCCTCTTTAGTCGTAACTCAGATCCGGGGTCACTAGGTAGGCTCTTCTCCCCTTTCCCCACTACTGCTGTACGTGCCTTGTATTTTTATCGCGAGAAGATTTCAGCACTGTGTTCCCTCGTCGACTTGCTTCGGATTCCGCCTACCCACGCCACGAAGGCGCTCTCAACAATTGGTTCCTTTTTATTTTTCCAAATAAAGTCAAAATCTCACCACGGTGGGATTCGAACTTGGGTACCAATGCTAGTAGCCTTTGAAGCTGACCACTAGTCTACCGGGGCGACCGGTCTATGTACGTACGAGCTGGTCCGGCCGAGACGATATTGCTGTATTCGCCAGCTTTTTCCCAACTGGAGATGGCTCCCGGATTAAAAAAAATTGGAACCGGTACCAGTACCGCCTTCGGTGGATTTGACCAGTACCGTCCCGGGTTCCCGCGGTACTGGGTATCCCGGGTACCCGGGTTCCCGGGTACCCGTGTACCCGGGGTTACATGTGCATTTTGCTCCACTCTTGTGTTTGAGCGGCGTGAACGGTCCTCAGGCGGGGTGGTGAGGCGTGGTGAGGCGGAAGGTGGGAGGACAAGCCTTCATGTCTCTCTCAATGAATAAAAATGCGAAAGAACCCGGGTACCCGAGATACCCAGTACCGCGGGAAAATAAAAATGAAATCGGGACGGTACCGGTATCGACGGTTCCGGGTACCCGCCTCCGGGTACCCGGTTCCCACGAATCCGGGAGCCATCTCCATTCCGCTGGTAGCTGGTAGGGGTCGTGTGTGTGTGGCGTGTTGTGTGAAGGTAGGTAGGGTATGCTGTGCATTGTGCGCTGTGCGCTGTCTATCGGGGGCTCCGTGGAGCGTAACTAATAACGGGTACCCGGGGAACCCGGGAACCCGGGTACCCGGTATACTCAGTACCGCGGGCAATGAAAATGGAACCGGGACGGTACCGGTACCGACGGTTCCGGGTACCCGCCTCCGGGTACCCGGTTCCCACGAATCCGGGAGCCATCTCGATTCCCAACTCAATTTTGCGAGTTTGAGTTGAAACTTTGCATAAAGCTTCATTAGAGTACAGCCGAACGACTCAAAGCGGGTCTTTTTTTATTTTTGGAAAAGGTGGGCCTATATGGCCGTTTCGAGAAAAATCCAGATAACGTTTTCGCAAATATTTGAGGAAACAAACGCAAAAAAAAAAACCCCGCTTTGAAGCTGTAGACGAAAGCGATGCGAATCACATGGGGGAAAAAAAAACGACAAAATCGAAAAATTGGGCTGGGAAATCCATTTTTCGTATCATAAAAGATCATAACATCTCAAGTTTGTATAGCGGATACTAGACACGTCATATCTGCTGATATACGATGAATTAGGGGATGGTGAGGATATCGACCGTCTTGTCATGCCTCAAGGAATGTTCACACCAAAAATCAGCCTCATCCGCTGTCCAGCGGTTTCGGACTTTCGTACCGAATTTAGTATCGAGACACCCCCGTAAGTGTCGGGATTTGCTCGACATGACGTTTCTCGACGAAAACAATTCGGATTCGAAAAATTCTAACGTCTGCATATGCACTGCAGGCCTGGAAACACTGCTGTAAAATTTGGAGTCCTAGTATTTCCAAACGCTTGCGAAAACGACAATAGAACGAAAATCAATTTTACGGCTGGACCAGCTCGTACCGTATACACGTATACACAGCAGGCATCACTGACAGTACCGTGAGTACTGTCTGTAGCCTCTTCTCTTTCTCTCTTTCGTATCTACCTATTAATAGTACATACAGTTTTTGTAAGGAACGAAACGAATTTACAGACAGCACTACTACTGTCTCAAGTCTCGAGTGCTCGTACCCGAATGATACACGCATGGACGGGCACATGGGCACACGCACGGGCACAAGAAGAATCAGGGAGAAGAGGGGAAAACAAAGCACAAGCAATGAACGAGTGGGCGACTTGAAAGCCAAGAAAAGGGGGAAGCAAAGAACGAGCAATTATAAAAGAGTGGGCGACTTAAAAGCCACGCCGACTTTCTCACAACCCTACTAGACGCGCCGACCAATTTCTGTCTCTCCGCGCATGCATACATGCTACATGCACGTATGTATGCAATATGTATGACATGTACGTATGTATGCATGATGTACCTATCTGCTTTTTATGAAAGACTGACTGCTGCAGGCGCGAAAAGGAGTCGTGCCTGTCGTTGGGGCTGGACTTTCGAGCCAATTGCATGATGCATACGACGCCTACCGTCTTGTTACGAGAGACTTCTGTAGCCGCTAACTTGTTACCGGTATAAAAAGGAGTCGTGCGTGTAGGATAGGAGTTGGACTTTCGAGCTTTTTTTTGTCTGTCGGCTTTCGGGGCTCCTGATCAACCATTGCAACCAATGCAACTTCTGAGGAGTTGTATAACGGCAATAACAAAATAATATAACGACCCTGTAGCCCAGAGATAAATATATTTCGTGCCCGCAGTTTTCTGATTGGTCAATTTTTACGATTATTAAGAGAGAAAGAGATTTCGTGCCCGCAGTTTTCTGATTGGTCAATTTTTATGATTATTAAGAGAGAACAAGATATTTCGTGCCCACAGTTTTCTGATTGGTCTATTTTTATGATTATTATACTTGGATTCGATGTGTATACCGTTTATATTATCGTATAATATTGCTTGTACATTACGCTTTTTGTTTTGTTTATTATTTAATAAAGAAGATTACAGCCGGGGGTGCACAAGGATCTGAATCCCACACACCACACGCCCCCGATCCCCCCCCCCCCGCTATATTGTGCTATATGTGCTCCGTGTCGAAAGGGATGCATGGTCAATGGTCAAATGACTAAGGCAAGCAACAAATGAGTACGCCCCCCCCCCTCCCCCCGCTATATTGGAGGGCCGGGAATATATATATATTATATATATATATATTATAAATATATATTATGTATACCAGGTATTCTATATATCCCATGTTTTTTGTGTTGTGTCACACGCGGCTCGTTCCACGCCGGCGGACGCTGCTCTACTTCTTCATATGTATACGTGCCTCTGGCCTCTAATTTTGCAGCTGCGGCTACTCAAGTGGGGCTTCACCTATTTAGAGAAAGAGATCCTTTCGTGCCCTCGCTGCAGTTCTGATTGCCGTCAATTTTTATGATTATTAAGAGAGACAAAGATATTTAGTGCCCACAGTCTCTGATTTGGTCTATTTTATGATTTATTATACTTGCTGATTCGATGTGTATACCGTTTATATAATCGTTATAATATTGCTATGTAGCATTACGCTTTTTGTTTGTTTATTATTATAATAAAGAAGATTACAGCCGGGTGGGGTGCACAGTCTGATCCCCAGCACACCACACGCCCGCCGATCCCCCCCCCACGCTATAATTTGTGCTATATGTGCTCCGTGTCGAAAGGGATGCATGGTCAATGGTCAAATGACTAAGGCAAGCAACAAATGAGTACGCCCCCCCCCCTCCCCCCGCTATATTGGAGGGCCGGGAATATATATATATTATATATATTATAAATATATATTATGTATACCAGGTATTCTGTATATCCCATGTTTTTTGTGTTGTGTCACACGCGGCTCGTTCCACGCCGGCGGACGCTGCTCTACTTCTTCATATGTATACGTGCCTCTGGCCTCTAATTTTGCAGCTGCGGCTACTCAAGTGGGGCTTCACCTATTTTTGGCTTAGATTGTACCTACGTATAACTTACCGAATTGAACCCGTCCCCGTCTCTTGTAAAACTGAGATACTACTGTATGTACGGCCACAGGCCTGTTCGGACCAGGTGACGCGATAACACGATCATATTACGATATCACCTTTGGCTGGGGGAACGTGTACGTATTGTAAATTGACAAGTCCGCACCGCACCGTATATATAGTAGGACTCTTTGAATATGGAAAAACCGCACCGCGGTTCTGTGCTACACCGTGAAACGCCTTGTACCCGTATATGGTATTAATGCATCTCCTTAGTTTGTTGTCCGTCTATGTATTTCCCAGTACTGAACTGCATGATATGACCACTCTGTACCGAAATTGAAATACCTTTGGAATTTATATGAATGTGCAGACGACGATCTAGATGATTTATCTATAGATGATCTGCTGTATCTGTAGATATCTATCTGTTTATGATCTATCTGTATGTGGCATGCAGGGTTGATGAGGGTGGTCTGCACAGCTCTAGAGTTTCTGCTATAATATGATTGTCATGTTCGGCACCCGACAATGTGCCGGCAGCACCATGAAGTATTGTTGTTGTCGGTCGCTCGGAAACAGCCACGAATGCACTGAAATAAGAAATAACCCCAAGACAAGGAAGCCTGCTGGACACGCCTACGTAGCTACGTTAGATGCCTGCTTCCGGCTAGACATCAACCTACTACATTGTATCTCTCGTATATGCATATGTATATACCTGGGTATATATATTGGTAGATTTGATTGAAAGGCACAAGTACATGCCACCCTTTCATATTTGATTGGTGAAACGTCGGTTAGGAGTCGGTTAAGGCATTCACAAGGGGTACTGCATTATTATTGGTATACGTGTCATACGAACGTTTGTCAAGTATTCAGGCATGTTTGATAGGTTTATGTGAATGGTATGATCGGAATAGCGAAATAGGAGCTGCAAAACTTCAGATGGCGAATGGAATAATAATGCTAAGTGTATATTAATAGTACAGCTGTCGCTATCGTAGAAACTCCCGCAGAAGGATATTTGCAACGGTTGTCAACTTGTATGCGTTCATGTTACATGTGGTCGTGTAACCCTTTCGAATTCCGTAGTTTTGAAATCCTCCACCTCCTCTGGAAAATAATTAATGTCCGATTTCGGCCATCTCAAAAGGGGCCTGCCTGTCTCCCTATCTTCGCCACCTTCAAAATTAGAAACTCACATTCGCTCGTCGTCGCTCGATGTCGCAACAAAAAAAAACTTTCGAAAGGTATTCACCACCAGTTGCGCCAACTGATGGTCAATTCCTCCTTCCCCTCTTCCCGCTTTCGCCATGCAGGTGTTCTGACTGTGGGATAATTTTGCATCTGCCAGGCCGGTGACCTATCTCGGAGGAAGAACTCAGCAGGACACACATCATGGCTCAGGTATTACTTGCTACTGCAGGCGCCGGTACATATACCTGCTAAAATCATACGCATAATGCGAACCAGCAAGATTCCTACCAATCTATGTAGAGTTATGTTTTGGGGGGGGCTTGATGTTTGTTGCCACTAGCTCCTAATTAGGCGATGATTGTATAGATTAGGAATCGTTCTATATAGGCCTTTTATTGTTGAAACTCTCCCGTGGAAAAGCTGCTGTTTGGCTGCTCGTGATGTAGATTCCCTGTAGGCCAAAAGGTGCGCATAATGAGCTTCCGTGACTCGGATGATTGATTGATTTGGCTGACTCCATAATCCTCCGATTTTGATTAGATTGTTTTTTTGTGGAATCCAGAGGAAACGGTTGCAACATCTCCGTGTTACTCGTACCTGTTAACAATTCGGTGCAAGTGATATTTTACGTTTCTGTGGACACAAAACGCATGACAGATGACAGCCTGTGTCCGAAGCTACTCGTACATGCTCCCACCCACCATCTGTTTCACGCAGTAGACACACATGGTATGGATATGAATATTCCACGTTTTTGTGGACCCGAAGGCATGATGATTTGTCGCTGAAGCTACTCCCCCACCCACCGCCTGTTTCATGCGATACCCGATACCCTCTCCAAAAAGCCACGCCGTAAGGCTCACCGCACAAAAGCATGACGATCTGTCTTTGAACCTACCGTAGACAGACACCCTTGTAGTATTCCCCTTTTCTGTCGACACACTCGCGGCGATCTATCTGTGTTTGACGCTACTCCCACCCACCCACCCACCCACCCACCGTCTGTTTTCCTTGCCTTGCCTTCTCGAAAACCCTCAGCAGAACCAAGCGGCACCGGTGGCCACAGTTGTCGACGTCCATGCCGCTGACCTGGCGTTGATCGCTGGGCTCAAGAAGTCACAGCCGAAAAACCGCATGGCCCAGCACTTCGACCCCGCCTACTTCCACACCCTTAGCCCCGCGGACCAGAAGAGCCTGCTCCAGTGCTGCCGCAGCGGCATCGAGAACCCAGACTCCGAGATGGGCGTGTACGCTATGCAGCCGACGGATTACGACAGGTTTAGGCCTTTCTTCTCGGAAATACTGGCGGACTACCACAGCGTCAGCAAAGACGCCAAGCACACGAACAGCTGGGACTTGACGGGCGTCGAGGGGCTGCCCGACGACGGGCAGCTCGACCTGGAGAAGCTCGGTGTTCCCGCGCTGTCCTTGCGCGTGCGAGTCGGGCGGAACTTGGCGGACTACCCGCTGCCGGGCGCGATGACGGAGCAGAACCGGGTGGACCTCGAGAGCAAGATGTGCACCGCTTTCGACCAGCTTAAGGCCATGCCGGAGTACGGGGGGCGGTACTACTCCCTGACCAAGGGTCACCCCGACTTTATCAGCACCGAGGTGTACGAGCAGCTCGTGGCCGACCACATCATGTTCAAGGACATGTCGAGCGACTCCTACCTCTTGTCCTGTGGCATCGCCGGCGACTGGCCCAGCGGGCGAGGGTGCTACGTGTCCGAGGACCGCGGGTTCATCATCTGGGTGGGCGAGGAGGACCACCTACGCGTCATGTGCATGGAGGTTGGCACGCTGTTGAACAACACTTTCGACAGGCTTGAAGCCGCCCTCAAGGTCGTGGAAAACATCGAGGGGCTCAAGTTTGCGACCTCTTCGGACTACGGGTGCGTGACGAGCTGTCCGACCAACCTCGGGACCGGCATGCGCGCGAGCGTGCTCATGCAAATCCCGAAGCTCACGAGCGGAGGCTCTGACGTAAAGGCTAAGGCTGTGTGCAAGCCCCTCGGCCTCTCCGTCCGAGGGATGGGAGGAGAACACACGCCGATCGGGGAGGACGGCACTTGCGACATCTCGCCGTCCAGGCGCTTCTGCATCACCGAGGCCGAGATCATCATGGCACTTTACACGGGCATCCGCCTGCTGAAGGAAGAGGAGGCCAAGTGCTAAACCACTGTTGCAAGGATTGCCACCCACCCGTCTGCTAATGAATGGAACAGGGGTTTCAACTGCCATGCTTTTTTTTCACGGGAAAGAGGGGAATGGGATTTAGCCAACAAAACAACAGCTTTGATTGCTTGCTGTGGCTGTCGATTGCTTTTGCTAGTTGCAGGGTGGGAGGCAGGTGTCAACAGCATCGATTGCTTGCTGGTTGATGATTAATTTTCATAGGTACCGGTCGCACCGGTGGTCTAGTGGTTACCCTCGGATGCTACAAGAAGTTGACCTTGATTTCGAATCCCACCGTGGTGAGATTTTGAATTTATTTGCAAAAATAAACAGGAATCCACTACGTACTGAGAGCGCATAGCGTGGGCAGGCGCAATTCGATGCGAGTAGACGAGGGGAGAAAGGGCTGAAGTCTTCTCGCGATAAAAAACAAAGCACTAACCGTAGTGGGGAGGGGTGGTAGGAGAGCCTGCTGCGTGACCCCGAATCTGAGTTTCGACTACTGTAAGATGGAGGGAGAAAAAAACGGGGAAGATAAGCAGTGGGATGGAAAAAAAGAAAGAAAAACATGTTGGAGTTCTTGCGCCAAGTAATTCGTGGGTTAGGTCGTGAATGCTTTGATGGCCATGCAGCCGGTATATACCGAAGGCTGTACACTTACTTCGCCTTGCGTGGTGGGGAAGAGGAATGGGCGCCGACGAGTTCTTGACAAACATTTTTTTTTGTCGGAATAATCCAGGGGGTGGAAGCGCCTTCTTGGTTTTTGGAACAGCATCGATCGTGCATATTTTTTAACTTACGGTAAATGTTGGCGCGGTTGGCAGGCAGGCCAGACCGTGTCTTGATGTACATCGTCGACAAACATATATATATTCCATTTAGGTGTTGGTGGGAACTGGAGGACTGGATGGCGAGTTCGTGGCATTTATTTCGTGAAGCTCAAGCTTTGAATGACTAAATTTTTGGAATATTGAGCGTGCTCGCCCGTCCGTACCATGATGGTGGGGGCTGGCTGGTCAGCCCATCTCGATATTTTTCTTGCAATCGGTATTTATCGCATAGAGTTCTGGTGGAGATTCGGCAGGGTGGTAATAACGTGGCAACTTTCAACTTTTGGACATGATACTTGAGGGGTGGACTTGAATTGAATAATTTGATTGCTGACATGCTGAGCGTGCGCCTCCGTGTAGTAGTTGACGCGGCTGGAAGGCCGGCCGCCTCTCGACATTCAGTACGATCGGCGTTAAACGTTGTCTACGCATGTTTTCGTCCATGTCGTGTATTCTGGAGGACACCGGACAAGATACCGAGTTGTTGTCGACATTCATAGTGGCTATGTTATATTCAGGGAGCTGACCGAAAAACGCGAATCTGCTTGGTTGACCTTGGGCGGTTGGGAAAGAGTTTGAGCTCTTCCGAATCCGTAGGCGCGCGTACTGAACCACGCATTTTTTGGGGTTTTCTTCCTCCTCCTCTTGGACATTGTCGGAGGGCCGAGATAATAAAAAATAGAGTTATCTACTACTTAGGTGTATCACTCATTCGTTTACGTGCTGCCGCAGACGTCTGCACTACTGCTACTGCTGTAGACTACTCCAAAGTACTGCAGCACTTGCATCCGCCATTTTTTTTGCTAGCAGCAACACACAGACAGGTACAGGGTGCGTTGCAAATAAAACAACCGGAACCAATCGCGAGTCGCCGGCACGAAAGCTCGGCTCCTCCTGGACCAACGCATGCGCAGCGCTTCTCTTCCTGGCCTTTTGGACATTCAGCTAAATCTACACTGTGGTATTTTTCGCAATTTCAGGAAGAACGCCTGTTACTCCAGGAAGACGGATTCCCCCACCCCCCAGCAAATATACGAGTATGCACGGTAAGATACTACTGCTGCTGAAAGTTCGGGACATTGTTCGTACGACCGTACCGTACAGGCTACTCAAAATATGAGCACACTGGGGAACAGCACGGCAATGCCATTCAAAGGCGCTGCATTACAGTATTTTTATGCCGAGGTTGTGTCATTTGCAGCACTTGGGATTTGATTAGGTACCCTGCTAAGACTTGCAGTGCAGGAGACTTCTCTCACGTAGGGTCACAACAGCAGTATGCACCCTCCTCGTGTTGACAGCGATGAGTAAAACAAATACAAAATGCTCTGTCCTGCACGAAGAACCTGGCCAGAGCCGAATGTTGTAGATTTCTGGGCACTCTAAGTCCAGCCAGACTGCTATAAATGTGCAACAGCAGCAACAACTACGTATACATAGAGGTCGAGTGGTCATCCTAGCGTTTGACTGTTGTAGCATCGTCCTCGTCGTCACCCACGAAGTGCTCGATCAGAGGCAGGCCTGTCTGGCTGTAGTCGTCAGGGGGCACGCCTGCGCTGAGAGTGGTCACGTGGTCACCCACCGTCGCATCGTCACGTTTGGCTTCCAACCCCGCGGCCGAAGGTCAAACACGTGGCTGCTCAAGCCGGGCCAGGACTTTGCCAGAACCCTACACCTGGTACCAGGTACCAAGTAATGATATATCATAGAACAGCTGAGGTGTTAGTACAGGTAGGTGTTCACGCAGATGACACGAAGGCATTAACTAAACTGGGTAGATCTTCAATTGTTGTTGCGACTACCGAGTGCGATGCTACACAGCAGCCTTGTCCGTGGGCCACCATATGATCGATACCCACCCAGGAAGTGTACCCAGAGTGTGTCCCATGACGATCCGGACGGCCCAATGCACGCAGGATGTCCATCCACAGACAGCCACAAGCCATGGCGCGCCATTCGGAGTCTGCAAAGTTCCGGCGGTTGCTGAACTGCTTAGGACACGATGCCGGTGTTTCAGGTAGCAGGTGTGTTGAGGATACGTACATGTATCAAGAGGTTATGAGCCTCGTTTTGAATAATAGATTTTCAGCCTTGTTTATAACGTTAACATTCATGTTAAAGAGGTTACGAGCCTCGTTTTGAATAATGTATCGACGATCCATAACAGATACCTAGACTACAGCACTGCTACTACTGCGGGTATTATAAGGTATTCGATTCACGTCGGAATGGAACATGTATACTGCTATAATACGGTACATTTTCGGAGGGCAACACAAATTATACCAGGTACATAATCCGTAACTCACAGGCTAGGGCATGTTGCTTATATGCCCCCGTGAAGTAAAAAAACACGAGACATCTTCTAAAAGAAGACGGCGCCCGTCCGCCCGCATGGCGAGATTTCGAACGAACCGTGTCGTCAGTGAACAGTAGTCTGTACTTGGTATATAAATATCATGCATGTATCGAAGTCTTGATCCTTGCATCAAGTCGACCAGCAAACCCGCCTGGAACAACATTGCGCGTATGTACCGGCGTAATCACAAGCCCCCCAAGCCACTAATATAGTACTATATAGAGCGAGCGGGTATCAGTGCACACGCACGTCCCACAGGCCGAGCCGTAGTTCTGGCAGCAGCCGTGGGGTGATTCTTCTTAGTGCTCTTGCTGGTGATGCTTACCAGGTACAGGGTTACTGGCACAAGGTACTACAATAACAGCAGTATAGGTGCCAGGTATGTCGCAAGGACTCATTGATCCTCGACGACAATCCCGGGCTGTTGTCCTGAGCTGAGTGGTCAACCTCGTTTTTGGTGTTTTAACCTGTAGGTCGAAGTATAGTTTGCAGCGATGCGTTTGTTGTACCTTATCATGTGGATGGCGGGCACGCTACACGGCGGTGCCAACACGAGTCTATCTGCGTGTGGGTGCCACTTGCTGCGTCGATATTTGCGCGCTCCGCTCGTGTTCGACCGGACAGCTCACCGCCATGGTATTGTCCGCCGTCGTAGAGACACTCCCGATCTCACGATTGATGCATATAGCATACCTAGATGATTAATCCAGGTTACGGGTTGGCGTTGCAATTGCTATGTGAAATGCAGCGCTGATTATATGAATGGGCGTGCTGTTCCTCAGTGTACCGCTTTTACTTGTTGTTTGGGTTGGACGGTCGTACGAGGAGGTCGCCAATTTCAGCAACAAGAAACACGAACAGATTTCGGGGTTGGCTTTACAGTTACTAAAAGTCGTCGGCCCAAAGCGTTCGCACAGACAGGCTGCCAGGAATCACCATCGATGGCTAGGTTGGATGTAGTGACTCGTGCTACAGTAGTAGCGGCGTCATTTTCAGGTCCTTTACTTCCAGTCGCTCACAGCCACTATTAATAGCTCGAGTGACTGCCCAATGTGTTTCAAGTCTTCTTACGCCTTTGACATTTTTCTGTTCACGATATGCCCCGCCCGCCCGCCAAGGCATATGTTTGCTTCGCTGCGCCAACAATATATTGAAACGTTAGCCGATGTGCTCGTGTGATCCACGGGCATTCTGCAGCCAACAAGTCACCACCATTCCAATCGTTTTCAAGGACGAGACCCTGGTTGCGCCAGTCGATCGCTGATCCACAAAACCACCACCGAGCGAAAGGTTTGTGTTGCAAAATTTGAGCGCGTCTGGCCTAAACTGGTGTACGCCTACATCCCGTTTTTCTCCTCAACGCATGTCTGCCATTCCTTCTGTTTACAAGTCGAGTAAAAGCCAAGCAAGACCGCCACAAACAGTCTCTTTTCGTTTACTATGCATTGGTTCTCTGCCTCGTAGGTTGTCGGCCACAGTGCTTGTACCTCTCAGGAAGGAGAGCCAGTGCGGACACTATTAATAGTTGTGCGAATTGTCGTTGGGTAGAAGCAACGGTTCAAGAAAACAGACAAAATGCACTACACCCACACTCCTTTTGTTCTTTTATCAACCTGGTACTTGTTACTGCGGTGGTCGTCGTTCTACGTCTCTCCGCTTTTACAAAGCGACCTCACACGGGTGCCATCGTAATGCATTCTGTGTAGTCACGCCACCCCATTGTGAGATACTAAAAGAGGGAGGTGGGCAAACGATGGGCGTTCTGAGCACCTTTTGGAACGTCGAAAATCGCGTAAAGTCCATAGAACGCAGGCCAATCCACAAGACCTTCTGAGCACCTTATGGGGCATAACAAATAACGGACAGTCCACAGCACGTAGACAAATCCGCACCTTGCGAGACTTTTCACGCCCCACAACGTGCTTGCGTAGAAGGTCTGTCTCTTGCCCACCTTCTATTCGGAACTCGAAATTGGGGGGGGGGGGGTGTACTCATGTCATAGATGGCCGTAGTCGTGTGATCACAAACCCTTGCATCGTGACAATCCCGGGACGGAGCACGTCGGGGTTTCACCAACCAGACCGACATTGCCTGCACCAAGCGCGAAGCGCCATGAGGTGATCGGAAAGTCGCATGAAGGGGGGGCTGCACCCTACTAAGAATCGCTGGCGAGGCGGGTTCAAACTGGGGGGGGCATCTGTAGCAATTGCGTATCCAGGTGCTGTATTCTCCAAGAATGAAAGTATGCCGAGATGGGGAACTACGTTACAGCAGTCTTCGCCTGTCCACCTCTATCTATAATACCTGTCTGTGACAACATGTAAGGACCGGTAAATAAAGCTTGGACCAACAAATAAAGCTTGGAGCATCTACGGTAGCGCAATAAGGCCGCCACAAGGGAAGATACGGGCACGCAACGCTGCAAAAAACAAAAATCTGCAACCACGCCAACCAAGACATTCGCGCTGGGGGGGGGGCGGTGTGTCTACCCACGAGCCCCCTCGCAGTCGCATCAGTCACGCAGACGACCTAGACAACAAGACTTCTTTCAAAGGTGCCAATCTCGTAGATCACACGGCACGCCCTCTGCCGACCCAACAGCAACAGCAACAGCGACAGGATGGCCCTTCGGTTTCGCGAGGCGCCGAACCACATCACCGCCGCGCCTACCGACTGCGATGCTAGCGGCGCAGAACACTACGAGTCCCGACCGTGGTGTTAGCGGCGCAAAACGCTGCTAAGGCGGCATCGGCCTTGCCTCTCCTCCGTGGCGCCACTACGCTGCAAAAAACTAACGACTGGTGACTCCAACCTCTACCCATCGAAGAACACTGCCTACACTCGAGCGCCCAATCCACATTACGCCGCAAAAAACTAACACCGATCTCGTACCAATGAATGTAATAGCTGCGGGTGCAGGGAAAAAGCAC
Source organism: Saccharina japonica (assembly GCA_008828725.1). Taxonomy (NCBI): domain Eukaryota; class Phaeophyceae; order Laminariales; family Laminariaceae; genus Saccharina; species Saccharina japonica. The sequence goes on along the minus strand of MEHQ01004355.1, from coordinate 427,486 downwards.
ACATCAATCCCGCACCAATGAATATAATAGCTGCGGGTTCGGGCCAATCCACATTACGCCGCGAAAAACCCACACCGATCTCGAACGAATGAAGATAATAGCTGCGGGTGTGGGTAAAAAAGCACACATCGATCCCGCAACGAATAATATAATAGCTGCGACTTAGGGGGAAAAACCACACACCAATTTCGCACCGATGAATTTAACCGCTGCGGGTCAACATTTTCCCGTCGTTAAAACAAACACAGAACAAGCGCTGGCTGTTCCCGCCAATGGCGCTTACCTCCGCCCGCAGATTTTCACGGACCGCCAGCCTTTCTACCCCACGCGGGAAGGACCCGCGAGAACAAGGGAAAATAAAAACGTCACCTCGAAGCGTGACATGGCCCTACAACACCGCACTCGAGACATGGAACGCCCTCCGTCTTTTGTGCTGTGGGCGAGGGGCGGCGGTAGCGCCAAAAACAATCAAAACTGAAAAGAAAAAAAAATGGGGACATTTATCTCCCATGCTCGAAACACTAAACCGACTACAACGTACAAAAACCGTGCTCGTGCTTTTTGTACTGCCTAGATTTCTCTTCTGTGGCGCGCCCGTTTGTTGCATGCGGAAGGCGCTCCCTCGAAGAAATCGAGCAGCACACAGAAATAACAAAAACAGGCTGCTGCTGGTGCTATCGTTGCTCTTGCTGCTGCTGCTGCTGCTGCATCGGCGGCCGCAGTACAACAGTCCGAAAGCCTACGGAGACAAACGGTCAAGCCAAGAAGAAGGCTTGCAGCATCAACGTACTGCTTCAATGAGCTGTTCTCTTCCCATGCCACTTTTGGTTCTTGGCGCCGGCAGTATCACGTACGTCCGCTCCGGCCTCACGGTTTCCTGCCGGTTATCAGAGCGAACTTGACCAGATTTTTCTTGTAGCCTCGGACCATCAACTGCGGCGGAGGGCGGGACACGTTGTGGGTGGGACGGAATCGGGACGGGTCATATCAGGATGGGACGTTCGGGCGGTACTGTAGAGGGAAGGTATCGGGAACGATCGACATACGCAAGAGTCGACGGGAATCAAGTACGACCAAGTCACGCAGTGCTTTTGCCAATGTGTGCGTATCGCAAACCTCGCGTACGGGTCGCGGTCCCCAGACACTTGCGGGGTTTCTAATAGCAGGGCGGCGTGATTCGAACCGTACGCCCTTTTTGACATTCAGCAGGATGAATACCTCCTCCCCCTCCACCTGACCCTAACGTCAGCTTCACGTACGTGTGCACGCGTAGGCGAGCATGCGTATGAAAAAAAACGCCTAAACATTTTTTAGGAGTGACAAGTGTGGCTTGACATGGACAACGCCAGGAACTAGTGTACAACAATACAGCACAACAAAGACACAAAAACAGCAAAAACAGCAAAGCAGCACAAATGCGTAACAAAACATCAAAATACCAATATCAAAATACCAAAAAAAAAATGAAAATAACAACACACCATCATACCAAAGTAATACAAATACATAGCAACATTCAAAAATACAAAATAACATACCAAAAAAACGATTTGTGGGTCTACTTCGAGGAACTCACGAACATCGCCACCGCTCCTCGTATGGTAACAGGCCCGGACTTGATGAGGCCCAAAATGCCTTTGGGGGTCAGGGAAGAACGGATGACGGCGGGCCAGAAGCTCTGCGACACCAACCACAGGCGGAATGGAATGTTCCGTCACGCGACAAATACGGAGGCGGGAACAAAAGCCGTCATGTCGTTTGTTCACCGCAAAAACGTACCGCCTCCGCAAAAAAGATGTACCCACTCGAATAGATGTACCCACGTGGGTGCAATGCTATTAATAGATTAATAGAGGGGTTATGTGAATATTTACCAGTGCTCTTGACGGGTCGGGTCGAACCTCGCGGGTCGAGTCGGGTCGGGTCGGGTCACCTATAACCCGACCCCGATCCGACGCGTGAGATATTGAAAACCTCCTCACCTGACCCGATCCGACCCGATCCGCCCCGAGCCGAGCCGAGCCGAGCATAAAAAAAGTGACGATTAGAGCGACGGCCACTGCTTGATTGGTAGGGCCGTGTGTTGGTTGTACTTGACGGCTACAATATTAGTTGGAATACTCGTATTTGGATGACAAAAGCAAGCCAAGTAATTGACTTGTTTTTATTCAATAAAATACACGCTTTGAGCCTCAAACGCGCCAGTCAGACACAAAGAAGCGGAATTCCGCAAATAAAACGGACGCAACTAACTGTAATACCTAGCCGACTAATACCAACTAGTGACTACTCGGCGACCTATAGTCTGAAAACTCGCAGCCCTACTGATTGGGGGATGATATGATACAATGGTTGGTGTCCGAGTTCCAATGGATGCAATGCAAGGAGTCGTACGGCACGGGTACAACATCATCCTACCCGTACTTCTAGGCCCTCGTGTTGCTCGTAGGCGGTTGATAACTATTACGGTGGACCATAGTAAATAGGACCAAATATTATTATAGTAAAAATAGTAAAATATATACTTCGAAGTAGGTTTTTATGTGTTCCGTAGGTCCTATTTACTAGTATTTACTATGGTCACCCGTAATACGTACACTTAATCATTTTGCTTTGGTGGCTACCTTCAACACCCAAAGGTGATGTTAATAGGAGACCACGGTTGGACTACAACTACTGTAGTATGCACCACTTTGGCCGGTAATATAATATGCGTTTGATGTTCATTTAAGAGTTCAAACTATCACTAAATTTCCGGCCAGAGAGGTATATTAAGGCCAGAAGAGGCCTTAGCGCGCCCAAAAAGACAGACGCGTACTGTGTGCAGGTTGCACCTGCAAAAGTTTTTGTGCAGGATGCTAGTTTTAATGTGTGAGGCTGGCCTTTTGGGCCGCATGTTTTTTTTTGGAAAAACGCCACCAAAACACGCGGCGGAGCCGCGTGGCTGCCCCTGCCGACCCCGTGCTCCCCAAGGGGTTGGGGTTCGGGTTCGGGTTAGGGTTAGGGGTGTGTCTGGGGTTGGCTTGGTCTGGGTCGACGGGCAAGGATGAAATTGGCCACACACAGCCTACACAAAAACTTTTGCAGGTGCAACCTGCACATAACGCACGCCAAAAAGACAGGGGTCTCCTACGAGTACGCGTAGCATCTTCGAACAGGGGAGAGATATAATGAGCCGCGTTCGTTCGTTGCCGAAGCAAGCACCTGAATGTTAACTATTATACGAAGTAGTATATTAAGGCCGAAAAAGGCCTTGACGAGCCCAAACAGGCTGGCCTCCTACACTAATAACAGCATCTTCGAACAGGAGAGAGCGATCATGCGCCGCGCTCGTTCGTTGTCCAGACAAGCACCTGGATGTTGTCCGTCCAGTCATCCCTCTTGATGTCGACCAGCCCCTCCGCTTCGAAGTATTTGACGTAGTCTGCCGTCGAACACCACCGTGGGAGGTAGTAGGCCTTGTTAATCCTGCCGACAAAGCCAAGCCAAGCGGGGCAAAGCGGGACGAAGCGGGGCAAAGCGACATCAATAAGCATGTGTGTGGGAAAATGGATCAGGATAATCAATCAGCATTGGAAGCGTATATGTGTACAATATGTGCCGTCGAACACCTTCGTGGAAGCAGCAAAAGCAAGCAAAAGCGAGCAAAAGCGAGCAAAAGCAAGCAAAAGCAAGCAAAAGCAAGCAAAAGCAAGCAAAAGCAAGCAAAGCAAGCAAAGCAAGCAAAGCAAGCAAAGCAAGCCAAGCAAGCAAAGCAAGCAAAGCAAGCAAAGCAAGCAAAGCAAGCAAAGCAAGCAAAGCAAGCAAAGCAAGCAAAGCAAGCAAAGCAAGCAAAGCAAGCAAAGCAAGCAAAGCAAGCAAAGCAAGCAAAGCAAGCAAAGCAAGCAAAGCAAGCAAAGCAAGCAAAGCAAGCAAAGCAAGCAAAGCAAGCAAAGCAAGCAAAGCAAGCAAAGCAAGCAAAGCAAGCAAAGCAAGCAAAGCAAGCAAAGCAAGCAAAGCAAGCAAAGCAAGCAAAGCAAGCAAAGCAAGCAAAGCAAGCAAAGCAAGCAAAGCAAGCAAAGCAAGCAAAGCAAGCAAAGCAAGCAAAGCAAGCAAAGCAAGCAAAGCAAGCAAAGCAAGCAAAGCAAGCAAAGCAAGCAAAGCAAGCAAAGCAAGCAAAGCAAGCAAAGCAAGCAAAGCAAGCAAAGCAAGCAAAGCAAGCAAAGCAAGCAAAGCAAGCAAAGCAAGCAAAGCAAGCAAAGCAAGCAAAGCAAGCAAAGCAAGCAAAGCAAGCAAAGCAAGCAAAGCAAGCAAAGCAAGCAAAGCAAGCAAAGCAAGCAAAGCAAGCAAAGCAAGCAAAGCAAGCAAAGCAAGCAAAGCAAGCAAAGCAAGCAAAGCAAGCAAAGCAAGCAAAGCAAGCAAAGCAAGCAAAGCAAGCAAAGCAAGCAAAGCAAGCAAAGCAAGCAAAGCAAGCAAAGCAAGCAAAGCAAGCAAAGCAAGCAAAGCAAGCAAAGCAAGCAAAGCAAGCAAAGCAAGCAAAGCAAGCAAAGCAAGCAAAGCAAGCAAAGCAAGCAAAGCAAGCAAAGCAAGCAAAGCAAGCAAAGCAAGCAAAGCAAGCAAAGCAAGCAAAGCAAGCAAAGCAAGCAAAGCAAGCAAAGCAAGCAAAGCAAGCAAAGCAAGCAAAGCAAGCAAAGCAAGCAAAGCAAGCAAAGCAAGCAAAGCAAGCAAAGCAAGCAAAGCAAGCAAAGCAAGCAAAGCAAGCAAAGCAAGCAAAGCAAGCAAAGCAAGCAAAGCAAGCAAAGCAAGCAAAGCAAGCAAAGCAAGCAAAGCAAGCAAAGCAAGCAAAGCAAGCAAAGCAAGCAAAGCAAGCAAAGCAAGCAAAGCAAGCAAAGCAAGCAAAGCAAGCAAAGCAAGCAAAGCAAGCAAAGCAAGCAAAGCAAGCAAAGCAAGCAAAGCAAGCAAAGCAAGCAAAGCAAGCAAAGCAAGCAAAGCAAGCAAAGCAAGCAAAGCAAGCAAAGCAAGCAAAGCAAGCAAAGCAAGCAAAGCAAGCAAAGCAAGCAAAGCAAGCAAAGCAAGCAAAGCAAGCAAAGCAAGCAAAGCAAGCAAAGCAAGCAAAGCAAGCAAAGCAAGCAAAGCAAGCAAAGCAAGCAAAGCAAGCAAAGCAAGCAAAGCAAGCAAAGCAAGCAAAGCAAGCAAAGCAAGCAAAGCAAGCAAAGCAAGCAAAGCAAGCAAAGCAAGCAAAGCAAGCAAAGCAAGCAAAGCAAGCAAAGCAAGCAAAGCAAGCAAAGCAAGCAAAGCAAGCAAAGCAAGCAAAGCAAGCAAAGCAAGCAAAGCAAGCAAAGCAAGCAAAGCAAGCAAAGCAAGCAAAGCAAGCAAAGCAAGCAAAGCAAGCAAAGCAAGCAAAGCAAGCAAAGCAAGCAAAGCAAGCAAAGCAAGCAAAGCAAGCAAAGCAAGCAAAGCAAGCAAAGCAAGCAAAGCAAGCAAAGCAAGCAAAGCAAGCAAAGCAAGCAAAGCAAGCAAAGCAAGCAAAGCAAGCAAAGCAAGCAAAGCAAGCAAAGCAAGCAAAGCAAGCAAAGCAAGCAAAGCAAGCAAAGCAAGCAAAGCAAGCAAAGCAAGCAAAGCAAGCAAAGCAAGCAAAGCAAGCAAAGCAAGCAAAGCAAGCAAAGCAAGCAAAGCAAGCAAAGCAAGCAAAGCAAGCAAAGCAAGCAAAGCAAGCAAAGCAAGCAAAGCAAGCAAAGCAAGCAAAGCAAGCAAAGCAAGCAAAGCAAGCAAAGCAAGCAAAGCAAGCAAAGCAAGCAAAGCAAGCAAAGCAAGCAAAGCAAGCAAAGCAAGCAAAGCAAGCAAAGCAAGCAAAGCAAGCAAAGCAAGCAAAGCAAGCAAAGCAAGCAAAGCAAGCAAAGCAAGCAAAGCAAGCAAAGCAAGCAAAGCAAGCAAAGCAAGCAAAGCAAGCAAAGCAAGCAAAGCAAGCAAAGCAAGCAAAGCAAGCAAAGCAAGCAAAGCAAGCAAAGCAAGCAAAGCAAGCAAAGCAAGCAAAGCAAGCAAAGCAAGCAAAGCAAGCAAAGCAAGCAAAGCAAGCAAAGCAAGCAAAGCAAGCAAAGCAAGCAAAGCAAGCAAAGCAAGCAAAGCCAACAAAGCCAGCAAAGCCAGCAAAGCCAGCAAAGCCAGCAAAGCCAGCAAAGCAAGCAAGCGAAACAAGCACATACGGGCACTACGAACAATTAACAGACATTTAAAGATACATGGGGCACTATAAATCTACTGCAGACATACCAAGGTACCTGCTAAGAAGTATGCATATTCACATAGGACACTATCAACACAGAGTATCTGTCAAGACATATTATATGTATATACAGTACCGTCGAGACCTTGTCATGGATGCGTCGCGTGGCAGTATGAGCTTTTATACTCCCACCGTTACCGAGAAAACCAGTTCAAAACAGGTTGAAACAGGTTAAGACATTTCTTGGTTCGAGGGAGGGTGTTATCTTATCACCCGGGTGTGTTATCTTACAACCCGGGTGTTACGTTACCACCCGGTGTGTTATGTTATCACCCGGTGTGTTATGTTGTCACCCGGTGTGTTATGTTATCACCCGGTGATCTTATCACTCGGGTGTTATCTTATCACCCGGTGTGTTATCTTATCACCCAGGTGTTATCTTATCACCCGTGTGTTATCTTATCACCCGGTGTGTTATCTCATCACCCGGTGTGTTATCCTACCACCCGGTGCGTTATCTTATCACCCGGTTTGTTATCTTATCACCCGTGTGATACGGTAAACGATCTACCGTAGATCATATTCTGTCCGAGGCGTGGATATTTTCTTGGAAATAACGTTTTCAGTCAAAAGAGGAGTGGTATCATACTTGTTCAGAAGCTTCTCTTCCTCGGGCTTCAGCGACGTCTCCCCCTCCTCCAAGTCGCGATGGCACCAGGTGATCACCAGGACCCGCCCCCCCGGGGCACATATGCGTGCCAGCTCTCCAACAAACCTGAACGGAGGAGGGACGAGAGTTGGGAGGAAGGTGAGGAAAGAAGAAGGAAGCAAGGAATGGAAAAAAAAGCATTTTACAATGAATTGGAATATCATAGACACACAACAAAAATACGGAAGCATACAGATGCATAACAAAAAAACATATACTGGTACGAAGTATGATACAAGGAAGGAAGGGAGGAGAAGGAAGGATAGAAGGAAGGAAGGAAGGAAGGAAGGAAGGAAGGAAGGAAGGAAGGAAGGAAGGAAGGAAATACAGAAATAAAAAACACAACTTTGAAAGAAGCAAACCACAAACAGTCACCCCAAAGGAAAGGGAGTCAGGAAGGAAGGAAACCACCGCCACCGTCACCATCATCGCAATAACAACCATCGTCGTCATCACGTCACCATCACCACCACAACCACCAACACCACCAACACCACTGCTGTCGCTATCCCTATCAACGCTGTACGAGGTCTTTGTACGGTACTTCGTCAAGCGGGGGCTCACTTAGGCTTGTAGGGCATGTGCTCCCCGCTCTCCATGCTCCAGACGAGATCGAACGAATCCGTCTCGAACGGGGTGTCCAGGGCGTCCGCGACCTAAGCAGGGCACAACCGGATTGCCTCGTGTTGCATCAATGTTGCATGTCACTGCACGAATATGGTGCTGTTTGTTGTTGCATTGTATATTGCATGTATTTTTCATTATATACGTAGCACGGCATTGCTGGGTATTGCGTAAAAAATAGCAAGGTGTTGCATGGTATTGCAAGGTTTTGCGCGATATGGCATGGTGCTTGCATGGTGCTTGCATGGTACGCATGGCATTGGCTGCATGGTGTTGCACGACACACTGCATGGTTGGCTGCATGGCAAAACACGGTACGATTGCACGTTAGAGATAGCCCAAAACCAATGAGGTATAAACAGTAACGGCTGCTTTGGATCTCTGGACACACTATTTGATGCATCTTACCATCAAACATTTAGCCAAAAAGACCTCTAGAAAGTGCCTATTTTTAACACGAACCCTCCATGGAAGTACCATATAAATACTGCCAGGTATATCAACAAATGTCCATACTCGTCGATCTATATCCCTAACGCAGAAAGGACGAGCCATAACCGTACCTGAAACTTGCATTTTTCCCCCAGGCCAGCTGCCTCGGAGATTGCTTGCGCCCTGCCCCTCTGCGTGCAGGCGCCGGCGTCATCGCGAGAAGGCAGGGGGCGGCAAGACAACATATGAATAGAAATACACAGCTATGTAATTACTAGGCTCCAGCTGAGGGGAGAGGTCAACGTTTTCCATACAGCGGACCTCTAACGCCCCCAGATCCGGTCTGATATATTTCATGCCTGACTTTGGGATGTATCCTTCCATGCATGCGTGTTCCGAGATCTACGATAGATACGTCTAATCCGAACCGTCACAGCTACGTGAAACATAACTTGCATAAAATCTACTACAGAGCTGTTGTGTTACTGCTCTTTGTGGTAGTCAGGGGACATTTGGGGTACATCCCCGGGTTTCCTATGTGGATATGGATATTGCGGCGGGTGTTTTTTTTAAGGACTCTGCTGTTTGCTGTCGGGAACATCACACACAGCAGTCACTTCTGTCTCTTGTTTTAAATAATGTCTATCATTTCATTTGTGTTGGCGAGGGTGGTCATTTCACACCGGTGTTTTAGCGATGCTCTGGGTTGAGCGTACCATACCGGTATAGACTATCGTACGAGCACGAGCCACGTATGATATAACAAGACATATCTATACTGTCGCCGTTGCTATTTCAACATTAACGTTCGTAGACTATAGCCGTTTCCTTCCTGTATATCTGAAAGAGCGAGATGACGCCTGACAATAGTACTCCTACTACTGCTGTACAAGTAAGACCCCTGACAACATTACCGCTGGTACAACGACACCTGCAATGCCTGCTTAAACACGGTCTATATCACTTGGCGCTGGTTCGACAACATGGCTATGGCGGAATGGTGCTCATATTGAGTAATACTTGGCCCGACCCGAGCCAACCTAACCCTAACCCCAGCCCCAACCACCACCCGCTCCATACCATTGCATGTAGGTTTTCCACTACAATTGCATGTAGGTTGCCGCCGGCGGGGGTGTACTCATGTCATGCATAGCCGTACTCGTATGACCGTAAGACCCTCACATCATGCCGGGACGGAGCACGTCGGGCTTTCGCCGACCAGGCGAACATCGTTTGCACCACGCGCAAAGCGCCTTTAGGTGTTCGGCGAAGTCGCATGAAGGGTGAGCTGCATCCTACTATTATAATAACTTATTGTATGGCGGATTTTCTTGCATATGGACAAAAGCGTCGAATTAATTGAATTGTTTCCGGGTGTCACCACTTCCAGAGACACCAATGGGAATACTATGTAACTGCCTCGTAGGTGCCTTACCATATACCAAGGTATATATATACGACGTGATACGATTATTCTCCTTGTGCGGAGTTAATCTTGTCCAACCCGCACGAATGATCTAACTCGACCGCTCGGTGGGGGGGCATCGGCATCTACAGTACTCGATATCACGTAATCTTAGCTTTACCTGAACTGGGGAGAGCGTTATACCGGTCATGGACGTCCCGTACCTCCGGCTAATCTGACGAGAGGACCCTCCCACGCCGCACCCTGGTGGGACGAAAACGGTGCACACACCGCACAGATCAGAACGAACCCTCCCCAATTCACGACCTAGACCTTCCAGGGGAGACATGCATGTATAAGTTTTTTAGAGCAGACATAGCCCTGATGCGTTTGCTTCGCACGATCTACCTAACGTTTACCGGGTGGGATCAGTAAAATACACCGCTCTTGCACAACAATCCTAACGGCAAAAATGCACGATCCAGATGGATCTAGATCGTGATCTTGCCCATGTCTGAAACGGTTGGGTTGGGTTGGGTTGGGTTGGGATATAGCGGGGCGAGCGGGGAAGATTGGAGGCGTGTATACACCTTGGCCCAGCTTCGACACAACGATTGAAATACAATTCGACTTTAGACCCTCACCCTAAACTCGAATTGCCTGGGAATTTTCCCGGAACGAGTATGTAACGAGGAAACCCTATAACCCCAACCTCGACCACCTGGGAATTTTCTCTGAATGAAAATGGTTGGTATAATGAGGAGTTAGTGTGGACTATCATACCAACCATCTTGTTGAAGCTGGGCCAACTCGTTAAACACTATTGGAGGGCTGTATGGTGGGATTTGTTTTATCAGAATGGACATGCAATAAGCAGGGCTGTTGACGGGTCGGGATGAACCTCGCGGATCAGGCAGGGTTGGGTTGGGTGAGGGTGACGCTGACCCGGCCCGTGAGACTTGGAAAACTTCCCGTCCCGACCCGTCCCGACCCGACCCGACCCGACTCGTGAGATACAAAACAAATCATGACCTGACCCGTGACCCGTGAAGGGTCGTGGTAATAAAGAGGTAGCGTAGACTATAAACCATGATATTAATCGAAGCCGCGCCAAGTCGTAAACCTTACTGGGAGAAAAAGCGGCCCGCTGGCCAACGGTAGAGATGTCACGGCCAGCGAGCGGGACAGTGTTGCACCGAGCAAATACCGCATGGAGGCAAAGGCTGGCGGAACATCGCGTGAGGGGCGCGAAGTCGTGGATGCTTGAAGGTGTTCGTACGAGCTAGCATACGAGTACATACTGTTTGTATGTACGACTACAGTAGTCTTTGGGACCCAGGGCGGCAGCAGTGGCGGCGAAAGCAATTTTATTGTCAAGACTATTGATAGGGGTTTGAGATCGTGCCGGAGAGTTACTGCTGCGCACCACAGCAACTTGTGCTACAGTATATCTACGACACGGTAGTTCGTGCTACTGCTACTACTGCTCCTACTCCTACTCCTACTCCTGCTACTCCTACTTCTACTCCTGCTACTACTACTACTACTACTACTACTACTACTACTACTACTAATACTACTGCTACTACTACTACTACTACTACTACTACTACTACTACTACTACTACTACTACTACTACTGCAGTACTACAATCGAGTTAACAGAAAAGCACAACGAGGGCGGGTACGGCGGCGCCATCTCTCACCGACATCCACCCCCGTCTTGGGGGCGCCTCCGCCTTCCTGAACTCCCGCCCACTCCAGCGACCTCCCCACCATGAACCGCTGGGCCGCTCTGACAGAGTTGAAAACGTCGAGCACACCGATAGTATGAAAACAAGATGCGAATGAAAGCAAAAACAACGGCGGCACAACAAAACAACAGCAACAAAACCACCAACACCACCTACAGCAACATGACGACAACAACACCAACACCAATGCCAATGACGACAGCCACAATAACAGCAATACCACCAACACCAACCACGCCAGCACCAACATCAACACCACCACCACCACCAACAATAACAACAATAACAACAGCAGCAGCAGCAGCAACAACAACAACAACAACACCACCACCACCAAACTAAGCCTAGCCATCGTCATCGGTGCTCTTGCGTTTAATCCCTTGGATGTAGTAGCCGTGGTGCATGCGCTTCCCCCACACCGACGACAAGCAAAACGATTTTGTTTTTTACACAAACAGTACAAAAACATTATTATAAGCTTACCGATGGTCGTCCATGCTCTTCGGTTTATTTCCCTGCACGTAGTAGCCGTGGTGCATGTGCTCCCCCCACATATCTTCCCAGATGTCTGTCGATTTGTCGTAGAAGTTGGCGATGCCCTCCTTAAGCTCGGCATCGCTGCAAAAATAGAGACAACACAAGAAAAAAGAGAAAAAAAAAAACGGACACAATAGTTCACACCTCGGACAGATCATCGATTACCACTTGATGATCTAGATATTTCAGGGCAGATATATCCCTCATCTGTATGATCTGTATATCTAAATGATTTGTGTGATCTACAGTAGCTCAGGTTGCCGGGTGGGAGCTGCACAGTCTGCATAATATAGCACAAATTTCCTGGGTTGGATCTGTGCTGAAGAGATCCTACACAAGATCACACGACGGCAGGCTAGGATTTCTAGATTATTTACAGTAGATAGATAGATAGATAGATAGATAGATCGTCATCTGCCCGACGCGTGCAAAGTTAAAGGAAAAAACATCAGCTGCGAGATAGAGCATTTCGTCGAAGCTCATTATTTTTCAAGTTGTGTGTGGTACCTCGATCGCGCGTACTACAGTACCAGAGCACGTACGGGGGTTGTGCATGACCCTCATGCAATAATAGGAGGGATAATGAGTGCTTATACCCCGAATTGTGAGAGGGATTAAATACTTTCCTGGTACCAGGCAAATAATATACTTCGTACTGTAGTTCGTAGTATATTGACCTCAATACAGCTAACATGATATTCGTGAAACAAAGAACAAAACTTTTGGAGAAGAATAAGAGTTTCAGGGCATAGGAGAAACCCGAAGAAGAGTAGACACGAGCCCAAAAGAGGAGAGGATTGATATAAATTGGTGGACTCTTTATTTTATCTCGTATCATTTCTAACGTTCATGGCGGTTGCCTACCATCGGTTGATGCCTTTTCAGTGAAGAATCGATTTTTTTTGTGACTTTTGTGTCAAAGCGGTCTCGGCCATATCTTACATCAAAGAACAGGCGCTGCATGTTGTAGCTCTTGTCGATTCCGTAAATAGAAAGCGAGCAAAGCCACACGGACTTGTTTGATGGCGATCGGCATGACTACCAACAATCCTTTCGGGCACACCTCTCTCTTCCGTGCAGTAGGTACGATATACAGCGTCGTCACATGGACAGATACACGTCTATTTTACTGTTGATTTGCGATGAAATCATACGAAACGCTCAGTATAACACAGCCACCGAGCCATTCAGCCTACGTGCCCCTGGTGCTTCTGCTGTTGCTGTTGCTGTTTGTTGCTGCTGCTGCTGCTGCTGCTGCTGCTGTGTTTACTCTCTGCCTGGCCCGTTGCGTAATATCTCAAATAACGGACAGTCCCGTTTGCCACGCGCATGAAAAAACATATGCCTCGCTTGCAGAACGGGGATATATATCGTGAGGTCAAACCCATCTTCAGACTTCCATGCGCGAGCTACGAAAGAGCGATGAACGCCGGGAGGCATGCTACTATATCTGCTTCTGTGGTTTCGGCTTCAACTTGTACTGCGGCTGCTGTTACTTGGTACTGCTGCTGTTTTCGCTGCTGTGCTGCTGTGCTAATACGGTTACTGCGCTGTTGCTGCTTCCGCTGCTATCTGCTGCTGCTGGATGAAAGTGTTCTGTAATATTTCGTTCTGGAATATTTTGTCTCACCATCATACTCGTCATACTAGATATTCCATATAGACAGACGAAGAACACCAATCCCCTCCAACCTCAACGAAAGCGTGAGGAGCGCCGCCAAGCAATCGGGTTCGCGGAGAGTGTGCTTGGGAGAGTGAGGACAAGCCGCTTTACCAGCGACGTAGTGAGCAGTGCGTTCGAGCCCAAAATCATGTGCAAGGTACCTGGTATCTTGTTGTGTTGTTCTTATATTTTCGTTTTGCTGGGCGATATCATATGATACAGTATGATATACCGGTATCCACCATTCATCAAGATCCGATTGGCTTTTTTTGTTGGGTATCCTTACTCTTTTCCAAAAGTTTTGTTCTTCGTTTCACGAATATCATGTTAGCTGTGGTAAAGGCGGCGGCAGTGACGGTTACGACGGTTTCGACGGTTACAACACGCTACCGACCAGTTATACTACGCGACGAATCACGGCACGCAACTGCTGTAACTGTAAAACCTAGCGAAGCCAACGAATGCCAACTAATAACTAGTCGGAGACATATTACAGCCAGCCAGCTCTCACAGCCCTAAGAACCAGGACACCGTATCACACGTGTGATAAGCCAACACACCCCCTAGGGCGAATTTTACAGCTGATTTTCTCTGCGATATGGGGAAGGTGCAAACGACGTCTGTTACGATACTATTAGAGGTGCACCATGATACAGAGTTTTCTGAAGGTAAGTTCCTCACTTGAAGATCTCTATACTAATACTAAGTAATACTGAGTCACAACAGATATTGGAGGAAAATAACAGTGCCATATACCCTATAGGAGCAACCCCAAGGCCTAATTGCAACACAAGAATGAAAACATATAATATGGCAAAACACAAAAAAATGGAATTCCGAAGATTTTGGGTTATAACCCTTTTAGGACTGGAGTCCCGTTTTGGGGACAAACCACTCTAATTCTAAGTCATTTGTCCCCAAAACGGGACTCCAGTCCTAGAAGGGTTAAGGAGCCCCATCATGCAGAAAAAAAACAAACAGCCAAAAAACGGTATACCTCCTCTATCGTAGCACGTGCCAAACGCCGAACCAGCGATGTGTCCATGGAAATTTCTAGAGCCGCCATTTTCGGGCGCGTGTACCGCCTCTAACTTTGGAGAACCTCGCCTCAGAAATTGGTCCCAGGGAGTGCTGTTATCTGATTTTCTTATTGTCTTGGTTATAGTATACGGCATCAAGGTCAAAAGAGGCCTCGAGGCCGCCAGTGCACCGGTCTCCTACTAAAAACACCCTTGCTGCGGAGTGCTCGCTGATTGGTCGGCGGCAGTCACACCTTCGCTCCGCCCCTCGTTTATCGCCGCGAACACGCCTCCATGCTTTCTTCGTCGCGTTGCGCAGTCCCATGGCCACGGTGGGCCTTGCTCCGGCCCCCGTTAAGGAGGCGGCCCCATCGCAAGCTCCTCCTTGGCCCACGCGCAACGAGCAGTGCCTCGCCTGCAAGGACGCCACGGCAGGAAACGCGAGGCAAGAGTGGCACGTTGAAACGGCACGACGAACCGGTCCGATGAAACGGTTCGATGAAACGGTTCGATGAAATGGCACAAAATAACGGTTCAATGAAACGGTACGAAAAACACGGCACGATAAAACGGTACGCTGAGATGAAACGGTATATACCATGAAACGGTACCATGAAACGGCATGCCTAGACCTCGACTTTGAGGTGTCGCAGTGGTCGAAATTTGGGTACAGGTACAAAAAACGAGACAAAAAACAACTCCCAACTGAACGGTTACACAACTCCCATCAACATCCAGCACACCAGCACACTCCAGTGTCCGTGCTGATGCTCCATCCTGTCACAGAGATACCAGCTCTGTGGTCACAAACCACGACACAGAGAAAACACCAACATACACCTCACGTCAAACGTACCGGATACGAAAAGCAGGGCGTACAACAAACCAACATAATTGCACAGGTAACAAAGGTGCTACGACCTGGTGTGTATTCTAGACCTATGCACACTATCCATCGGCCTCTGAGAGGGTTCCATTTTCTCCTATTTTCCTTCAACTGCTATATAGTGCTTACGAGCTCGGAAAAAGCCTCCATTCTGTCGTCGTCCTCAGGGAATAGTTTTCCTTTAGATATTGCATTGCAGCAGCAGTACTCGTACGAGTGGTTCCGCACTTCCAATTTCCGGCAGGGTTTACGAGCTAGGGAACGCCTCCTTTACTTCGTTGTCCGTCTTTTGGAACCGTCTCCTTCAAACTGTAAGTGGTGCTTAGAGGTGGGCACCGGTAAAAAAAAAACCGGTTTAAACCGTTTTTTGGAAACCCACCCCGCTGGCGCCGGTCAGAAAATATGTTTTCCCCTGTGCCCGCTGTACCCCCCCGCGGCTCCCGCCGGCGCCGGTCAGAAAATAATTTCCCCCGCGCCCGCTCCGCCCTTTACCCCCACGGCTTGTCGGTGCCGCCCAGAATGCTATTTCCCGCGCGCCCGCCCAGCCTCGTGCCCCAAAATTCGAAATTTAGGCACACGGCGTTGGAGAAAGCTTCCTCCGCCCGCCATGTATTAGGGTACTACTACCCTGGGGAGGTTCGGTACTGAGCTACAATGCGGTATGGGGCTAGCCCGACTACCGTAAGCAGGTTAAGACGAGACGCACTCAGTTACTCACAGATTTGATGTTCGATGTCTTATTTTATTATCACGCTGGTCCTGTGCTGAGAGACTTCTGAGCACAGGGGGGTGGGAAGTTATTATTTGCTCGATGCGTGTTTCATCAGAAACACGCCACCTCAACAATAGAGGGTAAACGGGGATACCATGAATACCATGACACAAGCCCACCCTGAAGGGCAGTATATGCAGATGCATAGAAATCAGGAGGGTACAAAATCCATCCAGAAAATTCTGAGAAATGGATCGAAGATACTGTGCTTCACAACCCCCTCCCACACCTCTATAACTTGTAAGGCGAAAGCCTGGTAAATCCGAAGGGAAAAAAAATAATCTGCGACTTTACAGAAGGATACTCGAGGGAACGAAAGATACGCCGGCACGCAGTGTTGGCAAGAAAAAGGTTCCACAGAGTAATATACTGCAAAACTAGACGGCACGAATTTAGGTGTCGTAATGAGTGCTACCACGTATGACTCCCGGCCTATGATATAGGAGGGGGGAACAAAAATACGAGATATGCATGCAGAATGCCAAAAGGGGAAACAAAGGCAAGAACAGAAAACAGGGCACGGTAGTCCACAGACCCAAGGATGATACGCGGTGAGCGATCTTAAAACGAAGCGGTCTGGTGGAGCGGTGCAAAGTGAACGGCCCAAGTGGGAAAAGAGGAAGGCGCTCGATAGTCGAGGTAGCCATGCGGTTTGTGGGAACGACTTGCAGCACACTCAAGAAGAGCAGCGCGGAAATCCCAAAAACCAAATCCGAAAAAACAAAAGTGAAGGCGCTCGATAGTCGAGGTGGCCATGCGGTTTGTGGGAACGACTTGCAGCACACTCAAGAAGAGCAGCGCGGAAATCCCAAAAACCAAATCCGAAAAAACAAAAGTGAAGGCGCTCGATAGTCGAGGTGGCCATGCGGTTTGTGGGAACGACTTGCAGCACACTCAAGAAGAGCAGCGCGGAAATCCCAAAAACCAAATCCGAAAAAACAAAAGTGAAGGCGCTCGATAGTCGAGGTCGCCATGCGGTTTGTGGGAACGACTTGCAGCACACTCAAGAAGAGCAGCGCGGAAATCCCAAAAACCAAATCCGAAAAAATGCAAAAATGGTGTTTCACGCTCAAGCTGAAAGAGGGGGAGCGAAAGAGACACATTGGGGACGAAAACAAATACGTGAGAATCGCTCATACGGTACCGCGCGGGAAAATTCGGGGGCGTACGATGGCACGTATTCGGTTGCAAAAATGACGGCGCAGGGAAGGAAAGAAAGAAAAATTAAAGGGAAACAGAAGAACGGCACTCCCAAAACGCTCGAGGGGAGGCAGAAACATAGTTTCAGTGGCAACCAGAAAAATTGGACATGCTATTGGTTCCGTAAAAAAAAATGAGACCTATCATGACAAAAGGCAGCTACGTGGTGCCTAAACCTATAAGCAAGGGAGGCAGCGAAGCAAATGAACGGTCAAAAACACCTTACTGGGCCGAACGAAAGTGGTCACAGCGGTCGCACGCGGAAAAGGTGAGTACACAGACAGACGGTTAAGCAGAAGACGCGGCAACTGAAACAAACACAGGAGCGAGCGTCTGGGATGCATAAACCGTTATAAGTGACGCGCCCGGTATCGACAGACAGAACGAAAATGTCAACCGGGGGCGTCGGAGAAGCTAAACAAAAAAAACAAATTTTTCCGAGATGGCAAAGTGGTCGATGGGCTCGCCGAATAGGCGGGACAAAGAGGGGGGACACCAAGGCAAACGAAAGAAGGAAATATTGCGGCTGACGCATCACCCATGTTGGATACAAGAGCGAGCGACGTGCGGTACAAATAGTCCGATCTCAACAAACGTTTCAGGTCTCAGGCATGAGAAAAAAAAATCATGCGAGAGATGACATAAAGAAATTGTCGAGACGGAGTACCGATATTTCACGGACAACAAAACCCAGACTATCTACGAAACGGTATTCTTGCAGACATCTATTGAGTTAGGGGGGGCAAAAACAAAAATAAGAACTCTGAATCCACTACCACCATTACAGCAAAATTAGTTGGTCGCGGCGGGGTCGGCAAGTCCGACGCCGCGGGACTCATCTACGTTACGCAAGATTCCATGCTGAAGGGCTCTACCTTGACGAGTTTGAAGGCACCACGAACTACGCTCCGCTCCGATGGCTGTAGAGTAATTAGAAGAAGAGAGCTTGAGCTTGACAGGCCCGGGGTCGTCCAAGAAGCGGACGATGTAGATGGCGGTTGATGTGGTGTGCGCGGAGATTTTGCCGAGCCACCAATGATGATCGCGGGCCTTGTACCAGAAGTGGGCGCCGACGGGAAGAATAGAGCCGCTGAAGCTTTTTATCCATTCTTGGCGCGTGACGAGGAGGTAGCCGGGAGACAAGAATCGGGCGCCCTGATCTCGTGAGAGTTCTCGCTGGGCAGCACCGACGCGCATGCGACGGTACAACCGATTTGCCTGTTGAAGTTGAAGTGGTGTGCCCGCCCAGTAACGGAGAACATGTTGTCGAAAGTGTTGGAGGTCCATCTCCCGCTCCCATGATGGGTGGAGGAGACCTTTCCAGTGGGTTTCGTAGAGGACGGCGACGACGCCGCCCCGACCGCGAACCGACCGGTGGCTGGTGATTTTGTCGACCTCCAGACGTTCGATGGGCACAGTGACATCGTCCTCGGTTACGTGGTAAGGGGGGGACTTGGAAGTGTAGTTGTTGAGAACGTATGGTGTGAGGCCAGCTGGGAGAAATCGGGGGAGATCTGAGCTGTCGTGGGGGTTTGCGCAAGGCTTGCAGCGAACCACTGATACGCGGCAGGGTGCGTCCGCACCCGGCATGTCGTTTGGGAGATCGAGGTAGAGAAGCTTGGCGGTCAGAGGGCGACCGTCAGGCGTAGCTTCTGCCGGGGAGGGACCGACGGCTAAGATCTTGAACGGTCCTGTCCAATTGAGCGAGAGTTTCGCTTTGAGGACCTTGGCGTCGGTGCCTGCTTGGGCTCCTTGCCGGATGGTAGAGGCGGTGTTGTAGATCCACACCCAACCACCGACGGCGTAGATAGGGAGTTGTTTGAGCCCGTCGGAAAGCGCAGAATTGCGGCGTTCGACGCGGGCCACATTCAGGGCGTGTTGTTCGCGAACGAGGGCGAACGAGCGCCGTTGGCGGTCGGTGGCCAGGTCGACATAGTCGAGTTGGTCCCGAGCCAGGCTTTGGTGTCCACGAGCGTACGGGTGCTCGAAGACGGTGAGGGGTAGGCGAGGGAGGCGGTTCATGTGCACCTCGTTCGGGGCTAGCCCTGTGGCGGCACTGACGGAATTGTTATAAGCAAATTCCACGTGCGGCAGATGGGCATCCCAATCATTTTGTTGCTCATTGACGACCATGGCGAGCATCTGAGCCATGGTATGATTCACGCGCTCGACGCCGCCGTTGCCGTTTGGATGATAGGAGCTTGTCGCAGTTTTGCGAATGCCTTGCAGTTTGTAGATAGCGTGCGAGAGCTTGGAGCAAAACTGGAGGCCGTTGTCAGAGTGGAGACTAACGGGGCATCCCCATAAAGGGATGTACTTGTTGACGAGAATGTCCGCGGTGCCCTCGGCGGTAAATTCGGCTGCCGCGACGGCGTACATGTCTGCGCGCCGGCTGAAGCGGTCGGTAAAAAGGAGAATGTAGGAGTTTCCTTTGGCCGTGACCGGGAGGGGGCCGAAATAGTCGACGCTAATCGCAATGCCAGGTCCCGACGGCAAGGGGAGCGACATGATGGGCCATCGAACTGTTTGTCTGGACGACTTGCGAGCTTGACACTGAAGACAGTGCCGAAGCCACCATCGTGTGCTCACGTTCATGCCGATCCACCAGTAAAAGCGCTCGAGCATGGAAAGTGTACGGGAAACTCCAAGGTGGCAGGACGCTTTGGCGTGGCAGGCTTGCATAATCCACGGCCGCATGAGAAGCGGTACGTAAATTCGCGTCGGCTCGTCGTTGAGTAGGCGAGCGGCGCGCCCGGAGGGCGCGCTGGAACCGGTTGCCGGGGCAGGAGTTGGTTTCCGTACCAACAGAAGGGTCCCATCGTCGTCCGTGTGGAGGCGTCCTTTGTCAGCTAAAGTGCGTATTTCCGACAGAGAGGGCCGTTTGGGGGACGGGAGGTGAAGGAGAAAGTCGTCGGGAAGCACGGAAGGGCTCCCGAGGAGGATATACCGAATGGCTGCATCACAGGCAGGTTCAGAGCGTTGCTCTCGCGCCCAATCCGAGTGGGAGAACTGTTCAACAGAGTCCCGAAATTCCAGCTCCGCCGGGGATGGTACCTCGGGGAGGGGAGTTGGGGGGGCGGGGTTCGAGTTCTGCACGCCTAGTGGCTGTGGGGAAGGCTGTACGGTGGTGGTCGGCGGGGCGGTCACCACGGGAGCCGGATGAGGGGGGGGAGCGGGCCTCCCGATAGGGGAGGGGGGCGCTTGTGGCCTACGGGGGCGTCGCGCGGTAGCTGCTGGTTTTGCAGCTGGTGGCAACACGGGGGCCGGGGGGTCGAAACCGTAGTTGACTGGAGGCTTAGGAGATCCAGTGGCGGCGGCTTGGCGCCGGCGCGTTCTCGTCGAGATGAGTTCCGACGGAACGAGGGAAGGCGGGCGAGCCTGAGGAGTTGAAGGGAGCTGAGGTGGAGCCAGGGGCACTACCGGGCTAAGAGTCCGGGTGGCCTTTGCTCTTCGCGAGGCTGCCTGAAGCTGAGAAGGGGATGCCTGAGAACCGAGGTCCCCGGCGTCGCCGAAAAAAATTGGCGGAGGGTTGGGGGTCGAGGGTGGGACAATGTCATCACCCACGCCAACCGAATCGCTTTGAGAAGCGAGGGCGGAGGAAGTTATCGTCGACTCCGTAGTGCCTAAAGTTGGGGCATGAGGCTGAGCGGGCGCTGGGGAAACTATGTTCTGACCGACGCCGGCGAGAGCCGTGGGGGGTACAGCGGGCACGACAAACACCGAATTAAAGAGGTTGTTGGTCGTGTGAGTGCTGGAAGAGAGGGTCCGACAGGGACCTCGTGGGAAGACGGTGGTAAGTGCACGGGCGACGAATTCTCCATTGGGAGCATCGAGGTCGTCAATCCTCATTCGTGGCCCGTGTTCGCGAAAATCGCGAAAATCGGTGCTGGAGAGTGGGAGCCCACCCAAACCGATGCTTTGGCTGGAGGGCGCGAGCCCACCCAAGCCTAGACTCAAGGTCGGGGGGCCGTTAAGGGACAGGTCTCCAGAGCTTATGAGAAAGATGCGTTCCTCGTCGGACGGTGTCAGGCGGCTACGCCCGCTTCGGTCATCTTCGGACGCAGGTAGCGGCAAGCGAGACAGGAAGTCTGCGTTACCGTTGGCGGTGCCTTTGCGGTACTCTAGAGTATAGCGGTACGCCGTGAGGAATTCGAACCATCGCTGGACGCGGGGGTTGTGTTCCGCGACTTTGGCGAGGCTTTCGAGCGCCTTGTGGTCTGAAAAAATGCGGAAAGTAGTACCCCACAAATAACCACGTAGGCGCTTGATGCTCCAGACGATACTACCAGCCTCGAGATCGAGCGGGGTCCAGTGTCGCTCGGACTCGAGGGTAGCGCGGCTGATGAAGACAATGGGGCGAATGGAATCGTCTTCTTGTTTCTGTTCGAGTGTGGCTCCAAAACCGTCGACGCTTGCATCGCAGTAGAGGAGGAAGGGGCGGGAGTTGTCGGCGACCGCTTTCCAGTCGGGGTAGACCAAAACCGGGGGTGCCGAGAGTTCTTCGAGAAGTTTCCGCACGATGGTTTCCATGTCAGATGTGAAAACGAATTTTACCCCTTGCTTCAAGAGAGAGGTGATGGGTCGAATTCTTTTTGCCATCTCTGGCAGAAATTTTCTGTAGTAGGACAGACCACCGAGGAGGGACCGTAGCTGTTTGAGGTCCTTGGGCATCGGCATGCTCATGAGGGCGGCGACTTTGGAGGCGTTCGGCCGAATGCCCGCGGGCGAGATCGTGTGGCCGAGGAAATCTGCGTCGGTGGCACCGATCTTCGCTTTCGAAGGTGAGAGCTTGAGATTGTGCTTTCTCAGTCGCTTGAAAA
Organism: Saccharina japonica; assembly: GCA_008828725.1. NCBI lineage: Eukaryota > Phaeophyceae > Laminariales > Laminariaceae > Saccharina > Saccharina japonica. The sequence goes on along the minus strand of MEHQ01004355.1, from coordinate 405,463 downwards.
GCTCCATGATGTTAAGGACATGGGCAGCTGGGTCTGGGTCGAAAACGATTACGTCATCGAGGTAGGCGGCCACGTTGGCTAGGCCTTTGATGACCTCGTTGATGACCTTGACGAACCACCCAGGTGCTGCGCTGCTCCCTTGTGGCATGACGAGCCACTCGAAAAGCCGTGTGGGCGTGCAGAACGCCGTGAGGGGGATCGTGTCTTTGTGGATCGTGATCTGATGGAACGAAGAGACCAGGTCAAAGAGCGAGAATATTCGGCCGCTGCCCAATTTGTCCAAGACTTCGCCGACGCGGGGGGTGGGGAGCTGACCAAGGATGGTGATATTATTCAGCTTCTTATAGTTGATCGTGAGTCGAATCCCGCCCGATTTCTTGGGTATGATGACCACGGGGCTCGCATAAGGCGAAGTAGAATGTTGGATGAGGCCCGCCGCAAGATATCCATCCAAAATAGCGTCCATTTGTTCGGCCACTATAGGATTAACGCGGTAGGGGCGAGAGGTCACCGGAGGAGTGCCAGGGGGGACCGTGATTTCGAACGGCAGGAGGGAGCACGAGCCGAAGTCGGTAGATGACGTGGAAAAGACATCTGCAAACTCGATAAGGGCGTCTCCCAGCTGGGTTATGACGTTAGGGTCCCAGCCTGGGCCGTGGAAATCGAACGAGATTTCTCGGAGGTGTGCTGGTAGTTTGTGCCATACCTGGAGAAAACTGACTCGTTGTTCGGCGGTTAAACGCTCTGGTAAAGAGGGAGGGGGCTCGAGGTCGGCCGTTGTAGGCTAAGGTAGTTCGGGCCCGCCTCGAGGAGGGTTTTTGCGCAAATGATGGACGAAGGGGTCAGCACAGGTCGGCGGGGTAAAAATACCGGCCGAAGGGGGCGTGACAGGACCCGGGACGGCCATGTAAGGTCCGTCGGGGGTGATGGGTCGCAGGGTCGAGGCACTGTCATCATGGTGTAAAACTGATGCGACAGGCACGCGAAGAAGCGGGCAGGGGGAGGTACCGAGCAGATCGCCAGGTTCGAGCTCCATTGTTCCGGCTAGCGGGATGTGTTGAAGGCCGTTTTCAACGAGGTGTTCGTCAACGGAAAAATCGGGGGAACCAGGTAGCATCTCCACAAGGTAGCTGCCGGCTAGAGCTGGCGCTCCATTGTTGCGAACCAGGGAGACTTGGACGAGCTGGTGATCGCGTGAGAGCGATATGCCGTCGTCACCGGCGTAAAGGAGGTGGCAACCGCCGGCTGGGGCCGAGAAATCGGAGACCAAAGCGACGGCGCCGGTTGAGGTTTGGTGAGATTAGGTGAGCTCACCGAAAACGCGATTATCGCGTGGGCGCAGGGGCAAGGTGCGGTAAGAGCGCTCGCCGAACCGCATCCAGCTGTCGCGGCCAAGGAGGACGTCGTGCTGCATGGCCTCGGGGGGGATTATATAAGCCCAGACCGCGAGCGATGCGGTAGGTTCGTCCTCATGCCGGAACTGGACGCTCAGGCGAACAGTGGCGGAAGTTTGCAGGGGGGGGGACTTTCCGAAACCGCCCCACGATCGTGGGGGGGTTTGTGTCTCGCATATGGTTGAGGCTGCACCGGAACGCATCATGTGCTCCCAGGCGGTACGAGTGAGGAACGTCTGGGGGGAGCCTGTGCCCAAGAGGGCGACGCATCCGAATTTTGTGGAAGCGTGGCCGCTGTGGACCTTGATTTTTGTAATGAAAGTGGAGTGATCCATGGTGACCAAACCAGGAACCAAGCAAGGTTCCTGCTCCGCGAGAGTTTGAATGACCGGAGCAGTGTCTCCTACTGTGGGTGTGACAGAGAACACGTCGCTACCGTGGTCCGATGGCACATTCAGCTCAGGGGTTGAATAGCCAGAGGGAGCGGTGGTCATGTCGCAGGCCGGAAGACGCTGCTGGGAGGTGGGGTTCACCTCAAAAATGAAGTCCTGACCTTGCGGGGGCGAGATGCCGCGCGAGGGGGGGGTAGAGTGACGGCGAACCGGCGGTGGCGCGCGGTCACGTAGGTGCTGGCGCACAAGCTGCAGGGCTTTTCCTAACAGGTTGAGGCCGCGCCATGTGGAGGGGCGTAGGGCGTTGATGGCGTGACGGGTGGGCCTCCCAAGGTCCGGCTGGGAGTGGCGGACGAAGTCGCCGAGGACTATATCCATAAAAGTTGCGTCGACTACCTGCGGCTCGTAGTTGGTCGACGGGGGGAAGACGACGTCGCGAAACGTCCTCGGGGAGGGGCGGAGTGAGGGAGAAGGCGCTGTCCGGTCGGGCGATGGTGTGCGGGATAGGCCGCGGGTCTTGCCCGACCTGCGTCGGCTGGCTTGTAGGCTCCGAGCTGATTTTTTCGGCGTCGGCCACGGCCCGGTGAGTGGACTCCGTGTCCCAAACCGCCTTTGCCAGGTGCTTGGCTGCCTCCTTGAGTTGTTGCTGCAGCTTGCGCTGCTTCTCCTCGATGGCAACCAGCTTCTCCTTGTTGCGAAGGTGTCGATCCGTTGCGGTCTTGAGGGCCTCGGATGTGGCCTCATCCTTCAGTTGTGCTTGTTTGAAGGCAGCTTCCTCGTCCAACGAGTGGACTCTTTGGACGGTGAGGGGGTCCACGCCTTCCCTGCCCTCAATCCCAGACGTCTACTTGACGGCCATCTCCCCCGCCCAATGGGCGGAAATGTCCACGGCCCTCCGGGCGGGCATGGTGGCAACAGCCCCCCTCACCGTCCAAAGAGTCCACTCGTTGGACGAGGAAGCTGCCTTCAAACAAGCACAACTGAAGGATGAGGCCACATCCGAGGCCCTCAAGACCGCAACGGATCGACACCTTCGCAACAAGGAGAAGCTGGTTGCCATCGAGGAGAAGCAGCGCAAGCTGCAGCAACAACTCAAGGAGGCAGCCAAGCACCTGGCAAAGGCGGTTTCGGACACGGAGTCCACTCACCGGGCCGTGGCCGACGACGAAAAAATCAGCTCGGAGCCTACAAGCCAGCCGACGCAGGTCGGGCAAGACCCGCGGCCTATCCCGCACACCATCGCCGGACCGGACAGCGCCTTCTCCCTCACTCCGCCCCTCCCCGAGGACGTTTCGCGACGTCGTCTTCCCCCCGTCGACCAACTACGAGCCGCGGGTAGTCGACGCAACTTTTATGGATATAGTCCTCGGCGACTTCGTCCGCCACTCCCAGCCGGACCTTGGGAGGCCCACCCGTCACGCCATCAACGCCGCTGCCCAAGCTCTCATGGATACTTACTTTTATGGATTTCCAGGGCGCCACCCTCCGCTTGGTCTTCAGGCACGAGTAGCCGGTTTTTGAAAAAAAAAACGCGTTTTTTTCGCCGGTTTAAACCGGTTAACCGAAAACCGGATAAAACCGGGAAAACCGGATAAAACCGGATAAAAACCGGATAAAAACCGGATAAAACCGGTAGCACTGGACACATTTCTCACTGATTCTCTACCGAACAAAACCATCACCTATACAATAGGACACAGACAGCATTAAGTAGTATACAAAACTTGCACGTACGACATCTATCTGTATAATCTATTTTCACTTTTTTTGGACTCTTTGAAAACAAAAAATGATTTTAGTCTGGAAACGAAATATCTTGAAATTAGTGTGTTTTCCGAAAACCGGTTAAAACCGGCTGAAAAAACCCGGTTTTATCCGGTGTTTTGTTTTGATAATAACGCCTCGTTATCCGGTTTTCGGTTTTTTGTTTTCACCTCCCGGTGCCCACCTCTAGTGGTGCTACAGCAGTACTGCTGCTGTACGCGCTGCTGGAGCCTGAAACCAAAAGTGCAGCGGGTTCGCTGTACTACTGCTGTGTATCTTTGGAATTACTTCCTTCAGAAATTGCATTCCTACGGAAGTTTTCAATGGGGTGTACTGCTGTAGACGAAAGACTCGATGGAGGCAACCCCAAAACGATAGCCCCGAGGCCGGGCAGGATGCGGCAAGTATTGATACAGTCGATTAATCCCGGGGCGGCGGGGGGGGGCGGGTCGGGGGGCAGCCCCGACCCGCACCCCGCCCCCGTGTGCGTGTCAAGGATGGCCTCTCAGACTCCGCGGATTATTGATTGAATGGAATCGCCAGGAAGCGGAGTGGGTTAACAAACTCGAGAATATTGGAAGAAGTGTCACTGGGACCCGCGTGCACTATGGTACAACGAGGCGCCGGATGCTTCCGGCTAGTGGGCCACGCGGGCATACACCTAGAAGGCCACACGCGCCTTCCGTCACTGGTCGGTGAAAGCTTTTGGGGCAGGGTACTCGTATGAGGTACAGCAGTATGATGCATCGGGCGGGCTCAATTCCGCCTGAGTAATAGTATTAGATCATTCCAAAGTTAGGCCGCATGTGAAACCACCATAAAAATGAAAATCGATCAGAGTGGCGTACGAGTACGTGACTATCAATCAACACATCAACACCGATCAGCACATCTGGGCTACGAGTGTACCCGAGGTATATTATGAAGCAAGCGTAGTGGCTTAGGCACGACTGAGTAGCATATCGACCTCGCATCCACCGTCCGTACGACACTGCTGTTGTACATATTTTACGAGTATCGCATCCATCCGGATTTTTTTTTTTTTTTTTTTTTTTTTTGTCCATCCCATTTATTATCTTCGCACTTCCGTCTTTTTCCCTCCCTAGTCGTAACTCAGATCCGGGGTCACAAAGTAGGCTCCTCTCCCTCCTCCCCCACTACGGTTCTTGCTTTGCATTTTTATCGCGAGAAGATTTCAGCACTTTCTTCCCTCGTCAACTCTCGTCGAATTTTGCTTACCCACGCTATAATATGCGCTCTCGACAGTCGGTGTCATTTGAGAATAAAAACCTCCATGGGGAGAATCGAACCCTCGACATCCGGCCCAAAAGGCTTCGTGGCTACCAGTTAGACCACCGGGGCGACCGGCTATGGACCCGACATATGGAGTTCCGTGGCGCTCAACACATAAAGCTCTGCGCAGGGTGCAGGGTACTTTAGTTATTCGTCTGCGCAACCTACTTAATCATGGGAAGTTGCTGAATGAACCTCTTGGCAGTACCAGCTGTCACACTTGCGGCCTCCATTTGGCTCGTACATCCTTGACCCTTGACCAATACGGGCATGCGCGGAGTCGCAAGCGGGCGTCAGCCCGCAGCGGCGACGCCCGCTTGTTTCCGATACAGGAAATACCAGGTCTATGGGCTACACACAAACAACTGTAGATAGACAGCAGTACTATGGTTGTATACACATAGAGCAGTATACAAACGAGGTGAACATTGAACATGTATCCAACCGTGTGACATGCTTGTTCAAACATCAGACCAACAAGATCTTTACCCTATGATCTATGATATGCATAGAATATGAGACGATCATGCTGGTGCTGCATCATGTGGGTGGGGATGGGGATGCCTTGTACGTACGTAGACTTTGAAATTCTGTCGAATTGTTTACATTTTAGTATCAAAACGCGGGCAGCCCTCGTGTCAAACAAAACCAATAATCAAGTGCATCGCAGCAGCTGCAGCAGCAGCAGTAGACTACGAGCTTGCCGAACACGCGACGCAAAACAGCGCAGGATCACCGGTACAACAGTAGAGACGCAAGGCCTGCCAAGCTGAAGGGGTACACCCATGCTAGTGGACCACTCAATCAACGAGGGGCAGAGAGAGCGAGAGATTCGAGTAGGCCGAAATACAACGTCTATCTGCTTGCTTCTTCCTCCCCAAGAGCAAAAAAACACTTTTCATATTTTCAAACAGAGCTAAGCCCAGGCGGTGCCAGACGCACCTTGCTGCTGATGGACGGCAGGCCGGCCCTGGGCACAAAGGCATCGCAAGGCGTGAAGGCGTAGGCTCCTGCAAATAGCGCGTGTACCACGGTAGCCTTCATGCCGCCAAACGTCCTGCTGCTGCTGTGGTACGTGTGTGAGCTTTGTTCGGTCAGGTGTTCCACAAGTATGAAGGCGGTGGCTTGGTGGGAGAGGAACGCTCACAAACAGCAGCCAAAATCCAAAATCCAAAATGTGTGATGCCAGGCATGCAAACCAACTGGCACACCACGCACCACACATAAAAACTCTGAGCACGACAGTGCACTCGTACTACAAGCACACTGCCCCTGTGTGGTGTGTTTCGCTGTGGCTGGTGCGCGTACGACGATTGTTTTCTGTGGAGGGGTCACAACTACCGACTGCAAAGTGAATCTCCCTTCATTCTCTTGGAGACAGCTCCGTACTTTCCAAAGGACCAATCATCATGCAGATGATAACTGTAGATACTGCTGTACTACATCGACCAAAATAACGACGTGCGATCGTCGTGTGCAGCAGAATGGGTACCACTGTGTCTCACGCGTGCCGTACAGCTAGCTCCTTGCCTTGCGGTCTGGATACATCGCCTAACCTCCCTAGCAGTACGGGCTTCTTCGTGTGGCCGATGGTGTATGCGCAAATAATCAATACCCGTACCTGGTACATAATTTTCCAACGTTTTTTTCCTCTCTGATTCCCCAAAGGGGTCAACGTGGGGAACGTCCAGGGTCGACAGTCGACAACGTCCCGAGTACTCGAGACCGTGTGGGGCACGTTGTCAAGGTGTGGATCGCAATAACATCCGTGCAACGTCGGATTGTACTTGAGTAGACCTGCGCACATCGTTCCATTGCGCCGACCACTCCCCCCTCGTCTTTGCGCCCACAACAGCAGTGTCATGCCAAGATTGAGATTGAGACGATGATGGTTGTGCATTGGCAATCGATTTGAAACCGGGATGTATATACCAACAGCAGTACGACCTATCCTTCTCAACGTTTGCCCCATTTCATGACGTTGATCTCCATTGCTGTATGCACAGTGTTAGTCTAGCTATATACGGCATGTGTTTACCTTGTACTCTTAGGGGCCTTGTACCGGAGAGGGGGGGAGGGGGCGTTCACCCATGATGAGAGGACGTTGGCGCCACTTACTCCTCAATGCCCAGCATTCTTCTGCCCACCCCCACACGAATCTCAACGCGGGGGGTTGACTCGAAGCGAGTCCATTGGCCGCGCCCGAAGGCAGGCGGTAGCTCTTTCTCCCCCTTGACTCCTATATTGGACCTTGCCCAAGGCTCTCGCTGTCCGATACAGCTTAAGATGATATCGTCAGCATTGATCTCCGGGGCGAGCCCGTCTCCACGTAGCCACGTAGCATTGCTACAACAGTAATAGTATAATCTACAGTAATAGGAGCACACCAACTTTTGTTGCTCATATTATATACCGGTATACGTCTTGCACACTACTATACTGTCACCTAGATAGTCGTCTTGACGCCAGCAACATTTGTTCGTCGCTGCGATATACTGGTGCCTGGTATGTCATTGATGTCTAAATGATGTTTATGGTGCGCCCTTACAGTAGATAGCAATAGAGTACGTGGCGAGGGGTCGGCCCCGAAGATCAAGGCCGACGATATCAGGATCGAACCCCAAAATAAATGCATACCTCCTGGTACATATCCAAGGCTCCCCTTCGGGATTATGTTTGACTTGAAATCCCGGGGGTGTCGCAAGCTGAAAAGGGAGAGAACACAACAAGCGTTTTCGTTCCTCGTACTATTAATAGCTCGTACTCGTATACTACGTCGTCATCGGGAAAGAACGAAGGACACAAAAACAGTTATTATTATTGAAGGTTAAATTTTAAAAAAAGTAGCTACGTATATATTGTACAGCGTAAGTGACACCGATCAGGCCAAACGAGTTTATATAATTGCAGTAGTTATATATGTGTTGGTCATGTGCCTTACACACTAGCCGAGGTAACCACGTGGTGACTGCCATAGCTCGGCAGGAAGTTTCCTCTAACGAGCACTCGCGTCTTGATCCCCTGGAGAGTTGTTCGGTTCAGGCGGGCTTGCCGTCTCGGGCAGATGACCCAGGGCAGCGGCGTGCGCGACGTAACATTCACGCTTGACCAGCATGCCTAGCTGTTGGACTTTGCGGGGATTCGTGGTCTTCACCTCCGGTGGCCTATTCAATAGCGAACTACAAAATGCCGATTTCACGAGTTCATGACTCCATCGAGTGGGATTTCATCTTGTGCAACTTTTGGCCTACAGAAAGCGCCCCCTCGTCGCGTGTGCACGCACAATTCGACGCGAGTCGAAGAGGGAAGAAAAGGCTGCACTCTTCTCGAGGTGAAAAGGAAGGCACGCACCGCAGCGGGGAGGAAAAGGAGTGTCCGCTATTAATAGGTGTGACCCCGAATCTGAGTCACGAAAGGGAGGGAACTCGACGAGAAATAGGGCAAATGCAGTGCATGGGATGGGAAACAATAAAAACTACTCCACCCCCCCCCGTCCCCAATGCACTTGACCGTTTTGTTTTGCGTCGTGCGCCTCGAGCACGTCAACTCCCGCAGAGGCCTCGGGATGACTCCCTCCTTAATAACAAGGGCACCCCATTTTAGTTTGAGGGACGATGCCGCCGGTCATATCTCCCCTCTGGGCCCCCACTCAATGTGTCTCGGATCTTTTCCGCAGGTTATTTCCGTTCGAGTCGCGGTTGATGGTTCTCGATTCAGGAATAGCCCCGCCATCGCTCGGTCTCCCAAAAAGGTTCTGCGAGGTCCACTAGTCTAGAACCTCCGGTAGAATCCCGACTCTGCTCAAAATGGAAGCGGGCATTCCGCCTCGTTCCCACCGACTGCAACCCAAGTGCTTCTGCCTCCCTTAAGGCAACTAAAGATTTTTATGTTGTATTACATGGAAAAATCGTAGTGATCGCCCATATGTTGGGGTTGTCTCTAATAGAAGTAGCAACGGTGCTCCGTCTCGAAAGGGATGCCTGGTCAATGGTAAAATAACTGAGGCAATAAGCAACGAATGAGTACGCCCCCCCCCCCTCCCCCCCCGTCGAAGGACGGGTATGTGCCTTGCTGCTGGTGGGGCTCGACATCAGCCGATCACTCCAACACCCCTCCTAGAAAATCGCTTACAATACGACTCCGTCGCTCTCGGGGTGGTTCGAGGAATGCACACCTCGAGTAGATCATCGAGTTCCACTTGCTGATCTAGATCTTGCAAGGCAGATGTTTTCATGATCTGTAGGATCTAGCTCGTCATGTTGCCGGGTGGGAGCAGTAGAATCTACATGGTCTACTGCTGTAGCACATATTTCCTCGGTTGGACCTCTCACCACCGCATGTGAGAGGAACTCGATCTACAGTAGATGATCTATCTGTATATAGATAGATCATTTTTCTGTCTGAGGTACGTATGGAATACGCTCAAGCACGCTCACTTGGCCCCATCCATTGCCGTGCCTCCTGCACGTTGGCTGCTTCGAGGGATAGTAAGACAAAAAAAAAAAACACGGTCTGTGAACCATAGCAGGCACTCAAATGAAAGATAGAACCCAAGGTCGACAAAGCACCTCCTGCCGATTGAATGATACAGTAGGTTCGTCCCTTTCTTTGTTGATTGAATTGAATGGCAGGAGACATTGTTGTAAGGATTTTGTTTTGACGCGTGTCACGACGGGGATGGTACATCTTGGCCAACATATTTCTGCCTGACTATTAGTGACTATTAGTGCCTATTACATAGTAACTATTGATGGCTATTACTGCGAGTGCCTCGATTTAAGAGCGCCCAAGATAAGAGCATCAGGTATTCAAGAGCGGTCAAATCGGCATATATTGTCATGGTATCCCCGCTTCTTCCCGTCTATTGTTGTGGAGGCGTTACTATTTATTCCTCTGAAAAGAGGAATGCTATACTTGCCCTCCTGCTCAGAACTTCTGGAGAGGCAATGAACCACTACTAATACGAACCAAACACGCGTGAGTGGTCAGGAGTAACCAGAGTGAACCTGCACGGTAGCCCCGGGCTTGCCCCATACTGCCTAAACTGATATTGCTGACACGGCGGCCGTAAGGCCGCCTTTACTAAAAGCTATATATTGCCCACCACAGATAAGAGCAATGTGTAGTTAAGAGCGCTTGTTTTGGCTTAAGATTGTCACGGGGCGCTCTTAAATCGGGGTACCCACTGTAGTGACTTACGAACTATTAGTATACTCCTCAACTGAGAAACTATCCAATAAGGCACATACCTTGTAAGGCATGCCTCAATAAGGCACATACCTTGTAAGGCACGCCTTAATAAGGCACATACCTTGTAAGGCACGCCTTAATAAGGCACATACCTTGTAAGGCACGCCTTAATAAGGCATATACCTTGTAAGGCATGCCTTAATAAGGCGTATGCCCTACAAGGCATGCCTATAAGGCATATACCTTGTAAGGCATGCCTTAATAAGGCGTATGCCCTACAAGGCATGCCTTATCGTTGGAACACCGCAGTGTTTTACTGTAGTGGGCCATTGGGGTCGTTCATCGGGTACGTACGTAGAAAAATTTCAATGTTTCTTGAAGTCGGTGTTTGGGTGAAGGATATAACTCCTCGAGTAAAAGGAGCTTCAGAAAAATTAGGAGCACCCCTACTTTGTTGAAACGCTTGAAACGCCTTTCACTACATCACGGAAAAGTTTCGCTACTAACTGTAAGTACTACCACAGTAACTGTACCACAAGCAGCAGCAACGCCATATCACGCTGCACTCGATGTAAATCGTCAAGATTGTCCTCGATTATCCTCGATTATCCTCGAACACAAGAAAAAACGAAGGCATGTACGGGGGGGGGGGGGGGGAGACACCTGCCTGCGACCACGGCTTGTCCAGAAGCTCTTTGGAGTGTAAAAACAAGCTCCTGCGAGTTGAGCATCAAAGTAAAAGCGACAACAAAACCAAAAACCAAAAAACCAAAAAAAAATAACGCGTGCCCCACGCGGCATTAGAACAGAGCTAATCGAGAATTGCTTACATCCATCCACAGGCCATTAGGCTCTACCTACTCGCCTTAGACTACAAGCACGTATATCATACACTACACTTGCTTCCTTCACAGAACAAACATAAAACTTGCGGCTACAGTAGTGGTCTCTATATAGTGCCGGTATGCGCCAACAAACAGTACCGGCACTATGGCGGCAACCGGCACTACTACTCCGTACACTGCCACACCGGTTAATCCCATCTATGCCAAGCGATTCCACCGGCACTATACAGGGCAGCCGGCACTATACAGGGACCACTACCACAGTAGTACGTACAACCTTCCCCCCGAATCCCTCGTTTTTGGCCTTCTGCACTCTGCTTTCCATATATATAAACCTTATCGTATCAGGTAGATAAAAAACACGCACCGCAAAAAAAAACCCTACACACTTGACGACAAAAGCAAAAACGAAAGACACAACATCTACACGCACCGCTGCTGTTGCACAGGTGTACTCACTCCTCCTCTGGTACCACGTATACACCCGATCCTACCCTACCTGTCTAGTAGTATAATAACACCCATCCCAAATATTGTACGACGCACACGCCCCCCTGTCTACTGCACTACATCCCATCCAAAACATTGTGCCGTTTTCCCGGAGCTTGCGAAATATCATCTATACCTGCACCCCCTTGTTGTCACGTTCGCCAATCAGTCGGCTTCGTCTATCGTCGGCCCAAACGCGAGCATTTTTCGTTTTAAAGACAGCTCGATGACGCGAGAAAACAAATCGTACCCACCAACTTCTGTGCACGCGCTGCCGACGTGGGTATCACGCAGCTTGCAAGTCCGATTGTCGACTATTTGCAAGTCCGAGATATCGACTACTATAATCAATGGATCGTACTTGCTCACACGTGGCGTCTGTCTAGGGTCTACTATATCTGCACAAGAGCTTGCAGAATTCGAGTATCGACTATAAAAAATCAACGGGGGTTGCACTGACACCTGACCTCTGTCTACATCTATCAGCGGTCGCGACAGCTGTGGTGCTATCTCCGCCTTGCAATACCGTCTATGCGAGGCCGCCACAGCTGTGGTCGCTAACCCCTCTGTCTCCGTCTTGCAATAGAGCAAGAGGCGAGGAGAGAGATGGTTCAGGTATTCGGTCAGGCAAACACCACTGGCCATCGGACGGACAGCCAATCACGGTGCATCCTTCCGCAGGGGGGAAAAACAAAACAAATTCTACGATTTTCAGCCTGCCTGACAGACGCCATGACAATAAACAAAACGTCAGCCCGATGTCGCGACACAAAAAAAAAAATAGCTACGAAACCCCCATGACAAAACACAAAAAGCTCCTACTCGTACGAGAGAAAAATCAACGACACAGTTCGTTGCCCTCTAGACTATATTAGCTTGGGCTCTTTTCCGGTGTCGCGCCGCCAAGCTCAGGCCAGCCAAAGAGCGTCACGCCACCCCCCCCCCGCCCCGCCCGCCACCTCCCCACCCCTCGAGGGCTAACATATTCCCCCTTTCTAGACATGTGTATATGTCGACACCCTAGACTAACCAAAAGAGCAGCCGCGGCTGCTCGCCAAGCCAACCGACCCCTCGCCCCCCCCATGCCCCCTTCCCGCGCTGAACCTCAACGATATCCTCCAGAAACATCTGTTGATCCTCCCCCCCCCCCGCCCCCAAGGAATTATGCGTAATCACGTACTACTGCAACATGCCCAGGTGAAGAAACACCACGAGGCAGCTACAAAGCATACCCATTGCTGTCTCTGGAAGTGTCCACACCATAAATCAAATCAATTAATTTCGACGCTGTCATCCGTATATATGCAAGAAATTCCGTTTCACAAGCGGGTTATTGGAAGGACGCAGGTCATCTTTTTTACTCTCGACTCACCGAACAACCTCAAGGTGCTTCGCGGCTTGGTGCAAACAATCAACGCCTGCCTGCCTGGTCGGTGAATACCCGACGTGCTCCGTCCCGGCGTTGTACGGATGCGAGGGTCTATGGTCATACGACTACGGCCATGCATGGCATGGGTACACCCCCTCCCCCTCCGCCGCCGCGGCAGTGTAAGGATGCGAGGGTCTATGGTCATACGACCACGGCCATGCGTGGTATGAGTACCCCCTCCGCCTCACAGGCGGTTCTTAGCAGGATGCAGCTCACCCTCCATGCGACTCGCCCAATACCTCACGTTTCGCTTCACGCTGAGTGCAATAAATGTCTGCCTGGTTGGTGAAAACCCAACGTGCTCCGTACCGGCATTTTAGGGGTGCGAGGGTTTATGGCCATACGACTATGGCCCTACATGGCATGAGTACACCCCCTCCCCCTCCGCCGCCGCGGCATTGTAGGGATGCGAGGGTCTATGGTCATACGACTACGGCCATGCATGGCATGAGTACACCCCCCCCCCTCCTCCGCCCCGCCCTCCCGAGAGCTACCCTCAGTATATATTCCCGTATCCCATGGCCTCCAAGAAATGGGCCTCAAGTAGAGCATCGTGCCCAAAATGGGCGTCCAACATGGCGTCTTCTTCGTCGTCCGTGTCTCCCGCAGGAAAATCCATGTACGGGTAGATCCCATCCATCAGCATAAAAATCACCGCCGCCGCCTCCTCCTCCAAGTTCGGGAGACAATAGCCCACGTGGCACCCCTCCGGCAGCCGCCCAAGGTCGATGTCGAGGGCCGTAATGCGCCTCAAGCTCTTGGGCCACACCACGCTGTCCATCCTCTGCTGGAAGGACTTGCCGAGCTCCACCTCCCGCAGTCCCCGAGGCCAAACAACGCCTTCCAGGGGCTGGTCAAACTTGTCCCCGAACTTGAGCACCTCCAAGTCTCGAGGCAGGGGGGTGCCCGCGATCGGTTGGTTGAACGAACACCCTTGGAACTGCAACTCCCGGAGGGTGGCCGGCCAAGCGACCTCGTGGAGGGGCCTGTATCAATTAACCACACACACATCGGCAGCGGCAGCGTCAGCTTAAAAGCACCGTTGGGCAAGATTTTCTTGCCGTTGTCAGTATCGGGCACGTACTAGCCGGGTATATATGATTTATGTATACTTTGTAAATCTATTGTGTCTATGCTATCTTTTGTCAAGTGTACTCTATTTTTTTTATCTGGTACCAAGGAAGCGCGTGGAAATAAATGAAACGGAATTTTCGAAATTTCAATTCCTGACAAGAGGTTCCCCGTGTTTTTAAAGCAAGTGCAACATCTGCCGCAACATTCACAAGCGCGACAGCTGGTGGCAGGAATAGCATAGTTGACTTCATGACGTCGTTGACAGGACTGTCAACACACTGGCGGGACTATCAACACAGACAGGACTGCCAACACAGGCAGGACTGCCAACACACTGACGGGACTGTCAACACACTGAAAAGACTGTCAACACTGTGGCGGGACTGCCAACACACTGACAGAATTGTCAACACCCGACGGGACTGTCAACACTCTTGACGGGACTGTCTACTACCAACAAAATAAATAAGTGGAGGGCGTCCCTCACGACTATGAGGAACATATCCGAGATCCCGGTTAGCGGGCTGATCCTGATGGTTGATGGTCGTCCATCACCGAGTTTTCGCTTGCTTGAGCAGCGGCGGCGGTTTTACCTCATTACTTTTGTTCACTTTCAACTTTTTGCTTCGACCTTGGCAGGTTGGCCATACGGCAATACGCTATTACCAGACATCAATCTGTCCGTAAACGTAAGAAACGTTTGGCTAGAAATACGAATACCCATGGTCCTTACATATCCGGGCAAAGCGGTATACCTTACAACCACGGACAACTATCCTTGGAAAAAATTATTGTAGTGCACACGTCGAGAGAAGGGGAGGGGGAGGCAATCGTACACAACCAACCACTCCCCGCCAAAACGCCGAATCAAAACTACAGTATATAGCATGGCATTGCTACTCGCGGCGCGGCGTCGAGGCACGAGTTGTCTGCTCTCATCTGCGCTTGCTCTCTCTCGCTCTCTCTCACTTGTTGAAACTCGAGCCAAAGGTCAACACCCTCAGCCGTAGCGGCCAGCGCACCCTCGCGATCGGCTGGTTGAACCTGTGCCCGAACACGATGCGCTCCATGCCGGCGGGCAGCGTCATCTCCTCCACCGGGTGGTCGAAGTCAGTCGACAGCTCCAGCACGCGGAGGCTGGCCGGCCACCTCACCCGCTCGATGGGCTTGTTGAAGCCCCCGAACAGGCTCACCTCCATCAGGGTCTCCGGCCACGCCACGTGCTCAACGGCGTGGTCGAGATTGAAAAAAACAACTTTCTCCACTCCCGGCGGCCACAGCAGGTCGCCCACGCTCCGAACCTGCTCCACAAGCAAATGCCTCACCAGCCTCCGCGCGATCAGCCTGCTCTCCGCCCGCCCCCTCGCCCCCGCCCCTGTGTGTTCTTCACATTTAACATTCCTTTCTACCCGTCGACATCCAGCACACCCAGTGTCCGTGCCGATTCTCCATCCTAAAAAGGTACCAGTTCTGTGGTCACAAAACTACGACACAAGAGATACTACGCTCAGTGCAGCAAGCAGAGCAGACAATGCAATGCCATATACGACAGGCAAGACCTACCCTGCTAGCAATCCAGGTGCATGCAAGAGAAAAAGAGAAAAAAAAAAAAAAAAAAAGCGAAAAGGAAAAATAATAAAAAGTAAACATACTGAAGCAAATCAACAATCAAGCAACCAAACAAAAGCATGACAAAATAAAAGAAAGTGTCGTGCTTCTCCCAGAGGAGATGCGACATCCAATAAAAAAGAAACCAAATGAAATGAAACGAAATGAAATGGACCGAAAAAACAGCGCCAACAGAGCAAGACTAAGAACGACAGGAAAGGACAGGCAGCCGGAGCACACCAAAAGCACCTTCCAGCCAGCC